>JAZKJV010000710.1:1232274-1689556 GCA_037367405.1 Ottelia alismoides | reverse complement strand
TTTATGTGTATTGGATACACATTGTGTAATTAATTGAAAATGTAAATTATATTTTGTTTTGGGTTGTGAATGTGATTTACAAATTTCCAATGACAAGATTGCAATATTCTCAAAATTAATTATGAATTATTTTTGAAGAATAAATCACAACAAAAGTTGTTGGATTAAATAAAGGAGATTTCCATGGAGATATGCAATCTCATGAAATCTCATGAGATTGCTCCCACTTGCAATCAAGTGGACGGCCACCATAACCAATATGGAAATTGGTGGCCGTCCACCATGATCCTTGGGGATGCAATCTCCATGTTGGTAATCTCCCTTTATTTGATTGGTTTAATTTAGGATTGATTTATATTTGATTTGTCAAATATATTTGATCTAAATTAAATTAATAGTTGTTGGTTTTTACCAACAACAATCTCGACCATTGGATTAAACATAAATCAATCTCATCCATTGATTTTATGTGTCACATGGATTGAGATCCATGGATCCCAAAACCCTATAAATAGAGAGGCATACCATGCTCTCTAATGCTATGCTTTTGAAGCACATCTCTCTCTCTCTCTCATTCTACACGTCAGCCCTCTCCCTCTCTATTTGGTGGCCGACCACCAAAACCCTAGAGGAGAGCATTGTCGTTGCCTTCGCCGCCGCAAAGCCGCTTCGACGTTCTTCGGTTCTCCGTCTCTTGGAGTGCTACGCCCGTGAAGAAGGCGTTTGATCTCGTACGACGAGATCAGGAGTTTATTGTGCTTGGATCAACTCGTTGGATTGCGAGGATCACACGACTCATCCCCGCGCTCGCATACTTCTTCTCCGACGACCGGACTTGAGACAGGAGGTCTCTTTTCGTAGAGACTCGATCAACCACGCATCAAGAGGTATTCCTTATACTTGTTGTGGTTCTAGATGAAACGATCCGAGAATCGTTCTTGGATCATGTGGTTTCATCGCATGAAATTTTTTTAAATTCCGCTGCACAGAACAACTAGTATGACTAGTCGTTCTTCGTCGTATTCGATGCGACGATCACGCTTCCGTGATGCGCTTGAGGATTAAACCATATTTTTCAATTTGTTTCTTCATACTTATTTAATTTTCTCATGCAAGCTACCACCTTGGTTTTTTGCTATCTTTGGATATGCTGACACAACCTATTTGTAAATTTTGGTTGATATGGTGACACAACCCATTTATAAATTTGGTTTACTTTATTTCATCTGTATATTTTTATTAACTCAAAAGAAGAGAAACACATGTGGATATCTGCCCCAGAAATTAAATTAATAAGAAAAAAAAATTTCAGGAGACATGACTCGATGAGAGTCTTAGCTGCATGGAACATATTCTCTGCATAAAAATCCTTTGCTGGAAAGGACACCATTACAAACAAGCCACAAAGCCCAGATGATAACTATTAGCAACAGTTTCTCAGTGTATGGATGGACCTCTGCTGTGAAAAGGGACTCCCAGAAGCGCCCCAAGCTACCACTATCCATCCATGAAATGCCCACCTCGGCCCCGATGGCCTTTGTTTTCTTATAGATCCGGAACATGTGCTCCACCATTCCCCCATCCATCTCACAAAGGTACACCAACTGTTGCTGCCCCAGCAAAGTCTCATCCACCTTTCTTTGTTCATTAATATTTCGTGCCTTAGTAGCCATAGAAAGATTTTGACTTGTTGTGGAATGTGCAGGTCCCAAATGACATTGTAATCACGAAACAGTTCTCCATTCATTTGACCAACGTGCTTATCCAATTCTTGATACACACGCTTCACTAAGAAGATTCCATCCCGCCACACTCAATGGTCCCGACCATCAGAGGGGCCCTCAGAAGAGTTAAGTGCCTCAAACATCTCCCGAAAGCCGAAACTCCTGAAATCATTGTTTAGCATGGAATGTTGGCATCCAAATGGTGCTTTTGAGACCAACATGTCATGCTTCAAAGATAATGCGAAATGGCACGAGAAGCATTCCACCAAAGATCCCCCACCCATCTAGTCATCCTTCTAAAAAGCGAAGGAGCACTCATCTCCCATCATTGGATGAGAGAGCATGGGGATTTGTGGCAATATAGAGCAAATCCTCTTCCAGAAGGCTGAAGCGTAAGCAAAGTGCTGCTGATGGGGCACCAAATCTTGTTTGGCATACAACAACAACAACAAAGCCATCTCCCACATTAAGTACGGTCGGCTATATGTATTCCTTGCATCCATTCGAACTTATCTTGGGTCATTCTTGGACTTAGATCCAAACAACTAAGATCCCTTCGGATAATCTCTTTCCAACACTTCTTGGGCCTTCCATGCCATCTATTAATTGTCTCAAAATCCCAAATTCACATCTTCTAAATCATGCTTGGCATGTATCCCATAAATTATGGTGGTGCAAGCGGAGAGTGTGGGATGGAGCGAGAGCGGTGGGAGAGAGTGGGATGGAGATCTTCGATTCTGGTAAGCAGAGGGCCACCCTAATCGGAAAGAATAGCGTAGAGGTGCGAGCAGGTGAGGGGGAGGATGTCGATGACACCGTCATGGAGGAGTTGGCGAGGGAGGGTCCGTGGAGCGCTGTAAAGAACAAGAGAAGGGGTGGCTAGCTTAAGCAGAAGGACGATGTGACCTCGTGGTGCTACCGATGTGCGCGGGGAATCACTTCTCCAAGACTTGTGTGACGACAGAGCCGTTATGCTTTCGATGTGGTTGCTCGGGCATCTGCGACGAGAATGTACGACAAAGGACTCTTAATTGGAGAAGAAGGCACCTCTGGTGCACCCAAATTCCAATGATGCTGATGTGGCTATTGAGGGCCATCAGAAGAAACAATCAGAAGCGGGTTTCATCAACATATTCATGTGCTTGTATGAGGGAGCGACGATCGAACATCCGCTTGATGGAGTCTTGATCAGGGAAGGCGAGGAGAAGTCTCTGCGAAAGATTCAAGATGGGCTTATTTGCGACGATAGTGAGCGGCGTATGGGGCTGATATGCTTCGTCTTCTAGGAGGGCTGCGCTCTTTGAGGGGCTTATCATCATCATGTACAGAGGAGGTGGATGAAGGGGCATTGGAGGGTTGCTTGCCACTAGAATCCCGTCGGCTTATCCGACAGCGGAGATCGCGATTTCTAGATAGGATGTTGAGGGATGGCGAAGAGGCTTGGAAGATGAAGGTCTTGGACGTCCCACTGAGATGACATTAGGTTTAGGTCCTCTGTGAGGAGGAATTGCTGCATGTAGGAAAGGTCAAGAACTGTTGCTCTGATATGCGATCGAGCGAGGAGCAAGAGGTGGTCGTTCTGATGTGGGGACACCACTGAATCTGATGAGGGCGACGCTGTGGCTTGGCCGTAGATCGGTGGCAATTTGGCTTGTGCCTCTGGACGAAAATCCAAATGGTGGCGGAGTGGCGATGGTGATGTTGATGGTGGCCGCAGAAAATCAAGCAACGACTTTTATGGAGAGAATTTTGGAAACAACGCGATTTAGGGAAGGTAAATCGGATGCATTGATCGAAAGCCCTAATGTCGTCGCTATCAGAGTACGATTCTAACATGCGCAGAAACGAAGGGCTTGGTTTTGGGTAACCTACTCATCCCAATTAAATCGGATCTTCCAATGATCCCAATTGAATCAGGTCAACCCTTGCACTCGATTAGCTAGGAGGGTTACATGGATCCCGTGACTCCACTTATAACCCGAGTAGGCATTTCGGACCACAACTTGCTGCTTAACTTGGATGTGAGATTCGGATCTAAAATATCAGATCTGGATGAGTTTTCCGATCCTATGGAGGTTTCACTGAATGTGGAACGTGGAGCGGAAAACCTGCTGGTGTTCGAAGATCACATCATAACAACAATGCTCGTTTTGTATGCATTGCGAGAGGATGTGAGGATGTGCCGGGGTTGGGAGGTGACCACTCAGAGGTTGATGGCATGATGAGCATCGACGGGTCAGAGGTTCTAGCTCTTGAACGGGCGGGGGTCGGCAATGGACATCCATGGCGGTTCCTGGACACGTGAAGGTGAGGGGAGGGGTGGACGATAGCAGAGCGGAGAAGTGTTGGCTGGGCAGGGGAGGGGTTCTAGGAGCATTGTAGGAATTGAGACTGCATCTTCGATGCTTCTCACGGAAGCATTGACGTGCGTATGCTCATGACAGGGAAATCACAAGACTGGAGTGTGCGCATGAAGAGGGTTGCTCTTTGGATTTTGGAGTAGAGGGCGGTGAGCTGGAAGAAGAACAATGTGGGATCTGAGACGAAGTGGGTTTCAGGGAAGGGGGAGGATGGAAGCTACTGGGAATACTACTGAGGGAAATTTGACAAAATTTTCTTCGATGGAGCCTGTGGAGGACTCAATGAGGCTATTTGAATTGGAAGTTGCATAGAAGTGGGGGTACAAATGGTAGGGACTGTCCCCTCGGTTTCCCAATGAAAATCCTATCATGGAATTCGTGGGGCTCGACCAATTTGAGAAGAGGTTGGCAATCAGCTCCATGATGGCAGCGTGGAAGATCGATGTAGTTTGTCTGCAGGAAATAGAAATAGATTCGTTGGACTCTGTGAGATGGAGCTCCACTTCATGCCCTCTTCTCATAGAGTTTTGAGCGGTGTTAGCAATCAAAAGTTTCGGGGGGGGGGGGGCATGCAAGCAGAATCTGTTCGAGATGATTGGTGAGGTGAAATTAATTCATTCGATTTTGATGCTCTTGGTAAGCAAGGCGGATCAGTCTCGCCTCGTTGTGTCATCGGTATATGGCATTTCATGAGCATCTCCAAACATGGTTATGTAGGACAAACTACAGAACATTAGGGTTAGGTTCCTGGAGGCGACATGGGTAGTGACTTTAGTGTCACGCTTTACGTGGAGGATAGGCATGGTGGGAGAGGTGTCCATGATTCAGGCTCCAGACTTTAAATTTGGAGGTTCTTGACATGACGAACTACAAATATACGTGGATAAGCTCATCTTCCAGGTCATGGATTGACCAGTTTCTCCTATCGGTCGAGGCCTTGGAGATGTTTAGTTTGACGACAGTTTCTTCGCTTCCTAGACCGAGATATGATCATACACCTGTGTTTGGATATATGCAACGACAGATGCTCGTTGTCATACTTTAGATTCAAGTGGGTCTGGATGTTGGAGGAAGGGTTCCGCGACCTGATTGTATCTTTCTGGACAAACTTGGAGGTGGAGGGATCGACTACTGTGAGGTTAGCATTGAAGTTGGCAGCGCTGCGACACATGCTCTTGGATTTCAGGAGGGACACTAGTGTTGAGCGTGACTTGAGACGAAATCAGGCCCACGAAGAGTTGGTGAGACTGGATTTACTGGAGGATGACATGGAGCTGGACGAGGATTGCATTTTGAGCCGAGGGGTGGAACAAAATATCATAGAGGAGGAGGATGGGAAGAAGGAATTTGAGTGGAGGCAAAGGTCAAGGCTATAGTGCTTGAATAAGGGTGATGCAAATATTAGATTTTTTTCATATTGTGGAATTATAGAAGGAGGAACCTGATCCACTCGATCGAGGTTGGGGGTGTAGAAGTACACGGGGAGGTGAAGGTGGCAAGGGCTGTTACGAATAACTTCAACAACATGAGTAGGCGGGCACCACACATCGGAGTGAGGTGGTTGGGTGTGGGGGTGAGCAACATTTCGGATTTTGACGTGAAGGAGCTGACGAGACCGTTTGGGTTATGGGAGGTTCGTAAGGCTCTATTTGCGCTTAACCTGTATAGGTGCCCGTTCCGGATGGCTTTCCTATATTTTCTACCGAGAATTTTGGGATCTCATTGCAGAGGAGATAATGGAGGTGGTGACGGAGTTTGTGGAGGGAAACTATGATTATGATAAAATCAATCGTTCCTTTTTTCTTGCTTTCCAAGAAAGATGTTGCTACATGGGTGGAGGATTACCAACCTATTTCCCTATCAAATACGATTTACCTAATTATGGCAAAGATGTTGGCAAACCATTTGAGGGGGGTGCTAAATAAGATTGTATCACCGGTTCAAAGTGCATTCCTCCTAGGTAGACAACTTATGGACAATGTGGTTCTAACGTCAGAGATTGTGGCCGATTGACATACGCGGAAAACAAAGGGAGTAATGTGGAGGGTGGATTTCTCTAAGGCATATGAGTACGTGGATTGGCCTTTCATATGAGCTTCACTTCATAGGCACAGTTTTTCAGATAGGTGGATTGCTTGGATGAAGAGGTGTGTCACGACCCTGTCATGTGGGGTGCTTGTGAATAGTCAACCAAGGGGGGATATTTCCAGGCTTCCAGCCACAACGTAGTGTTCGCCTCGGATATCCTTTGGCACCGCTCATCTTCGTTATTGCTAGCGATGCTTTGTCAGTTATGGTTAACCGTGCAGTCATGGGGGAGCAGGTCTACAAAGGCTATTCAAAAGAGAGCATGCAGATGATACACTCATTTTTGCGGAGGGGTGCTCAATGAGCTGCAGAGGAGTGTCGACGATTCTTGACATCTTTGGGACAATTTCGGGGTTGAGAATCGACATGGAGAATTCAGAATTTGTACCTTTTGGCTTAGATGAGGAGGATATTCTGAGATACAATGGTTGGTTGTGTTCCCCGCGTGGCCAATTACTGCTGCATTACCAATGTGTTCCTCTGGTGGCAGGGACGATGAATGTGGGAGATTGGCTTCTGGTGATTGAGAAGTTGGAACGTAGATTGGTAGGGTGGAAGTCACTCTGCTTGTCTAAAGGCGGTAGATTGGAGGTCTGTGCTATCCGCGATTCCTATTTTTTTTTCTCATCTAGGTTACTCCTTGTCGGGGTGAGGAGGCTTGAGGACATTTTGAGGAGGTTTTTTGGTCTTCCTTTGATTGGAGAAATGATTTTTCTTTGATTGACTGGAAGATAGTCACATACTCAAAGGATGATGGGGGCCTTGGGGTGCACAACTTGAAAGAGATGAACAAGGCTATGCTAAGCAAGTGGATTGCACGAATTTGGGGGGAATGCAATAGTCTGGTTTGCAATATTATCTGCAAGATCTATGGATATGATAACTTCTTCCTAGCTCTGGGGAGTTCGGGCCGGTACCTTCCTACTTCTGGAGAGGCATTTGTGGCGTGGCGCATGAGATTCATCCTTTACTGAGACCTGTTCTTGGGGATGGAAATGGATTCGAGTTTTGGATTGATGGTTGGTGTGAAGGTGGGGCCTTGAGAGTGCGATTCCCACGACTACTGGCATTGGCTACTAGTCAGGATGCTTCGGTAGCTGAGGTTTGGGACAACCACTCTTTCTTCCATCAATTTAGGTTTGAGCTCTCAGATTAACGATTAGGGGAGTTGTTAACGTTGATTGAGGAGCTGGAGAGCGTGGTCGTGCCCACTGATGGGCGGGACTGTTGGTGCTGGTGTGATGGTGTTTTCTCAGTAGGGAAGGCCCACGGAGCATTGAAGGGCCCTTTGATTTTTGACCTTGGAGGATGCGAGTCGAACTGTACGAGAATATGGAAATGGATTGCTCCAACTCGTGTGAAGATGATTTTGTAGATTTTTAGAAGGGGCGAGCTCTTGACTGAGGAAGGTTTTGTGAGGTTCATTTCGAATGTTATCCTACATGCTTGCGATGCCAAGAGGAAGTGGAGGACGCGGGCCATCTGTTCAGGTATAAGTGTTCTTTGGAGGCCTGGAATTTGTTCGGGAATCATGCGATTCGTACTGATTGTGTGTCCGATTTTTGGGAATCCATTGGGAGGGTTGGAATGACACAGAGAAGGATAGATCTAGGTACTTAGCAATGATTTGGGCAATTTGGATTGCCAGAAATGGCGTGGTCTTTCGTTAGGACCGTGCGTATGGGGAAAATGTGGTGGCACATGCTAGGACAATGGTTGAGAGTTGGAGCTTATAATTTCTTGCTTTCCTATTGCCTATCTTAGGCTTGTAACTTTTATTGAGGTGATGAATAGTGAAGTTTTTGGGCACACACCTATACACCGGAGGCCTTTTTTTTCTTTCAAAAAAATGTATCCCATTAATTTGAGGTAGAAGTATGCAACAAAGATCCTTACTATTTTCCCTAGATTCTTGCTACCGACTTCATCAAGAGTGCTCGATTTAGTTTCTAACCGATGGACACCAAGCCTAATTCCTCCTTCGGGAGTGTAACAATGTACTGATCCACTAAATATAACCCATGGTTGCTTTGATTAGTGGTTACCTATAATAATCTTCTCATGATGTTTTTAAGATGATGGCGAATCGCTAATGACAGAAGTTTGAAAGACATGAATAAAACGAGAATTGTCACGGGAACTGTCGTTAAGAGCTCCAAACGACCACCTCGTGAGAGCAAGATGCCTTCCAATCAGACAATTTCCTCTCTAGCTTCTCAACCATCGATGACCAATCAAACAAGCAGAGTCGGCATGCCACAATCTAACACTTATATTTCTGGTAGATTAAACAGGACAGAAGAGACCTATCTCGATTGATCTTCATGTCTGAAAACTCCCCAAATATGTCTAAAACTGTAGCCATAACTCTTGCGACCTCCATACCCATTCAATGAAAAAGGTAGTATCATTATGGAAATCTCTCGTAACGAATATTCTGTTGTCATCCCCTAATACACCACTTGCTCAACCATACAAGCAAGAACATCTATCGCCGCCACAAAAAGTAATGGAGCCAATATGCAGCTTTGTTTGACACCGTGTTGGGTTGGATGAGACCTCCCTCTTATCGCTATAACTAAGATGGAATATAATGCCACTGTCACATATCTATTCATCCACGAAACCCAAATGTTTGAGAAGCATCGTCTTGCTAGCGTTGCGGAAGCTGCTAGTCCACACTATCATAAGATTTGCCAGTATTCTATGGTCGTCGCCAAGCTATCCACTATCTGCCACCCTATTATATAAGTCGACTCCACCAATGAAATAATTCCGTGGCACCCAATTGAGCCAACCCTTGCCACTACCAGATAGATAACATTGGACAATGCTATGGGAAAAATCCTTCACCTGATATGAGCCCTCCTTTTTCGGTAGGAGGAACAACATGGTTCTATTTATCATGCCGAACCCCACGTTTCCATGGGAAAACTTATCAATCAATGCCACAAGATCATCACCTACAACATCCCAAAATTTACAGTAGAAAAAGTCCGAGAAGGCATCCGGTCGAGGTGTGCCATGTGCATTCAATTCCATCAATGTCGATCTAATCTCATCTCTCTTAAACCTTTGTGTCAGTCTATCATAAGTGAGCCTTCCTGATCTGAAATGGGGGGGGGGTTGCTATGCCCAACCATCCCTATTCCTTGTTTCTCATCCTTCGGGAAGACATGTGAAATTAGTTTGCAAGCACCCATCCATAAGGTGATCCTTTTCGACCCAGATCTCGTTCACCACTGCCGACTGAAATAATTTCTTGCACCTTTTGTTACCAGCCAAGCAACCACCACATGAAAAAAAGTGTTCGTAGAAAACCGCTTAAGGTGGTTTGGCCATTGCAAAGGAGGTCAACTGATGCACCGGTTAGGAGATGCGAGTTTTAGGATGTTGAGCCGGCTAAGAGAGGATGAGGACGACCCAAGAAGTGTTGGAATGAGACTATACGTAGGGATCTTAGTTTTTTTGATATAAGCATGAGATTAAACCCAAAATAGATCTGAATGGAGGCAAAGAATCCATGTAGCCGACCCTACTTAATTGTAGGAAAAGGCTTTGTTGTTGTTGTATCTCCCTCATTGATCAATTTTTGCCTAGATATCTATTGCCATTATATCGCTTTCGTCTTGTCCTCCTAAATAATTCTATATGAGTCAGTCCTCCCTACACGTTTCCTACTTGTGAGGTCATGAGAGTCCTCAATGGCATCCGTCCTGTTAGCCTCAGCCTTCTTTCGTTACGATGCTCACCATCTCTCCTGTAATTCTCTCTTGCAAAGACTCAACCACTTCTGTTATGCCACCGGCCTATGAAATACTTGAGCCATCATTGAACTCACGTACTCGACCAGCCTCAACTTCTTTGCAAACAACTCTTTGAATCTCTCTTTCGAAGTCGATGATCTTTCGAATCTAAAGAACGTACAGGAAACAACCCCCTTGGTAGACTCCCACACAATGGGAATATGGTCCGATATGGACATTGAACGAGAAGAAACTGACGCCAAAGGGAAAACCTCTAAGAGTTCAACGGATCCCTAAAAGCGATCCTCTCTAGATTGAGAGCTCGAATATCTCTATGTAAAGCGAGAGTTAGACGCATTTAGCACCTCTAGTTGTAACTCCCCCACCGCTTCTGCAAAATCAAAGGGTTCGGGGTCTTGCCCTCCTTTGTGTCGCATACAGTTAGAAGAGGGGGGTTACAATGAAGTCACCACATAAAATCGAAGCAATCGACGGATACCGATCTCTGATCGTATAAAAGCTTTGACCACAAAGCCGCTCTCGATCCTTAATCAGACATCCGACAGGCACACGAAAACGACCAACTGCATTTTCACAATACCATTTGGAGTAACACATCCCAATCAATCTCCAAATTTGTCCAGACCAACCATAGATCTTTGGTTTCATGCAACAAAATCACATCACCATGCCACTTATTTAAATGAGATCCCAATTGTTCTTTTTTTCCCCGAGTTCCGAAGACCCTTAAACTTCCAACCGACGATGTTCATACATGGTTTCTTGGTCCCAATGGTCCTAGACACTCTGCAACGTGAGCTATAGCCTATAGGCCCACAGAATTTGTTGGTTACTTCTCTTTCCTTCTTCATCGCCTCAATCGAGCACCCACATGGTCTTCTGGTTCCTCACCCTCACTTGCAACCGTAACACTACCACATTGCACTTTCGAGCATATACCTTTTGAGAATCATCGACTTTTTCATGCCTATGTACCTACAGATCGCGGGCCCTCGGTTTATGCCTCTTTTGCTTCTTATGTGACCACTCCCTACACTTCGAGGTATCTATGATAGTGGTCGGTTCCCCAACTGCATTCGAAACCACCCATGGGGGACCCATATCAACTTCTACATTAAGAACGATCCATAATCCAGCGACAAGCTACTCGCAATAGTCTTTTGGTTGTAGAGAGAGGTCTCGGTAGATCCTTTGAAACTAGAGCCTCGAAAGAGATAGGGCAATACTCAATTGTACACCTGCCACGTCTAAAAAGTTGTGTAAACAACCGGGTCAGGCTTGATAAGGATGACCTAGTAAAATGGTTCTCGAGCAGATTCTCTATTTGTATTTGCAAATTAATTGGGACATCCCCCATGCCAGATGAAACCTGAAAATCTCCTTTCAACGATGTCGTCGGACATTTAAACTCATCAGAATATTTCTTACAGCAACCACTTGCTAGACTTCATGGCCTTGACCCCACCACCACTGACACTTTCGCATGGGATTCGACCATCACGACCAACCGTCTTTCGCCATCATCGATCATTGGAGCCACCTTGGATATCTCTGCTTTTTCCAGCATTGCCTCCGAGACCTCCACCTCCGAACAACCATTCTCTACATTAACAGTCTCAACATGGATCACGCTTGCCCCGATTTCTCGGCGTCTCTATCTGAACAACGGTTCCAGGATTATTTGCGCTTGCGTGCAACTTTAGAGGATGTAGACGCCCCAATTACGGGCCAGGACTATTTTACATGGACAAGTGGTAAGTTCATGGTTAAGAAGGCTTAAAATCTCCTCGTGCATTGAGTTATTGAAACCAGACAGAACACGATTGGGACTTCACAATTTTTTGGAAATCAAAGATCCAACAAAAAATCAAAATTTTCCTTTGGCTTACAAGACATGGACGTATTATGATAAAGAAAAGGCATGCCTACATTCTCGATACGGATGATATCTTATGCTCGAGATGTAATGAAGAAGAGGAGGACCTGGAACATCTTTTCTTTGGGTGCAGGACTTCGGCTCAAATATGAGAGGAGGCTGGAATTCGATGGCTTAATGTGAACAACATAGAGGACTTTTGGACATCAATTAGAGTGGTTGGCGGCAATTCTCAATAGGATGTCTCCACGACGTACCTACTCCTTTGGTCAATATGGTATGCGTGGAACGAAAACATCTTCAGGGGGCAATGCTTCTATCTTAAGAATGTATTGATTCATTTTAGAAGATTGCTAGCAAACAGATCTTAAAAGGCTATGGTGTTTGCGTCATTTGTTTTTTCAATCTTGGTACATTGTAACGTCTATCTCGTGGTTTAATGAAAGCTTGAGGTGAGCCCCAACTTGGGGACTCACCATTTACGTTCTAAAAAAACATGGATCATGCTTGGTTGCTTTACAATGATGAATGACCTCGAGCTGCAATCCCGAGGTCCTCGAACTTGGAGTCTCCAAAGGTGGCGACGAGGCACTGCCACCTCATCCCAAAGGTTGAACACTAATTGGTCCACTTACGTCGTGCAAACAATATCCAAGAATGTTGAGGGCCATCCAACAACGAAGATCAACATTAACGTCACATCAGAGCCATGGACCCTTCCATTCAGTAAACCTCTGCAATAACCAACTTCAGTAAACCTCTGCAATAACCAACTTCTTGAGAGGACCCTTGAGAAGATTGTCACTCCTTGAAAGAAGTGGGCCCCTCTCCACCTGAACAATCTGGCGCTGCATCAACTGCAACCCACATTAGAGAAGTGAGGCCATGTCCAACGTACACAGTCCTCCAGAGACCCTCCTTCCATCAACAATTGGTGCTCTTTCCATGTGAGACGCCTCACGCATAACTGGTAGTCCTCCAAGATGACAACATCCTCGGCGAAAGAAATGCCAAAAATTTTTCGGAACATCATCTCTTGCAGTCGAGAGATCCACCCATCCAAGGTCCAAGCACTCAAGATCCAATGAGGAACCCAATTTGATCTTTAGAGCTCAGTGGTTGACTTGGATTGAGGGCATCTCCTTCACCACATCCACAAATGACATGCTGACCTCGATACCGAGCCCCCAGAGTTCACATCAACATCTAAGTTTGGCATCTTTCAAAGGATAGGGCTACAAACCATACGCTTACATGCAGATGCCAACCTTGCGCAATTGGATGCCTCGTAAATGGTGACCTTTTGCCATGTACCTGTAGCACCTGACAGCCACTGGCGAAACCAATGGGAGTCGCCTTGCTTGATGCTGCATGGTAACAATCTTTCAGCCACTGCATTCGCCTTCAACTGTTCTTAGATTGGTAGCACTCTTTTTTAAGCCATCTCCTCGTTCCCAACCCCGATCCTAGGATGCATCTGGGATTTTTCCTCATCGAAAGAACGATTCACCTCTTTCGACCAGGCTTCTCTCCCCCCATGCGAACTCCAACGCTCACCACGGACTAAGAAAGTTGTCGATGACATAATACAACTTGTTAAGCTTTCTGCTTTGTTTTCAATATTATTTGAGTTGCATTTTATTTCTTCATGTAATTTCCACCAAAGGATGCAATGTTTCAAACTTCAAAGAGGCATCATTTAATCATAATGTAAGCATCTTGTAAAACTCCTTTTAAATAGAGTTAAATTTTGATGTTGGAGACATATGGTTGATGTTATTAAAATTGGCATGGTTATCATCTTTACAATATTTTTATATGGAAAAAATGTGCACACAGAATAATTTTTAAGGAAAAAGAGGATATGATGTCGAGAAGATGCCTACCCAGAATCCAAAAAGTCTACGCTTTTGGCATGTTTAATTATTTTTCCACACACACATATTCTTTCACACTGAAGATACAACCATTCTGAGCAGTCTAGACAGACCTAGGATAACATCCACCTAAACTTTGGTGGAGCTACTCCCATGGCTAAAAGTGTCCATGGTCTTCTGGAATTTGATCCAGCCCATTGCCGAAACCTTCTCCACATGTACCACAGTCCACACTTCCTTATCAACAAGGCATCCGTAAAATAAATGTTCAACGCTCTCCCCTCTTCCACACAACGCTCACATGTTTCGTCAGACTTGGGAAATAACCATGATCTTCTCTCACCAGTCATAAGCCGATTCCTCCTCAGTAGCCAGATAAACAATTGGACCTGCAACGGTATCTTCGAACTCCATATGACAGTGAAATGATCCAAAAGAAGCGTCGGATCAAAGCCTCCAATCGGTAGAAGGCCCTGTGTACCTTCCCTTAGTGAACCATTCATCAGACTAGGTCACTAGGATTGATGGTTCACAGAGCCACTCATCGTCCCACCATCTGGAATCGCCTCAACCAACTTCAAAAACTCCGAGAAATGTTGGTTCAATAACTTAGTACGAAAAAGAGATTTTCAGCTACCACCCTCCCAACAATCTCTTACAGAACACTTCATGCTAGCTGTGGAGCAAACAATTGCGGAAAACGAACTCGCAAGGGCTGTTACTTAGTTCTGTCATCTCCCCCAAAATGGAAGCCACATGTATCACTGTGGACAAGCTTCATGAGCAACATCACTTGTGGAAGCGTAAAAAAAATCCCCTTCTAGAAGTTGGAAGGTAAATGTACCACAACACCCTGTGATGAGGGGTCCAAAGAAAATCCATAGATTGAGCTCAACATTCTGCAAAACAAATCTAAACCTCCTCCTCAAATTCGGGTCACAAGCTTTGCTAGTAAAGCACGATTCATCGCTTCCATGCTGCGGATCCCCAACCCACCATCCTCCTTTTCCAATGATTCCCATCCCACTAAGGGCATCCCTTTCACCTTCGCAGAAGAAGCCCAAAAGAAACGCCTGATAATCGCCTCCAATCTCCCCTTCACCCATGCATGTAACATGTTCATAGAAAGAAAGAAAACTGGGAATCTGGGATAGCTGAAAAGATAACCTTTAACAGATTAAGGTGACAACCTCTCGAGAGACATGCGGCATGCCAACTAGCCAACTTCTCTCCAACTTCTCAGTATCAAGAAATCACTCTGATTTCCAAAGCTTGCTGCCAACCAGAGGCAACCCAAGATAAGTGATTGGAAGAGCCCCTCGCTGTGTCTGAAGGGTAGTCACAAGACGTCACCTTGTCCTCGACCATCCCAAAAGGGACTAAAGCATACTTGGCATGGTTAATCCACATGCTTGATACTAATTCAAACTACTCAAGAACAGTGGTCATGTCGTCTGCAATATCGGCCTCTCCCTCCATAAAGAAAATAGTATCATATGCATACTAAAGGATGGGAACGAAAATCTCACACATACGAATTCCTACCAAGAAAGCACCATCTCCATCCTTCGACACCATCCTGACCAGAGCATCTGTTAACACTAGAAATAATAGACGTCAATGGGCTTCCCTGCCTAGCTTCGTGTTGTGGCTAAAAGAAGCCACCCTCATGCCTGTCGGTCACCAACATAATATAAGAAGCCATCATCACATATCTCTTCATCCCACCAATCCAATAACTGGGAAAACCCCTAAGAGGAGGGGCACCCACAAGAAATGCCAGTCTATGTAGTCATACACCTTCAAAAAGTCCATCTTCCAAAGAAGCGCCTTTGTCTTCTTCCTCCATTCCACTATAATCTCAAACACCTCGCAACCCTATCCATCATGTGCTGACCTAGAATGAAAGTCGTATGGGCTGGATCAATAATAGAGCCAAGAACCTCGTGAAGTCCGTTGGCTAGCACCTTCACTACAATAAAATACATAACATTACACAATGCTATAGGGCACAAGTCGTCCACGTGCCTCACAACATCCTTCTTCAATAGATCGAAAAGAAGAGAATGGTTGAGCCACTCGAAACCACCATTCCTTTGACACAACTCCTCCATCATGTCCAATCAGTTCCCAGATCTCCTGAAAGAAGAATAATGGGATTCCATCCGATCTCGAGGATCCATCCATATTCAGATCAACAACCACATGCTTGACCTCCGACAACAAGAACTGTCTCACCAACTTCGTGAACGAACGTGGGGCATCTCTACCTATCCACCTAGCTCCACTGCTTAGCACACACCTAGTGATATCAAGGTAGTGTCTTCTCATTGCATCACCAATGGCCCCTATCCCAAACAAGCTCCTCCCCATCCACCTCGATCGAGTTGATTAGATTCCACATTCTACGATTGCTGGCCGTGCCAAGAAAAATCTAGTATTCACATTCTCCTCCTTTAACCAGTTCTGCCTCAATCGCTGCTTCACATATAAACTTATCTTTCTATATCTTCCTACTTCCTCGAAGTTGGTTCTGTCTCGATTACCCTTGGTGAAGACCTATTTTTTACATGGTCTTGTCATTTCACTGGAGAAAAAGTGAGCCATAATTTATAGTCAAAGAGGGTTAACTGACTAGAATCAACACGTTGGTAACTAACATTTTTGTTGTGTCTACTGCATCTGGTCTGAATACCTCAAGAAAAAATGGAGAGGAGCAGGATCCGAAGCAGTGGCAATGACAAGAGTGGAATATTTTAATGCATTTTTGACTCAAAGAAGGGGAAGTATGCGTAGAATATTCTGATGCATTGGTTGATGAAGAATTTGCATTAATTGTGCCATAATCGAGCATTTTTGCTCAATCACCACATAGGCAACAACAACAACAAAGCCTTTTCCCACATTAAGTAGGGTCGACTACATGGATTCTTTGCCTCCATTTATATCTATCTTGTGTCATTCTCGGGCTTGGATCCAAAAAAACTAGGATTCCTTCGGATAGTCTCCTTCCAACTATCACATAGAACAATAGAGGCTTCTCTCCACTTTAACCAACTTGTATTTAAACTATGAGTAACATTTCCATCAATTTCCCCATTATGTTGGAAAATATATCCCAAGTACCTAAAAGAATCTTTCTTCTGAATGTCATCGTCACCAATCTTCATCTCAATTCCTTCTTAGCCTTTGCATTCAGTTCCTTTTGGTTTAATATGGTATCCACCACTATGGCAACTTTTTCTGTTTGCCTATCTCCAATTAATTCTCTTTGACCACAACCTATAGGAACTAGGCTATCCACCGCTTTTAAGCCAGTTTGCATGGGTTTGTGCACAGATCGACGCTTAATAATGCCATGGGCTTTCACTTCTACACGTCTTTGTTCGTGGTCGCCTAAAGTTCCTCTGTTATCAATGGGTACTCCCAAAGCATCATCCACACAACTTACCAAAGATTTTACTGCGGGAACATCCACAATAGACCCAAAAAAGGTAGCAAGATTTACGTGTCACATAGTCGACTCCAGATGGCGCTAAATCTACACAAGAATGACATGCGCAATGAAGAAAACATGTGTCACTGCGTGGAGCACAAGTCACACTCTTGAGAGGCACATGATCTTCAACCCCGATAGTTTATGCTCATCTTCTCAATCAGGTGAAGTAAGTTTTCTTGTTGCAACCGACCAATCGAAAGGGGAAGACCCATATGAGTGATGGAAAGCTCCTACACGACGTTGCAAGCAATCATAATCAAACACCTCTGCCTCCAAAAGAGCTAAAGGGATGGAGTTGGACTTCAATCAATGATTGTTTGCATGTGAACCATAGACATGTGCAAAGAATGACCGTAGCGGAAATGGAAATGCTAAGGTAGATGTGCGGTCATACACGAAAAGATCAGTCTCGGAATGATGCGATCAGAAGGAAAGTTGATAGAGGATACTATGAGAGAAAACTGCTTAAGATGGTTTGACCATTTGCAAAGGAGGTCGGTTGATGCATGATGAAGTGCTAAATGCATGCATTAATATGGATCCGTTGTAGCACGAGCACTTAATGCGTCATACAGAATTGAATAAATAATCTCCGTGAGAAGGATTTGGCTTTAATTTATAACCTGGGAAGTCCAGGATCGAACACAAGGACATGGGCCATAATACAATTATTCAGGTATTTAAATATCTTTGTTAAGAGATTGATAAATTATCTAGGTCAAAACAAAGATAACAATGCAGGTAAACAATGCAAGATAGTGCACATTACCAATGTATGGATGAGACAAAATGTGATGATGAAACCTATAAAATGCATGCTAGAAAATAATGATGTGATGAACAATATGATAGCACATGTAAACACACATATAATTATGCCCTAAAATGATCATGCAAACTTAAGCAATTATGTCATTTAAATCTAAGTCCAATTGAGTACTTAATTAGAAGATAATGATTCATTTCATGTGACAAATGGCATCAATAATATCTCTAATTAATTATTAAATATTAAGCATCAAAATAGAGAATAAATAAAGCCATATTATAGATAATGAAGCAATGATCACACTGAAATTGAAATCATCTCAATCAGATATATGATGCTCAAGTTATTCAACTTTGAATCCAGGGGCATAACTGCAAACAAAACATAAATAATTCCTTACACATAGGCCCCTACAGGGACTATTTTGCAAATAACAAAAACCGACTGGTGAAATTAGTAATTACCCCCTGGCAGGGGTACTTTTTCCATTGAGAGACCGGTTGGGTAGATATGCCCTAAAGGGCATAATTATATGTGCACATGCACATATAATTATGCCCTAAAGTGATCATGCAAACTTAAGCAATTATGTCATTTAAATCTAAGTCCAATTGAGTACTTAATTAGAAAATAATGATTCATTTCATGTGACAAATGGCATCAATAATATCTCTAATTAATTATTAAATATTAAGCATCAAAATAGAGAACAAAAAATCCATATTATAGATAATGAAGCAATGATCACACTGAAACTGAAATCATCTCAATCAGGTATATGATGCTTAAGTTATTAAACTTTGAATCTAGGGGCATAACTGCAAATAAAACATAAATAATTCTTTACACATAGGTCCCTACAGGGACTATTTTGCAAATAACAAAAACCGGCTTGTGAAATTAGTAAATACCCCTAGCAGGGGTACTTTTGCCATTGAGAGACCGGTTAGGTAGATATGCAATTTACCTAGGTCCGTACGCATGATGCGCGTGCGGTCCTAGGCTCGGGCAGAAGGTGGCTCGGTTGCAGGTTGGGAGGCCACGTGGGCGACCTCCATGCCTCGGAGCAGGTGTGGTTCCACCGAGCCTTATCAAACCGTCGAGGCTGAGATTAGATATGAACCGTTCGACCAGAAGGATCAGACTGTGATCGCTTCTGCTTTCTCTGCCGTTGACCTCTTCTTGTTCCCCGGAGGAGACTGCTCTCCGGCGAGGTCGGGGAAGCTCCGCCTCGTTTTAACTCCATATCAGGTGGCCGGAGAAGATCATTTAGGAGATAACATGGATACTGACTAAGAGCTGACGGTCCGACAGTGATCAAGAGGTTGAATCCAACCACCATCGTCATCATCGAGGCTCTAGAACGAGTCCACTCCAAGACTTCCGGCCATTGAAGACTTTAGACCTGCATTTGTTAGATAACGCATAGCTAAAGCAGAAATGGTGGTGTGTGCGAAACGACGTGAAGCGAAGGGCTATTCAAGTTGAAGTGGATGAAGCCCTAATTGGGTTCTCTTCCGCCATTGACGGAGAGAAAGACTCGAAGTGGTATGCGCGATAGAGTGGCAAATTGATCGAAGTAGAGCTCCCGCGAAGACCAGTGGTCTTCGATGAAGGTTGAGTACGATTCAATTTGGAAAATGATCGAAGGACTAAAGCTAATAAAATCATAGAAAACCAAACGAAAACGTAAACATACGCTACCTAGAGATTGAAGGAGCTACGCAGGTGAATGAATTGACCTGGGCTTGAGGATTAAATCAACCCTCAGGTCCTTGCTTGACTCGCGGGGCCGGTGCGAGAAGCTCAAACGATTGTAGTGGAGCCGTGACATGGCCTCCAGCCATGGATCTCACCAGAAGGACAAACTCCATTATCGCACATGTTATGTTGCCACATGTGGCATCTGCTGATCAGATTGCAGATGTCCACAATGACCATGTTTGATTGATGTGTTTCTGATATGAGCATGCATGATATTTTTAATCTTACTTTGAGCTTGAGGGGAGTGTTGAGATAACACCGAGTTTTGGTTTACGTTATTATACATTTATCAATATGTTATGTTTTTAAGTTTATGTTAATTAAAAAAAGTCTTTTTATGTTTATGTGTCTTTGAACTTTTTTCCACACCTCTCACTATGTAACGTGGGGCCGGCCTCTTATAATAAATAACTGATTTTCTTTCCCAATACTACCTTTTTTTAAAACATCTAAAATTGACGATGATAGTTCAGGCGAGATGAGATACTTGCTCTCAAAAGTAATGTATGCACCTTCATCTTTGTATATTTTGCTTCTATTAGAGTATTTATCACGTGTTCTGGTTAAAAAAGGAGTATTTTAATGTTTTCAAAGCATCGGTTCAAAATATGCAGTGTTCTGCATTGTATTCAGAAAAGGTATTAATCATGTTCTCGTTGAGAGGTTGGTGGATGGAGAGAAAATTCTATCACTGGACGAAAACCTTTGAAGTGGTCATACACCTTTGTTCTTTATGGAAAGCAGCCAAGAATATTCCTGACCCAAGATGAACACAATTCTTTCTTCCATGAATGTAGCAATAGCAAAACCGGTTTCATGTAATTATCACACATGGAAAGCAGATGTTCCCACCGTAATTCTCTATCTTTGGGATATATTTTACATTAATTATTCTGCATTTTAACTTAGGTTGTTCCGATATCTTTTTCTAAGATTCAATGCCAATGGCCATGCTTTAATCTTTTACGGGTTTTGCATCACTGATTTGCAGTTTATACATGCAGTTTGTTCATTGTATTGTCTGGGCAAAAGAATTGCTTTTTGCGAAGTTATTTGGGGACAAAATTCAGAGTAATGACTTGAATGTACAATCCAATGAGGGTGGTAATTCCTTACAACCAGTAATTGATGTATTTGAACAAAATTCAGAAGATGCAGAGCAGTATGGCAGGAAAATTTATGATCATGTCTTCGGTCGCAATATCGAAGTTGCTTTAGCTAATGAAGAAACATGGAAAAACCGCAACAAGCCACATCCCATATATGTTAAATATATTTTGCCTGAGAAGCATATTCTCCATAATGGGAATTCGGATAACTGTGTATCTGATGTAGACTTAAGGACTGGAGTGTGGTCGTTGAGAAGGTGGAGGCGCGACTGGCGGGTTGGCGCGCAGCGCTTCTTTCGAGGGGGGGGGGGAGGCTGATCCTTCTCAATTCGGTGCTTGCTGCTATCCCGGTGCACTTTTTGTCGATTCGTCGGTTGCCGACTGGGATTTGTCGGAGACTCGAATCTTGTTTGAGAAGGTTTTTGTGGGGAAAGTCGGGTGCGTCGGGGAGGGGGTTTCACCTTGTGGCGTGGGATGAGGTGACGAGGGGGAAGCTGGAGGGGGGTTTGGGCATTAGGCGGTTGAAGGTTGTTAATGACGCCTTCTTTCTTAAGTGGGCGAGCAGGGTTTGGGGTAGGGGTGGAAACTTCTTTATTGATGTTTTGCGGGAGCTCCATGGGGCGGAATGGGCCGGGGAGGATAGGTTGGGTGTGGTGGGTGCTCGCTTTCCTTTTTGGCGTGGGGTGCAGGAGGTTTTCTTGAGGAATCGGGCGAGGTTTAAACCAGTTTTGGGGAACGTCCGTGCGTTCTTATTATGGAAGGACAGCTGGTTGGGGGGAGATCTTTTTTGTGTTCGTTTCCCGCGGTTATTTGCATTGGCGGAGGACAAGGATGTCTCGGTTGCTTCTTGCTGGGAGAGCGATTGTTGGTGCCCTCGTTTTGGGGCGAATTTCTCAGATCAGAGGCTGGCTGACTTTCTTGCCCTGCTGGACATCCTTGAAGGTGCTGATACGCCTTCCGAGGGTAGGGATCATTGGGTCTGGAGGGACGGCGGCTTCTCGACGCGCAAGACCTATGATGTGTTAGCTTTTGCGCCGCTCGCTTGCTCTGACTCCTTGGTGAGGGACTGCTGCTTTTTTCTGGAGGCTTGGTTTACCTTTGCGCATTGCTATATTTTTATGGCTGGTCCGCAGGAAGAGGCTTTTGACGAGAGACCGCTGCTCCAGAATGTTGCCATCTGTTTCTAATATCTGTGTGCTTTGTGATTCGGATGTGGAATCCCTTGACCACGTTTTCTTCGAGTGCCCTATGGTTCGTGGGCTGTGGGAGGATCCGATTGTGGATTGGGTGCGAGCTATTGACGTGGTGACCTTCTGTGGTTCGTTATTCATAAACAGACATACGAATAGAAGGCGATTATTGACTCCGGTGGCAAGATTATAGTCGATTTGGCTTGGTCGGAATGAGGCCATATTCTCGGCGCAACGCTTTTACAAGGAGAACGTGATCATTCGCGCTGCAAGACTGGTGGACGACTGGAGTGGAAGTTAGTTTTTTTTTGTGTATCCTCACCCTGGCTGGAGGCTTTCTTGCCTCGTTGTTTGGCCTTTGGGCTTTTTTGTACATTCGACCCTCTTTTATACTTCTAATATATTGGGGTGAACACCACTGAGTGTATCCCCCCTTTTCTTGGTTTCAAAAAAAATTGTGTATCTGATGGCGGATCTATCTCAGCAATGTCGTCACTTGGCTTGAAGGATCCACAGGGGATTTGGAGCCTTGCTGAAAATACACAAATATTTCTCGAGGCTTTGAGATTATTTCTTCAGAAAAGAGAAAAGGTTTGTTACAGTTTCTGCTGAGCTGATTATTTGCCTACCAGCTTTCGTTTAGCATTTTTTATATAAGATAGTAAGATCCCTTGAATGACAATGATTTATAAAGAATTGGAGGGCTTGAAAAATCTTAAAGTAATTTTTCTTTTTCAGTTTCATTTTCATCATTTTCATAGGAAAGAGATATCCAGATACCCAACTTTGGGAATAATGAATACTAATCATCATATAAAGCTTTCTGCTCGCAGATTTGGGATCGGGATTTTTGTGGGCGAGGCATATTTTTTGGATAACTAACCTGTTCTATCTCAACTCATGTTTGCGTTCATCTTTTATGCCCAGGAGATCGGCAACCTGGTTTTTGACAAGGATGATCAACTTGCTGTAGAATTTGTTACTGCAGCTGCCAATATCAGGGCTTCTTCGTTTGGTATTCCTCTTCACAGCCTTTTTGAAGCGAAAGGAATTGCTGGCAATATTGTGCACGCTGTTGCAACCACGAATGCTATTATTGCTGGTTTGATTGTCATTGAAGCAATAAAGGTTCTCCAGGATGACATTGATGATTACAGGTGATTATATGCATTCGGATTATAAGTGTTCTTTTTGTTTGGTATTTTTTAACTTGTTGGAACTTGGAATAAATTAAGTTTCCAATAACTATTTGGATAATAACAAAGGAGACTGCTTTTACCTTTTATTTTGTAAAGAGTTCTAACTAATTTATACGACATTTTATTTCTATAATGTAAAAAGAATTTGGTGTAGTTCTATCTTACTCAAGATTTGAAAAAACGAAAGATGGAACAAGACGATTACCCTTGAATCGAGGCCAGGCATAGCATCGAGATGCTTGATGCGTAAGCCTCAACATTCTACTAAGATATAAATAGTGAAGCCTTCTACTTTTAAAGTAGGGTCAGCTACATGGATTCTTGCTCAAATTCATGTTGAATGATCTGACTATTTTTTACGCTGGCTGTCAACTACTTAACGCAACCCCTACAAGGAGGGATTTGAACCTTGATCTTTTGTATGGTTGGCACAATACACTACCGTCGGGCCATTGTAGTGGGTACTAAGAAATAGTACAATTTAACAAAAATATTGTATTGATATTAAGAAAGCTACATCATATGCACAATTGCAATAAAAAGCACAATTCAACTCAGATGTCAATAAAGAGCAACGCAATTGCTCTTGGTATTTCTGAAAGTTTCAATGTGAATTTGTTGATCTATAGTTTAGTTTTGTTATGCCATACGTGAGTATGTGATATCTGAGTTGAATTTATCCTAATAATTTTAATAAGTGATCTTGCCATGATTTTTATTGCAATTATTCGTCGTATTTCTGAAATTCAATACACAGTTGTGATAAAAAAATGGCGAAATCACTTAATAAAACTATTAATATAAATTCAACCCACATATCACATACTCATGAATGACATAACAAAACTTAACTATAGCTCACCTAATTCACATTGGAACATTATAATTCACTCAATTCACCTTTAGATATTATTAACAAACCTAACTATACTTAATACCATATCGATTATTGAATGAGAATATTAACTACTAAGTTTTTAACATATTAACTACTATGTTTTTAACACAACAACAACAAACTTTTCCCACATTAAGTATGGTCGGCTACATGGATTCTTTGCCTCCATTCAGATCTATCTTGGATCATTCTCGGGCTTAGATCCAAAAAGCTAAGGTCACTTAGTATAGTCTTATTCCAACATTTCTTGGGCCTTCCTCGCCATCTCTTAGCTGGGTCAACATCCCAAAACTCGCATCTCCTCACCGATGCATCGGCTAACCTCCTTTGCAAATGGCCAAACCACCTTAAGTAAGGTCCAAGAAAGTGGTATGCATATGCGTTCGGACATGTCACTGAATATTGAATCAACGGTATGTATGGGCATATGCGGTTTTGTGCGATTTTTCTAATTTTTATTAAAAAATAAATAGATATTTATAAATAATATTACTCCTGAATTTATATATCAAAGTGGAGTTAAAAGAAAGTCTAAGAAAATAGTTCATGTTAGATGGTTGAGTAGATGCCATTAATTGCCTAACATTTAATTACAAAAAATTTAGCCAAAAAAACTTTACATATTAGATGATTCATAATAGAAAAACTTCAATACACATACATGTAGATCTGCAATACATGAGCAAAACCTCAATCGGCATATATTAAAATATTAGCCGATACATTGCATATACTTATGAAAATGATACATGAGCAATATTGCATATACATAATGGCATAATGCATTGCAATTGTATACACATGCATTGCATATTCTTACAATTGAATGAAAGAAGAGGCGGAGCTACGGATGCAAGCACCCGAATGAGGATCGAAGAGTTGAAACTGTTGGAAGCCGAGCCACCAAGATGCTGGAGCAGTATGCGTGGCATATGCGGCATATGTAGGGCACATGCAGGTCGCATATGCACTTAGGGAACATAATGCACTAATTCTTATAATTGATTCAGTATGCATGGCACACGACATATGAGGCTGCTTATGCGGCCTGTGTGGCCGATTTCATAAACATTGACCTTAAGCGATTTTCTCGCATCTTATCATTGATCGGAGCTGCACCAACTTTCCTTCTGACTGCATCATTCCGAAGCCGATCTTTATGTTTGTGTTCACACATCCACCTTAGCATTGTCATTTGTGCTACTGCCAATCTCTGCACATCTATGGTTCATAGACCAACATTTAGATCCATAGAGTATAGTAGGTCTCACAACTGTTTTGTAAAACTTTCCTTTGATTTTCAAAGGATTTTTCTTATCACAGAGAACAGTAGAGGCTTCTCTCCGCTTTAACCAACATGCATTTATTTTATTAGTAACATCTCCATTAAATTTTCCATCATGTTGCAAAATAAATCTCAAGTATCTAAAAGAATCTCTCTTCTGATTATTATCGTCGCCAATCTTTACCTCGATTCCTTCACCATTGCTTCCATAAAAAGTGCATTCTATATATCCAGTCTTAGCCCTACTTATACAAAATCCTTTAGTCTTCAATATGTATCTCTAGATCTCAGGCTTCTCATTTACTCCATCTCTAGTCTCATCAATCAACACAATATCATCAACGAATACCATACACCAAGGTATCTCATTATGAATGTGACTTGTCAACTCGTCCATAATCAAAGTAAAAATGAATGGACTTAAAGCTGAATCTTGATGCAGGCCAATGTTGATGTCAAAATGTCAGTCTTCCCAGACTGTATCCTCACACAAGTTGAAGCCCTATCACAGTTACCTTTTATGAGGTTAATGTATAGGACATGTACTTGTCTCTTCTGCAAAACTCTCCACAATATCTCCCGTGTGACAGAATCATACACCCTTTTCCAAATCAATAAAAATCATATGAAGGTTCTTCCTTTTAGCTCTATAAATCTTCATTGTTCTCCTCAGCAAGTGGATGGCTTCATTAGTGGAGCGACCTAGCATGAATCCTAATCGATTTTCTTTTACTTTGGAAACTTGCCTCAACATTTTTTCGATCACACGTTCCTAGATTTTCATAGTGACTCATTAGCTTGATACATTTGTAATTTGAACAATTTCGGGTGTCTCCTTTGATCTTATAAAGAGGCACCAATGATGCTTCTTCTCCAATCTTCAGGCAATTTCTTGCTTCACCAAATAACATTGAATAAATTTGTAAGCCAAGTCAAACACGCTCATCTAAAACTCTCCAAGCTTCTATAGGAATGTCATCACGTCCTACACCTTTCCCATGTCTCATAACCTTCAAAGTCTCCTCTACTTCCATCCTTTGTATAACCCTATAGCTTATACGATTAAAGTTACTTTCTCTACTAGCTAGATCTGTCAAAGTGATCTCTCTATTTCCTTCCTCAATGAAAATCTTATGGAAGTACTGCTTCCATCCAGTCTCTATATCCTTCTGAGTAACACACACGTGACCTTCCTCATCCTTAATGCATCTCATTTGAGAAAGGTCATTGGCCTTTCTTTCTCTCGCTTTAGCCAACCTGAATAATATCCGCTGGCCCTCCTTAGAGCCGAGATTTGTTTTCTAAGTTTTTAACAAAACCTAACAAATATTATATCGAAAACAAACAAAAAATGAAGTCAAATACCTACCAAAGAAATATGCAAACTTAAAGAAAAAAGTCTATTAGAATGTATAATCGCCTAAATCCTATACCCTCTCAAAAGACATCTAATGCACAAAAAGCCTATATTTCCAAGGGGAACGCCTCACGCCTTCTCCTCAGGGATTGGGAAGGATCCCCCAATCCTGCTTAAGCTGCCACCCTTGACTCGTACGTTGTGCCATCGGCCAACCCTGTCCCAGCTGAACTGTGTCTTTTCCCTTCCCCATCTCCATAGGATCCATTTCCATGTCAGATGTTGAGCTTAATGCCATTGCTGCAAAAGGTGCCATTAAGATCATGGGCCTGAATAACGGTCCACCATTGTTTAGGTCAGTCGACGAAGGAAACAACATACAACCCTTCCCTCGATGACTCCCCACCTTCTTCGACTGCTCCCTTGGTCTCAACACAGAGGATGCTGCATCTTTCACCTTCCCTGAGGAGACAATGCCACTACGAGAGCCTATTTGGTTGCTAGGTTACCCCGGGTTAACCTGATATACCCCCTGCTCTATCCCTGCATTCTTGGGTTGGAATTAGTTGTATGGATCATACAATTTCTTTGTTATAATATTTTTTAACCATGTTCAAATAAAAAAATTAATATAAAAATAATATGATCATTAAAAAAGTTAATATAACACATAATCAATTTCACATCACCACATTTATCATTCCAACCCTTCCAACCATTCAAATAACTACTATTCACAGGATATCCTAACCCAACCCAACCCAATTACCAAACAGACCTTGGCCCTCAACGGCACTCCCTCAATCAATTTCACATCACCACATTTATCATTCCAACCCTTCCAACCATTCAAATAACTACTATTAACAGGATATCCTAACCCAACTCATCCCAATTACCAAACAGACCTTGGCCCTCAACGGCACTCCTTCAACGGAAGGTTATATGAGCAACACTTCTGCAGAGTTCCATTGTATTTAATCTAGTGCTTTAAAAGCATATGCCTCTTCACGGGCATGTAAGAATGCCTATGCATCATGTTCAATGATGACACTGATGCCTTGCAAACATAGCCCAAGTTTAAATTATTAAACAGTTGTATATTTTAATTTGATCTATTTCTGCATATGGTTCTTGAAGCCAGACATTGATGTCTGGTGTATGCGATGACTCCATATTTACTTACTGTTAGAAAATAGGAAGCGGAAGCGAAAACATGTAAAAAGATAAAGAACAATAAGAACAACATGATTTTACGTGGAACCTTACTCCGTGAGGAGCGGGATGAAACCACGGGAGAAGCCCTTAAAGGGGCATGTTATGCATTGCTTTTTCTCATCTGATACATGAGGTCTGGGGCTCCTTATATAGCATCCACAGGGCCTCCAAGTCCCACCACTGGTAGATGTGGGACTAAACTCTTGGATGTGATCCATTTACCCATCTCCCTCATATATGATGCATACAACTTATACTCCAACACTCCCCCTCAAGCTGGAGCATGCAATGCTCAGCTTGGACAAAAAGAAAGAAACTCAACTCACGCTACAGGACACTATAGACAATATCAACCCAACGCGCACAACTGCTGCTGTCGAGGACGTTGCTTCTCATGCTGTGCATGTGAGGAGGACGAACGTGCTGGAGTGTGAGTCTGTTGAATCTCCTCGTTGGAGAGCATGTGCTCTGAACTGCGCTTGTCAGAGTCACTGCAACTGGAAATGAGTCTCCTCGTCATAGTACTCTGGTCCACCACAACATATGGACAACTGCTTCATCTCTGAAAAGGGTCGAACTTTCCCGCCTTGGGAGGGCTCCCCCTTTTTCATATTAAAAAAAGGGCCGAATTGAAAGGGGCCGTGGAAATGCAATCCTCGTTGGAGTCCACGGTTGCTGGAGAATGGAGTCTGAAAGAAGTCTCATCGTCAGAGAACTGGGTCTCTCCCATTTGGCTCAGAGAATGGTACTCTACTTTGGAGTACCTATGATACCACATGAAAACCCTTGCCAACATAGCATAGGGAATGGTTCTCTACTTTGGAGTCCCTATGGCTCACATGAAAATTCTGACCTCAGTTACCCATCTCCCTCATATATGACTGTTGGGAGAAAAACTGAGATTAATTATTCAGAGAAACCCTAGGCTCTCTTATATAGGGAGAGACCTTAAGGGTAAAGTACAAAGTAGTCCAGAGGAAACAAAGAAATAACGAACAGGTACATAGCATAATAATATCTATCTCTACACTCCCCCTCAAGGTGGAGTATAGATGTCTATCATGCTCAGCTTGGATGAACATCTCTGAAAAGGTCCTCTGAGCAACGACTTGGTGGATACATCCGCAGTCTGATCCCCTGAGCTCACGTGAGTTGTAGATATCAACCCTCTCTGGATCAAGTCTCTAGTGTAATGGCAGTCAACTTCTATATGCATGGTTCTTTCATTAAAGGCTGGATTGTTAGCAATGAACAAGGCTGCCTGATTGTCACACTGAAGCTGCATGGGCAGAGGTACGGCTACATGTAGATCCTCTAGTACTGATCGAACCCACATCATCTCCGTGCTGGCTTGCGCCATGGCCCTATATTCGGATTCAGCACTGGACCTTGCCACAACAGTTTGTTTCTTGCTTTTCCAAGAAATCAGAGAGCTTCCAACAAACACTGCGAATCCTGAGGTTGATTTTCGATCCTTAGGGCATCCTGCATAATTGGCGTCTGCACATGCCGAGATAGATAAATCTGTGCCCTTTTGAAACAGCAACCCTGAACCTGGAGAAGACTTCAGATACCTCAGTATTATGTGTATAGAGCATCCATATGAACTTGTCTTGGCTGCTCCATAAATTGACTCACCTTGCTTACTGCAAAGGCAATATTAGGTCGAGTTATGATAATATAAAGGAGCTTACCCACCATTTCTCTATATCTCCTCTTATCCACTTCAGCAGTATCATCATCATACAACTTCGTGCTTGGATCCATGGGAATACTTGATGGTTTGCATCCAGCCATGCCTGTTTCAATCAAGAAGTCTGTAATGTACTTCCGTTGGGTCATCACCAAACCCTGTGCATTCCTGGCAAATTCCAATCCCAGAAAATATCTTAGGGTTCCAAGATCCTTCGTAACGAACTGACGGCCTAGGAATGCCTTCGCCCTTTCTATGCCCTGAATATCATCTCCTGTAACCAGAATATCATCAACATAGACCATGATAACAACCGTACCTGCCGATGACTTCTGAACAAACAATGAGTGGTCTGCATTTGACCTCTTGAATCCCTGTAGTTCAATAAGATTGGAAAGCTTCTGGAACCACACTCTTGGACTCTGTTTGAGGCCATAAATTGCCTTGTGAAGTCTACACACCATATGCTTCTCCCCCTCAGCAGTAAACCCTGGTGGCTGCTGCATGTAGACTTCCTCCTGCAGATCTCCATACATGCATTCTTGACATCCAGTTGAGATATACTCCAGTCACGGACCACAGTCACAGATAAGAGAATGCGAAGGGTAGAATGTCGAGCCACTGGAGAGAAAGTGTCCATATAGTCCACACCATAGGTTTGTGTAAAATCACGCACGACCAAACATGCTTTGTACCGATCTAGACTGCCATCTGCATGATATTTAACTGTGAAGACCCACTTACAGCTCACAATAGATGCATCAGGAGGAGCAATAACCAAAGACCATGTGCCACGAGACAGCAATGCACGCATCTCATCTTCCATAGCCAATCTCCAGCAATCAATCTTCATAGCTTCCTGGTAGGTCCGTGGTATATCCACGGAAGACAACGCTGCAGCAAATCTCTGAAAGTCTCCAGTGAGACGGTGAAACGACACATGTGAAGCAAAGGGATAAGAGGCACACATCCGTTTCTGCTTCCGGATAGCAATAGGAATATCATGATCATCTTCTGCTGTACTGGATGGTGTAGTTTCCTCCTGCAATGAAGAATCCTGCACATGTACCATATCTGACCCGTCAGTAGTAATGCCATCTGAACATACCTGAGGCGTGATGGGTGGCTGACTTGTATCCTGAGCAGGACCTGACCGACGCGTATAGAATTTTGGTAGAGGTGGAATGGGAGGTCGTGGAAGAGGTGGAGGTGGTGGTGGTGAAGATGATGTAGGAGCAGGAGCAAGAGGAGACTCATGTGAACTCCAAGTAGGAGGTGGAGGGACATAGACATCATCATCGGTAGTGGATGGTACCAGTCTGTCACCTGCAGGAGAAAAATACATTACAGACTCAAAGAATGTGACATCAGCACTAACGAAGTATTTCTTGTTTATGGGATCATAACACCGATAGCCCTTCTGAGTCCGAGAATAACCGACAAAGACACACTTGACAGCTCTAGCAGAGAGTTTGTCAAGTCCAGGAGACAGAAGATGAACAAATGCCACAGTACCAAAGACACGTGGAGTAAGTGAGAATAATTCCTTGTCAGGAAAAATGATAGAGAGAGGTATTTTCTCACCAAGAACAGAAGATGGCATACAATTGACCAGATAGCACGCGGTAAGAACAACATCCCCCCAGAAAGAAATAGGAGCACAACTCTAAATCAATAGGGTTCGAGTAATGTCAAGGAGATGGCGATGCTTTCTTTCCGCCATACCATTCTGCTGAGATGTGTACGCACAAGTGGTTTGGTGAATAATGCCCTTTGATGAAAGAAATTGAGAAAGGGACCGTGTGCAAAATTCTAGGGCATTATCTGTACGAACATATTTGACAGTAGAAGAGAACACATTTTGCACTTCATTAATCAAATTCTTGATCACATCTCCTGCTTCAGATTTATTCTTTAAAAGAAAGACCCAAGATACACGAGAGAAATCATCCACTACCACTAGATAAAATCTGTGCCCCTGATGATCGGGTACACGACTTAGACCCCATATATATATATATATATGAAACAACTCAAACGGGGAGCTACTGCTCCGACTCTGACGACTAGGAAAGCTCGACCGATGATGCTTTCCCAACTGACATGCTTCACAGCGAAAGGACGAATTGGGAGAGATCTGAGGTAGAAGATGGTGCATTTTCTGGAGCAGGAGGTGATCAAAACGGAGATGCCAGATGTACGGAGAAACTGGTCCGGCCGAATGAGAGGAGATGCCAGCATAAGAATTCCGAACCGGCCGATATAGACCATTCTGCTCAGAGCCACAACCAATCACCCTGCCCGTTAGTATGTCCTGAAAAATAAGAGAAGACGGGTCAAATATAGCACGCCAATGCAAATCCTTCGTAATCTTACTAATAGATAATAGATTCATCGAGAACTCAGGAGCATGTAGGACATTCTGTAGATGCATAGTAGAGGATAGGAAGACCTCTCCCTGTCCAACAAGGGGGGAATGAGTACCATCTGCGATCTGCACTGAGCGGCCGTGAGGAATGTCCCTGTAGGACTCAAGTCTATCTCGATCTAGGCAGAGATGATGTGTGGCACCCGAATCTATAATCCAATCAGAGATATCATGAGACGGTGTAAATGCAGTAGATCTACCTGAGGTACTAGCAGCAGCAGTAGATGAACTGGCGGAGGCTGTAGCAGCAACATCTGAAGGTCCACCAGAAGAATCACCAGATGATTGTGGCATAATATCGCGGAGACGTACCACAAGTTCCTCAAAATGGTTGTCTGCAGTAGATGCCGACTGGGGCTAAGAGTGCTCTGCAACACGTGCCGATACTGGGAACCCGTGCTTAGAATAGCATGTCTCCTCCGAGTGTCCTGTGCGGTGACAGTAGGAACATGGCTGACTAAAGCGACCGCCCCTGCCCTGGGGTCCACGTCCACGTCCACGACCAGAAGATGGGCCACCTCTCCCACGCGAAACTGCCATCGCCGATGGGGGTGGAGTAGAAGAACTGGAAGTTACTGTAATGCGACTGAGCCTCCTGTAAACATCCTCCACTTGAGGAATAACTGCATCGGCTAAGATCTGAGAACGGGCGGTGTCATATTCAGGATCAAGGGCCGCAAGTAGGACGCCCACCATGGTGGCATTCCGAAATGTCTTCTGCTGTTCAGGAGTTGCTGTGAGTGGGATGGTACTGTATAACTTCTCAAACATCCCCCTCAGGGATGTGTATAAGGAGTGAAGAGGTCTACCGCTCTGCTTCATCGTGAATATGTCATGCTGAAGCTGTAACATCTTGGTCTCATTTCGCACCTGCGAATATGTAGCAGCTAGGATATCCCACATCGCCTTGGCAGTGGGTTGATGGAGGACATCGTTGGCAATCTCCTTCGTCAATGTACCTGACAAGCGGACCTTTGCATAGGAGTCATCAGCCTCCCACGAGGCATATATCCCTGTCTTCTCCGCTGGCTCATCCTCGGTAAGAATGTGCTTCTTCCCATTCGACTTCACGAGGCTCATGAACTGCATCGCCCATGGCTCATAATTCGACCCGTCGATCTTGACTATTGGCGCAAGACCTTTGAATGCGCCTATGGAGGGCATATTAACCTTTGATTCTGACATATCGCCGCTGGAGAAGAACTAGGGTTTGTAGACAAAGTGACAGGTGTCTACACAAACTGCATAGGATTCGAGTGCATATGTAGACGTTACGCACCCAAACCCATACACCTTGAGGAAGAGACGACTAGGCTCAAGGCACTAGGAAAATCACCCTAGCAGTGCCGCTAGAGCAAACTAGCAACATGATCAACCACGCCGGGAGGGGGACCGACAAAGCTTGGAACCGGCGGCGATGAGGGGCCCGCTGGGTGGGGCTGGGGGTGCCGGCGGTGCCGAGAGGCCGCTGGGTGGGGCTGGAGGGGCGGAGGGGCAGGTGGCGGAGGGGCCGAGAGGGGCGGTGGCGGGCGCCGCTAGGGTTGGCGGTGGCGGCGAGAAGAGGGTGGGCGACGGGTGGGGGTGGGCGGCGGTAGATGGAGAGCCCTAGGGCTTGGGCTCTGATACCATGTTGGGAGAAAAACTAAGATTAATTATTCAGAGAAACCCTAGGCTCTCTTATATAGGGAGATACCTTAAGGGTAAAGTACAAAGTAGTCCAGAGGAAACAAAAAAATAACGAACAGGTACATAGCATAATAATATCTATCTCTGCAATGACGCATACAACTTATACTCCAACCGTTACCATTAGCCCCTTCCCTTGAATTGCTGAACACAAAAAGTTGCACAATCATCATTATTGAGAAGATTTTAACCCTTAAAGATGGATATTTGAGACTTCTAAATTCCCCTTCTATATACAATAAGTGTTCATGTCTGATGTATTTTATCTTTTCTTCTTGGTTACTATGACCAAATATATTTTTGGTTAAAAAAAATCTGATCATGCACATTCTTATTTTTCAGAATGACATACTGTGTTGAACACCCATTAAGAAAAATGATTTTGATGCCCGTAGAGCCCTTCGAGCCTAACAAATCTTGCTATGTTTGCTCTGAGGTATCATTTTATTACTGTTGCACCATTGTGGACTCCGGGTCATTAAATAATCTGATCTTAGAATTGTGTTTACTTTCTGTAGACACCTCTGCTACTTGAGATCAACACTAAATCATCCAAGTTGAAAGACTTGGTAGAGAAAGTTGTGAAAAGAATTCTTGGCATGAGCTCCCATATGATAATGATTGGCTCGACCCTTGTATTCGAAATGGGGGATGATTGTAACATCCGAAATCCGCCAAACCCGAAACCGACCCGATTAGCGTCCGATTAACCTAATAAAATTATCTGACAATATTGGATATCATAAAATGATCAATTGATCGTGAATCAAAAGTCGTTCGGGCGAAATCGACCGAAAATCGGTCGCATCGTAATGCGCGCCGTGAAAAAGCTGCGACGCAAATTCGGAAACCGCAAAACGAACCGAGACCGTCATTAGATCCGATTCGACGATACGAGACCAATGGAAACCACAGTTCGTCAATCAGAGGTCGTTTGATATTTTTAATTCATAAAATTTAACCTTAAACAAAAATCGTATCCGTAAATTTCGGGTATTCAAAACCCGACCAGAAATATATCAATATTATACTCATATTGCCCGTCATTTTAAGACGGTCAAATCAAGCCATTGTGCGTCAAAATCGGAGACACGACGCGCGATTACGGATGATTTTAAATTGAAGAGAAAAAAGATAATAATAATAAAAATATTGCTGCTACAGTAGTAGACAGTATCGATTTATTTTCTTTTAAATAACAATTCAAAAAAAAAATTATTATTTACGTTTCGTAACAGTAGTAAGCAGGAGACTCCGCGAGACTGCTACTTTTATATAAACAAAAATAATAATATATAGATAAATATTAATCTTTAACAGTAGACAGACAACATACCAAGTAAACAAAAAAAAGAGGTTTCTCTCCATTCCACGTAGGGCTTCTCCTCTCCACTTGGCTCAAATTTAGACCTCTTCTCCCCCTTTATATATCAGCCCCCTCTCCCATCAAATTGTTCCAAAACCTACCAATGTGTTTCTCCCTATTTCCAACGAGATACTCCGTCAATTCCCTTTCTTGTCCATTCCCAGCCGTATTTACCCTCCCCATTAGTAATATAAATCTCAAGAACCTTCAGTCTTTTCCCAAATCCTTCCTTATCTTCAACCGAGACCCCCTTTTCTTCCTTTCTAAGGTTTCAAAACAGCAGCTTCTGTTGCCACAGATCTTGCAACCTCAAAGATTGAAGGACCTCCTGGAGCCCCATCAAGTGCAATCCAGAAGCTGGAGTGCTGTCCCTCCTTTTTGCTTCAAAGATCAACCATTTCATGCTAGTTCTACTACATGTTTGTTTCTCCAAAATTTGAAAGAATAAGAGGTACCATCCCCAGCCTACCTCATTGCTGCCATACATGCTTATTACACAAGATTTTTGTACAATCCCTTTCCCATTCTTTTGCTGTCATGCATGCCTAATTAAACTCCACTTTTTGCTGTGTAAATGATTTTGATATTTAAGGTATCATCAAAATATTAAAAACATGACTCCTTTGATTATCATCTATTGGTATATATTTGATCTTGTTGGACTTATCATCATACAAAGTAGATTTAAATTGTTCTACTCAAATCCTTATAAATCTACTTCTCATGTATATGTTAAAAAGAAATCCAAAAGTTTGAATTTAATAGTCATATATATATATATCTTAAAAGCTTCCAGAGAGTATTATGAATAAGTTACTGTCAATATTACATTTTCAGGGAATAATAAATCCATTTCCTGGCCACTGCAATTAAAATGATTGTTTAGGAATGAAAATTTAAGTAATTATTTTTGGAATATAGTGACTGAAATTTGGGAGTGACAGATCATCAGTTCGATATTACAAATTTTCATTATGAATGACATGATTACATGGTAAAAAGAGCCAAATAAATGAGATTATGTAACCACACTTAACACCATCTTTGGATCCAAAACTTTTCTTGTCGCTCACAATGTAGTATTCTATATAGATATCTAAATACAATAGAATGCTCTAGTAATTCATGGGTTTACAGTGTCAAGATACTGGGTGTGCTCAACTAGTGATCATGGTATTAGGGCTCTTGTCTTAAATTCATCATCCTTAGGTTAAACATCATAATGGAGGCTAATTCATTAATCCTAGATAGAGCACACGACTTACATGCTAATACCGAATTGTCGTGTATTATTTGCATAAGATCTGTCATTATAATGGATTATTAAATTTCATACCATAAAACATAATGCATAGAATAACAGTGAATTAAAAGGCTAAACGAAATGTGAAGGTTTCAGCTCACTTCAAATAAAGTGTGCTGGAACTCTATCCGGAACAAGTTTGGAAGAGTAGAAATTAATTGGAACCTAAAGATGTGTTGATACAGGGTTCACGTAGCAAAGTTAGAGCTTGTTTATAGTAGCTTGTTGTATGAATAGCGTTATAAAAGCATATGTGGAGATTTAGGACATGCTTTATGGACAAGTATATGGATTAATTTAATATGGGACAAATGTAAAACAACCATTGCTAATGCATCATATGTGCATTAAAATGATTAATGTTTTGCCAAATAATCCTCATCAATTAATTCATTCTTACAGTCTACTATTTATATATCTTAATATAACAAAAGAACTAGAATTGTTCAGCCAACCATAAAGTTGTATCAATAAGATCGTTGGCAAGAGATCTAGATATGTATAATCAACCACATGAAGGGTTGTGAAGAGATGAGTAGAAAAGTAAGTAAGATGATCGTGAATCAACAATGATTTATAATTTAGAATGCCGGTCATGGTGAATCTTACACCGGACCGTGCGAGGGCTCGATGACCCTCAACTGGGCGGAAGAATAGGAAACCCAGTTAGGGCAGCGACCGCTTAATGCACGGGTCTAGGATCCCAGTCTTTTCACGGTTTTTACGCGAGCTCGCAGTGTTTTTACGCCTCGTTGGGATCCTGACTTTAGACCAGTTCCGCTGACCCTGTCTATTAGGATACACAGGCGGGGGATCCTTGGTTTTCAGTTTTTCGTACGGGCTCGTTCGCCCGTACTAGTCGGGCAGATTTTTAGAGCGACTTTTCTAGGGAGTCTCTCTCACCCGTCTCAGTGGCGTAGTTTGGGAGTAGACCTATCCCTCTATTGGACCGTGCTTCCAATTAGAGGGCGAGACGGAAGAGCCATTTGTAGGTTTCTTCACCGCTTGAGTTACTTCGCCAACAGAGTTGGCGATTCTATATCTAGATCATCCATATCTACATCTACAACATCAGGAGTTATATCTGAAACATTGAAGTTAAGAATTGGAGAAGTCATGATCAAAAGACTATTCTCGCTACCCAAGAAATTAAATAAATTAATAGATCTTTACAATCTTATCTTTTTCATTATCACTCACCAACGTGACCTCTGAAGAAAATGATATATGCATTCACACTCATGAATACGCAACTACTATATAAATATGCCACATGTGGGAAATGCTGGGTTATGGGACAAACATTTGATATGCTTACAAGTAGTCTGAAAACCTATTTACTTACGCAAGTAGATGTAAACTTTACTTTCCACCTTTTTACTTGCTTGCTTTTGCACATATTAAAATGACTAGTTATTCTTATAAGTTTTTGGGTACCAGCGATTGCTGACGCCTCTTCTTTCCTAACGTGTTTGGCAGGCAAACAGCCTGCAGTTCAGTAGCCACTCAGTAGCTATACATGCATCCTGAAGACAGAGTATACACTAGACGGTATGAAGTACTTTGTCTTAGTTTTTGTCTAGTTGGTGATGTATATGCTATCTCTTTTTTATCACACTTGGGATATATGTTGTAAAATGGAAGATCCTTGTACATATTGTAAATTGATATGAATGTTAATGAAAAAAAGTTTTGGTGCTATGTGTCTCTTTTACTTTGTGGTTTTGTGTTGGAATTGAATGTCATAAATGCACGAAAAATTTTCCCTGTTTTTCTACAACTTCTGCGATCAATGCGAATGAAATATTGCGAATTTTGTCGTAAACGGGTACCCGGATCCTGAAGGGTCTACTGTTTGGTATTAGAGCAGTGGTACCCCGAAACGCACATTCACAGTATTTCAATTCCGATCGCATTAAGTTCTCGAATAGCGACAGTCTTCCGACTTGTCATGAGTTCGAGAAGGGAAATATGACACAGGACATCCGAGTAGTCTCAGAATACCCTGACGTGTTTCCTGATGAGCTACCGGGGCTTCCTCTTGAGAGAGAGATCGAGTTCGAGATCACATTGCTGCCAGAAACACATCCGATCTCTATGGCACCTTATCGCATGGCACCAGCCGAGTTGAGGGAGCTGAAGGTGCAGTTGCAGGAGTTGCTTGACTTGGGATTCGTGAGGCCAAACACTTCACCTTGAGGTGCTCCGGTTCTATTTTTCAAGAAGAAGGATGGATCCATGAGACTATGCTTCGATTACAGGCAGCTGAACAAGAGAACGGTGAAGAACCGTTATCCTTTGCCACGTATCGATGATTTGTTTGACCAGCTCCAGGGATCTTCGGTTTTCTCGAAGATCGATCTTCGCTCAGGTTACCATCAACTGAGGATTCGCGAGTCGGATATTCTGAAGACAACCTTCAGGACTCGTTATGGACACTACGAGTTTGTGGTGATGCCGTTTGGGCTCACCAATGCACCTGCGGCTTTCATAGATATGATGAACCGTATCTTCCGTCCATACTTGGACAAGTTTGTAGTGATGTTAATCGATGATGTGCTCATCTATTCACGGAATGAATGGGATCATGTGAATGATCTACGGACTGTCTTGGATACATTGCGAGAGCACAAGCTATATGCCAAGTTGAGCAAGTGTGAGTTCTGGTTATCCCAGGTCTCATTTCTCGGGCATATCATTTCTGGAGCATGCATTGCAGTTGATCCTGCGAAGATAGATGCAGTTATGTCTTGGGAGCAGCCCAAAACAGTTACACAGATTCGGAGCTTCCTAAGATTAGCAGGCTATTACAGACGCTTTGTCAGCGGATTTTCACGCATTGTTCGCCTCTGACACGACTGACGCAGAAGGGAGTCCCATTTATTTGGGACGGTTCATGTGAGCAGGCCTCCAGACACTGAAGGAGAGATTGACTACAGCGCTCATTCTTGCTCTTCCTTCAGGCACTCAGGATTATGCGGTCTACACAGATGCATCTGGAGAAGGTCTAGGAGCAGTGTTGATGCAGAGAGGACAGGTGATTGCTTACGCATCACGGCAGTTGAGACCGCACGAGCGGAATTACCCCACACATGACTTGGAGTTGGCGGCAGTTGTCTTCGCCTTGAAGATCTGGCGCCACTATCTATATGGGGTAAACTTCGAGATTTTCACAGATCACAAGAGCCTAAAGTACATCTTTGATCAGAAGGAGTTGAACATGAGACAACGCAGATGGCTCGAGCTGCTAAAGGATTATGATTGCACGATCTCTTACTATCTCGGTAAGGAAAACGTGGTGGCTGATGCACTTAGCAGGAGAGCGCATGCTGATGGTACGGCAACTGGCTATACACGTGGGATACGCTTGCAGCTTTGACCGATTGGCATCCTCAGGAGAGCGCATCCATTTCTACCGCCGTGCCTCCACGATACAGTAGTCTTTGGGATCGTATTGTAGATGGACAGAAGACAGATCCTTGGATCCGAGATAGATACATGCGCGCCATCAAGGATGAATTTGATGATTTTGTCGTGACAGAGTCTATTTTATGGAAGGCAGGACGGGTCGTTGTACCCAATGACGAGCAGCTTCACAGAGACATTTTGGACGAGACACACAATTCATGGTTATCTATCCATCCAGGTAGCACGAAGATGTACCGTGATCTGCGTCGACATTTCTGGTGGGATGGAATGAAGCGCGATGTGGCGCTACATGTTAGCAGATGCATGACTTGTCGGATGGTCAAGGCTGAGCACAGGAGACCACCCGGATTACTGCAGTCTCTCCCCATTCCCGAGTGGAAGTGGGAGAGCATTTCTATGGATTTTGTCACAGGTCTGCCAAAGACACCAGGTGGCCATGATTCTATATGGGTCGTTGTTGATAGGTTGACCAAGTCAGCCCATTTTATACCTGTCAACACGACTTACACTCCATCCAGATTGGCCAAGCTGTATGTACAGAACATCATCAGACTGCATGGTATACCACGTGAGGTGGTGTCTGACAGAGATTCGAGATTTAATTCACATTATTGGCATCAGTTCACGTCGGCACTACAGACAGAGCTGAAGATGAGTTCTGCATATCATCCACTGACTGACGGTCAGAGTGAGCGCACCATTCAGACGCTTGAGGATCTACTTCGCGCATGCACTTTGGAGTAGAAAGGGTCCTGGAAGGACCATTTGCCTTTGGTGGAATTCACGTACAACATCTATCACTCCAGTATTGGCATGACACCATTCGAAGCCCTATATGGGCGAAGATGCCTCACACCTCTCAGTTGGCGTGAGGTAGGTGATCATGCTCTTTATTCCGTAGATCTCCTGGAGGAGACTGCGAGAGCTGTTGATCTTGTGAGACGGAGGCTTCTGACGGCACAGAGCTGCCAGAAGAGTTATGCAGACCGTCGAAGGAGAGACTTAGAGTTTCAGGTAATCTAATTATTTCCTCTTCATCCACTCAATTATGATATATATATATGTTCAACTTAATCTCATACTAATTATATTCCTATAAACTATAGGTTGGAGATTGGGTATTTCTCCGTGTATCTCCCATGAAGGGAGTGCAGAGATTTGGTGTTCGTGGCAAGTTGGTGCCGCGATATGTTGGACCGTTCGAGATTCTTGCTCGTGTGGGGAAGGTTGCATACCGAGTAGCCCTTCCTCCACATCTATCGGCTATTCATGATGTCTTCCACATATCCAATCTGAGGAAGTATGTGCACGACCCTCGACATATTATCAGTTACGAGAATCTCGATGTAGAGCCGGATCTGACTTATGAGGAGAAGCCAGTCCAGATACTTAACCGCGCTGAGAAGAAGTTTCGCAACAAGGAGATTTCATTGATCAAGGTTTTGTGGCACCGACACGGCATCAAAGAGGTGACGTAGGAGACCGAAGCCGACATTCGGGCACGATATCCGCAGCTTTTCTGATGTAAGCATCAAAACAAGCTTTTGTAATTAGATACATGATAAATGTATGGCTTGTTTTCTCTTTGAGGTTTTATAGTTTTAAAACCCTTTGAGGTTTTTATAACCATACGAGATTCAACCAAGATACCTATTGACCTTGACTCGAGTCTCGAGGACGAGACTCCCTTTGAGGTTTTTATAGTTGTAACATCCGAAATCCGCCAAACCCGAAACCGACCCGATTAGTGCCGATTAACTCAATAAAGTTATCTGACAATATTGGATATCATAAAATGATCAATTGATCGTGAATCAAAAGTCGTTCGGGCGAAATCGACCGAAAATCGGTTGCATCGTAATGCGTGCCGTGAAAAAGCCGCGACGCAAATTCGGAAACCGCAAAACGAACCGAGACCATCATTAGATCCGATTCGACGATACGAGACCAACGGAATCGACCGTTCGTCAATCAGAGGTCGTTTGATATTTTTAATTCATAAAATTTAACCTTAAACAAAAATCGTATCCGTAAATTTCGGATATTCAAAACCCGACCGGAAATATATCAATATTATACTCATATTACCCGTCATTTTAAGACGGTCAAATCAAGCCATTGTGCGTCAAAATCGGAGGCACGACGCGCGATTACGGACGATTTTAAATTGAAGAGAAAAAAAAGATAATAATAATAAAAATATTGCTGCTACAGTAGCAGACAGTATCGGTTTATTTTCTTTTAAATAACTGTTCAAAAAAATTTATTATTTACGTTTTGTAACAGTAGTAAGCAGGAGACTCCGCCAGTCTGCTACTTTTATATAAAAAAAAATATATAGATAAATATTAATCTCTAAACGTAGCAGACAACAGACCAAGTAAACAAAAAAAATAGAGGTTTCTCTCCATTCCACGTAGGGCTTCTCCTCTCCACTTGGCTCAAATTTAGACCTCTTCTCCCCCTTTATATATCAGCCCCCTCTCCCATCAAATTGTTCCAAAACCTACCAACGTGTTTCTCCCTATTTCCAACGAGATACTCCGCCAATTCCCTTTCTTGTCCATTCCCAGCCGTATTTACCCTCCCCATTAGTAATATAAATCTCATGAACCTTCAGTCTTTTCCCATATCCTTCCTTATCTTCAACCGAGACCCCCTTTTCTTCCCTTTCTAAGGTTTCAAAACAGCAGCTTCTGTTGCCACAGATCTTGCAACCTCAAAGATTGAAGGACCTCCTGGAGCCCCATCAAGTGCAGTCCAGAAGCTGGAGCTGTCCCTCCTTTTTGCTTCAAAGATCAGCCATTTCATGCTAGTTCTACTGCATGTTTGTTTCTCCAAAATTTGAAAGAATAAGAGGTACCATCCCCAGCCTACCTCATTGCTGCCATACATGCTTATTACACAAGATTTTTGTACAATCCCTTTCCCATTCTTTTGCTGTCATGCATGCCTAATTAAACTCCTCTTTTTGCTGTGTAAATGATTTCGATATTTAAGGTATCATCAAAATATTAAAAACATGACTCCTTTGATTATCATCTATTGGTATATATTTGATCTTGTTGGACTTATCATCATACAAAGCAGATTTAAATTGTTCTACTCAAATCCTTATAAATCTGCTTCTCATGTATATGTTAAAAAGAAATCCAAAAGTTTGAATTTAATAGTCATATATATATATATATATCTTAAAAGCTTCCTGAGAGTATTATGAATAAGTTACTGTCAATATTACATTTCCAGGGAATAATAAATCCATTTCCTGGTCACTGCAATTAGAATGATTGTTTAGGAATGAAAATTTAAGTAATTTTTTTTGGAATATAGTGACTGAAATTTGGGAGTGACGGATCATCAGTTCCATATTACAAATTTTCATTATGAATGACATGATTACATGGTAAAAAGAGCCAAATAAATGAGATTATGTAACCACACTTAACACCATCTTTGGATCCACAACTTTTCTTGTTGCTCACAATGTAGTATTCTATATAGATATCTAAATACAATAGAATGCTCTAGTAATTCATGGGTTTACAGTGTCAAGATACTGGGTGTGCTCAACTAGTGATCATGGTATTAGGGCTCTTGTCTTAAATTCATCATCCTTAGGTTAAACATCATAATGGAGGCTAATTCATTAATCCTAGATAGAGCACACGACTTACATGCTAATACCGAATTGTCGTGTATTATTTGCATCAGATCTGTCATTATAATGGATTATTAAATTTCATACCATAAAACATAATGCATAGAATAACAGTGAATTAAAAGGCTAAACGAAATGTGAAGGTTTCAGCTCACTTCAAATAAAGTGTGCTGGAACTCTATCAGGAACAAATTTGGAAGAATAGAAATTAATTGGAAACTAAAGATGTGTGGATACAGGGTTCACGTAGCAAAGTTAGAGCTTGTTTATAGTAGCTTGTTGTATGAATAGCGTTATAAAAGCATATGTGGAGATTTAGGACATGCTTTATGGACAAGTATATGGATTAATTTAATATGGGACAAATGTAAAACAAGCATTGCTAATGCATCATATGTGCATTAAAATGATTAATGTTTTGCCAAATAATCCTCATCAATTAATTCATTGTTACACTCTACTATTTATATATCTTAATATAACAAAAGAACTAGAATTGTTCAGCCAACCATAATGTTGTATTAATAAGATCGTTGGCAAGAGATCTAGATATGTATAATCAACCACATGAAGGGTTGTGAAGAGATGAGTAGAAAAGTAAGTAAGATGATCGTGAATCAGCAATGATTTATAATTTAGAATGCCGGTCATGGTGAATCTTACACCTGACCGTGCGAGGGCGCGGTGACCCTCAACTGGGCGGAAGAATATGAAGCCCAGTTAGGGCAGCGGCGCTTAATGCGCGGGTCTAGGATCCCAGTCTTTTCACGGTTTTTACGCGAGCTCGCAGTGTTTTTATGCCTCGTTCGGATCCTGACTTTAGACCAGTTCCGCTGACCCTGTCTATTAGGATACCCACGCGGGGGATCCTTGGTTTTCAGTTTTTCGTACGGGCTCGTTCGCCCGTACTAGTCGGGCAGGTTTTTAGAGCGACTTTTCTAGGGAGTCTCTCTCACCCGTCTCAGTGGCGTAGTTTGGGAGTAGAACTATCCCTCTATTGGACCGCGCTTCCAATTAGAGGGCGAGACGGAAGAGCCATTTGTAGGCTTCTTCACCACTTGAGTTACTTCACCAACAGACTTGGCGATTCTATATCTAGATCATCCATATCTACATCTACAACATTAGGAGTTATATCTGAAACATTGAAGTTAATAATTGGAGAAGTCATGATCAAAAGACTATTCTCGCTACCCAAGAAATTAAATAAATTAATAGATCTTTACAATCTTAACTTTTTCATTATCACTCACCAACGTGACCTCTGAAGTAAATGATATATGCATTCCCACTCATACACTCATGAATACACAACTACTATATAAATATGTCACATGTGGGAAATGCTGGGTTATGGGACAAACATTTGAGATGCTTACAAGTAGTCTGAAAAACATTTTTACTTACGCAAGTAGATGTAAACTTTACTTTCCACGTTTCTACTTGCTTGCTTTTGCACATATTAAAATGACTAGATATTCTTATAAGTTTTTGGGAGGTACCAGCGATTGCTGACGCCTCTTCTTTCCTAACGTGTTTGGCAGGCAAACAATCTGCAGTTCAGTAGCCGCTCAGTAGCCATACATGCATCCTGGAGACAGAGTATACACTAGACGGTATGAAGTACTTTGTCTCAGTTTTGTCTAGTTGGTGATGTATATGCTATCTCTTTTGTATCACGCTTGGGATATATGTTGTAAAATGAAAGATCCTTGTACATATTGTAAATTGATATGAATGTTAATGAAAAAAAATTTTGGTGCTATGTGTCTCTTTTACTTTGTGGTTATGTGTTGGAATTGAATGTCATAAATGCTCGAAAAATTTTCCCTGTTTTTCTACAACTTCTGCGATCAATGCGAATGAAATATTGCGAATTTTGTCGTAAACGGGTATCCGGATCCTGAGGGGTCTACAGTTTGGTATCAGAGCAGTGGTACCCCGAAAGGCACATTCGCAGTATTTCAATTCCGATCGCATTAAGTTCTCGAATAGCGACAGTCTTCCGACTTGTCGTGAGTTCGAGAAGGGAAATATGACACAGGACATCCGAATAGTCTCAGAATACCCTGACATGTTTCCTGATGAGCTACCAGGTCTTCCTCCTGAGAGAGAGATCGAGTTCGAGATCACATTGCTGCCAGAAACACATCCGATCTCTATGGCACCTTATCGCATGGCACCAGCCGAGTTGAGGGAGCTGAAGGTGCAGTTGCAGGAGTTGCTTGACTTGGGATTCGTGAGGCCGAGCACTTCACCTTGGGGTGCTCCGATTCTATTTGTCAAGAAGAAGGATGGATCCATGAGACTATGCATCGATTACAGGCAGTTGAACAAGAGAACGGTGAAGAACCGTTATCCTTTGCCACGTATCGATGATTTGTTTGACCAGCTCCAGGGATCTTCGGTTTTCTCGAAGATCGATCTTCGCTCAGGTTACCATCAACTGAGGATTCGCGAGTCGGATATTCCGAAGGCAGCCTTCAGGACTCGTTATGGACACTACGAGTTTGTGGTGATGCCGTTTGGGCTCACCAATGCACCTGCGGCTTTTATGGATATGATGAACCGTATCTTCCGTCCATACTTGGACAAGTTTGTAGTGGTGTTCATCGATGATGTGCTCATCTATTCACGGAATGAATGGGATCATGCGAATGATCTACGGACTGTCTTGGATACATTGCGAGAGCACAAGCTATATGCCAAGTTGAGCAAGTGTGAGTTCTGGTTATCCCATGTCTCATTTCTCGGGCATATCATTTCTGGAGCAGGCATTGCAGTTGATCCTGCGAAGATAGATGCAGTTATGTCTTGGGAGCAGCCCAAGACAGTTACACAGATTCGGAGCTTCCTAGGATTAGCAGGCTATTACAGACGCTTTGTCAGCGGATTTTCACGCATTGTTCGCCCTCTGACACGACTGACGCAGAAGGGAGTCCCATTTATTTGGGACGGGTCATGTGAGCAGGCCTCCAGACACTGAAGGAGAGATTGACTACAGCGCCCATTCTTGCTCTTCCTTCAGGCACTCAGGATTATGCGGTCTACACAGATGCATCTGGAGAAGGTCTAGGAGCAGTGTTGATGCAGAGAGGACAGGTGATTGCTTACGCATCACGGCAGTTGAGACCGCACGAGCGGAATTACCCCACACATGACTTGGAGTTGGCGGCAGTTGTCTTCGCCTTGAAGATCTGGCGCCACTATCTATATGGGGTAAACTTCGAGATTTTCACAGATCACAAGAGCCTAAAGTACATCTTTGATCAGAAGGAGTTGAACATGAGACAACGCAGATGGCTCGAGCTGCTGAAAGATTATGATTGCACGATCTCTTACTATCTCGGTAAGGAAAACGTGGTGGCTGATGCACTTAGCAGGAGAGCGCATGCTGATGGTACGGCGAACTGGCTATACACGTGGGATACGCTTGCAGCTTTGACCGATTGGCATCCTCAGGAGAGCGCATCCATTTCTACCGCCGTGCCTCCACGATACAGTAGTCTTTGGGATCGTATTGTAGATGGACAGAAGACAGATCGTTGGATCCGAGATAGATACATGCGCGCCATCAAGGATGAATTTGATGATTTTGTCGTGACAGAGTCTATTTTATGGAAGGCAGGACAGGTCGTTGTACCCAATGACGAGCAGCTTCGCAGAGACATTTTGGACGAGGCACACAGTTCACGGTTATCTATCCATCCAGGTAGCACGGAGATGTACCGTGATCTGCGTCGACATTTCTGGTGGGATGGAATGAAGCGCGATGTGGCGCTACATGTTAGCAGATGCATGAACCTGTCAGATGGTCAAGGCTGAGCACAGGAGACCACCTGGATTACTGCAGTCTCTCCCCATTCCCGAGTGGAAGTAGGAGAGCATTTCTATGGATTTTGTCATAGGTCTGCCAAAGACACCGGGTGGCCATGATTCTATATGGGTCGTTGTTGATAGGTTGACCAAGTCAGCCCATTTAAACCTGTCAACACGACTTACACTCCATCCAGATTGGCCAAACTGTATGTACAGAACATCATCAGACTGCATGGTATACCACGTGAGGTGGTGTCTGACAGAGATTCGAGATTTACTTCACATTATTGGCATCAGTTCACGTCGGCACTACAGACAGAGCTGAAGATGAGTTCTGCATATCATCCACAGACTGCCGGTCAGAGTGAGCACACCATTCAGACGCTTGATGATCTATTTCGCGCATGCAATTTGGAGTGGAATGGGTCCTGGAAGGACCATTTGCCTTTGGTGGAATTCACGTACAACAACAGCTATCACTCCAGTATTGGCATGGCACCATTCGAAGCCCTATATGGGCGAAGATGCCTCACACATCTCAATTGGCGTGAGGTAGGTGATCATGCTCTCTATTCCGTAGATCTCCTGGAGGAGACTGCGAGAGCTGTTGATCTTGTGAGACGGAGGCTTCTGACGGCACAGAGCCGCCAGAAGAGTTATGCAGACCGTCGGAGGAGAGACTTAGAGTTTCAGGTAATCTAATTATTTCCTCTTCATCCACTCAATTATGATATATATATATTCAACTTAATCTCATACTAATTATATTCCTATAAACTATAGGTTGGAGATTGGGTATTTCTTCGTGTATCTCCCATGAAGGGAGTGCAGAGATTTGGTGTTCGTGGCAAGTTGGCGCCGCGATATGTTGGACCGTTCGAGATTCTTGCTCGTGTGGGGGAAAGTTGCATACCGAGTAGCCCTTCCTCCACATCTATCGGCTATTCATGATGTCTTCCACATATCCAACCTGAGGAAGTATGTGCACGACCCTCGACATATTATCAGTTACGAAAATCTCGATGTAGAGCCGGATCTGACTTATGAGGAGAAGCCAGTCCAGATACTTGACCGCGTTGAGAAGAAGCTCCGTAACAAGGAGATTTCATTGGTCAAGGTTTTGTGGCACTGACACGGCATCAAAGAGGCGACGTGGGAGACCGAAGCCGACATGCGGGCACGATATCCGCAGCTTTTCTGATGTAAGCATCAAAACAAGCTTTTGTAATTAGATACATGATAAATGTATGGCTTGTTTTCTCTTTGAGGTTTTTATGGGTTTAAAACCCTTTGAGGTTTTTATAACCATACGAGATTCAACCAAGATACCTATTGACCTTGACTCGAGTCTCGAGGACGAGACTCCCTTTGAGGTTTTTATAGTTGTAACATCCGAAATCCGCCAAACCCGAAACCGACCCGATTAGCGTCCGATTAACCCAATAAAGTTATCTGACAATATTGGATATCATAAAATGATCAATTGATCGTGAATCAAAAGTCGTTCGGGCGAAATCGACCGAAAATCGGTCGCATCGTAATGCGCGACGTGAAAAGCTGCGACGCAAATTCGGAAACCGCAAAACGAATCGAGACCGTCGTTAGATCCGATTCGACGATACGAGACCAACGGAATCGACCGTTCGTCAATTAGAGGTCGTTTGATATTTTTAATTCATAAAATTTAACCTTAAACAAAAATCGTATCCGTAAATTTCGGGTATTCAAAACCCGATCGGAAATATATCAATATTATACTCATATTGCCCGTCATTTTAAGACGGTCAAATCAAGCCATTGTGCGTCAAAATCGGAGGCACGACGCGCGATTACAGACAATTTTAAATTGAAGAGAAAAAAAAGATAATAATAATAAAAATATTGCTGCTACAGTTTATCGGTTTATTTTCTTTTAAATAACAGTTCAAAAAAAATTATTATTTACGTTTTGTAACAGTAGTAAGCAGGAGACTCCGCCAGACTGCTACTTTTATATAAAAAAATAATAATATATAGATAAATATTAATCTCTAACAGTAGACAGACAACAGACCAAGTAAACAAAAAAAAAGAGGTTTCTCTCCATTCCACGTAGGGCTTCTCCTCTCCACTTGGCTCAAATTTAGACTTCTTCTCCCCCTTTATATATCAGCCCCCTCTCCCATCAAATTGTTCTAAAACCTACCAACGTGTTTCTCCCTATTTCCAACGAGATACTCCGCCAATTCCCTTTCTTGTCCATTCCCAGCCGTATTTACCCTCCCCATTAGTAATATAAATCTCAAGAACCTTCAGTCTTTTCCCAAATCCTTCCTTATCTTCAACCGAGACCCCCTTTTCTTCCTTTCTAAGATTTCAAAACAGCAGCTTCTGTTGCCACAGATCTTGCAACCTCAAAGATTGAAGGACCTCCTGGAGCCCCATCAAGTGCAGTCCAGAAGCTGGAGTGCTGTCCCTCCTTTTTGCTTCAAAGATCAGCCATTTCATGCTAGTTCTACTGCATGTTTGTTTCTTCAAAATTTGAAAGAATAAGAGGTACCATCCCCATCCTACCTCATTGCTGCCATACATGCTTATTACACAAGATTTTTGTACAATCCCCTTTCCCATTCTTTTGCTGTCATGCATACCTAATTAAACTCCTCTTTTTGCTGTGTAAATGATTTCGATATTTAAGGTATCATCAAAATATTAAAAACATGACTCCTTTGATTATCATCTATTGGTATATATTTGATCTTGTTGGACTTATCATCATACAAAGCAGATTTAAATTGTTCTACTCAAATCCTTATAAATCTGCTTCTCATGTATATGTTAAAAAGAAATCCAAAAGTTTGAATTTAATAGTCATATATATATATATATATATCTTAAAAGCTTCCTGAGAGTATTATGAATAAGTTACTGTCAATATTACATTTCCAGGGAATAATAAATCCATTTCCTGGCCACTGCAATTAGAATGATTGTTTAGGAATGAAAATTTAAGTAATTTTTTTGGAATATAGTGACTGAAATTTGGGAGTGACGGATCATCAGTTCCATATTACAAATTTTCATTATGAATGACATGATTACATGGTAAAAAGAGCCAAATAAATGAGATTATGTAACCACACTTAACACCATCTTTGGATCCACAACTTTTCTTGTTGCTCACAATGTAGTATTCTATATAGATATCTAAATACAATAGAATGCTCTAGTAATTCATGGGTTTACAGTGTCAAGATACTGGGTGTGCTCAACTAGTGATCATGGTATTAGGGCTCTTGTCTTAAATTCATCATCCTTAGGTTAAACATCATAATGGAGGCTAATTCATTAATCCTAGATAGAGCACACGACTTACATGCTAATACCGAATTGTCGTGAATTATTTGCGTCAGATCTGTCATTATAATGGATTATTAAATTTCATACCATAAAACATAATGCATAGAATAACAGTGAATTAAAAGGCTAAATGAAATGCGAAGGTTTCAGCTCACTTCAAATAAAGTGGCTGGAACTCTATCAGGAACAAGTTTGGAAGAGTAGAAATTAATTGGAACCTAAAGATGTGTGGATACAGGGTTCACGTAGCAAAGTTAGAGCTTGTTTATAGTAGCTTGTTGTATGAATAGCGTTATAAAAGCATATGTGGAGATTTAGGACATGCTTTATGGACAAGTATATGGATTAATTTAATATGGGACAAATGTAAAACAAGCATTGCTAATGCATCATATGTGCATTAAAATGATTAATGTTTTGCCAAATAATCTTCATCAATTAATTCATTGTTACAGTCTACTATTTATATATCTTAATATAACAAAAGAACTAGAATTGTTCAGCCAACCATAAAGTTGTATCAATAAGATCGTTGGCAAGAGATCTAGATATGTATAATCAACCACATGAAGGGTTGTGAAGAGATGAGTAGAAAAGTAAGTAAGATGATCGTGAATCAGCAATGATTTATAATTTAGAATGCCGGTCATGGTGAATCTTACATCTGACCGTGCGAGGGCGCGGTGACCCTCAACTGGGCGGAAGAATAGGAAGTCCAGTTAGGGTAGCGGCCGCTTAATGCGCGGGTCTAGGATCCCAGTCTTTTCACGGTTTTTACGCGAGCTCGCAGTGTTTTTTACGTCTCGTTGGGATCCCGACTTTAGACCAGTTCCGCTGACCCTGTCTATTAGGATACCCAGGCGGGGGATCCTTGGTTTTCAGTTTTTCGTACGGGCTCGTTCGCCCGTACTAGTCGGGCAGGTTTTTAGAGCGACTTTTGTAGGGAGTCTCTCTCACCCGTCTCAGTGGCGTAGTTTGGGAGTAGACCTATCCCTCTATTGGACCGCGCTTCCCAATTAGAGGGCGAGACGGAAGAGCCATTTGTAGGCTTCTTCACTGCTTGAGTTACTTCGCCAACAGACTTGGCAATTCTATATCTGGATCATCCATATCTACATCTACAGCATCAAGAGTTATATCTGAAACATTGAAGTTAAGAATTGGAGAAGTCATGATCAAAAGACTATTCTCGCTACCCTAGAAATTAAATAAATTAATAGATCTTTACAATCTTAACTTTTTCATTATCACTCACCAACGTGACCTCTGAAGAAAATGATACATGCATTCACACTCATGAATACGCAACTACTATATAAATATGTCACATGTGGGAAATGCTGGGTTATGGGACAAACATTTGAGATGTTTACAAGTAGTCTGAAAAACCTTTTTACTTACGCAAGTAGATGTAAACTTTACTTTCCACCTTTCTACTTGCTTGCTTTTGCACATATTAAAATGACTAGTTATTCTTATAAGTTTTTGGGAGGTACCAGCGATTGCTGACGTCTCTTCTTTCCTAACGTGTTTGGCAGGCAACCAACCTGCAGTTCAGTAGCCGCTCAGTAGCTATACATGCATCCTGGAGACAGAGTATACACTAGACAGTATGAAGTACTTTGTCTCAGTTTTTGTCTAGTTGGTGATGTATATGTTATCTCTTTTGTATCACACTTGGGATATATGTTGTAAAATGGAAGATTTTTGTACATATTGTAAATTGATATGAATGTTAATGAAAAGAAATTTTGGTGCTATGTGTCTATTTTACTTTGTGGTTATGTGTTGGAATTGAATGTCATAAATGCGCGAAAAATTTTCCCTGTTTTTCTACAACTTCTGCGATCAATGCGAATGAAATATTGCGAATTTTGTCGTAAACGGGTACCCAGATCCTGAGGGGTATACACTGATCTTGATGAGGATGAATCTGCTAATTATGCTCTAAACCTTGAGAAGGTACTTTTGCCATTTATGCCTTATTGTTATCGCATGAATTGCCAAATAATGTGGTGAGACTATTATTCAGATTCTTGCTGAACTCCCTGTGCCAGTAAGCAACGGGACAATTCTCACGGTTGAAGATCTTCAACAGGAGCTGTCATGTAATATCAATATCAAGCACAGGTAACTTTTAGCTTTCTTCCATTTGTATAAAGTTACATGTCCTCGTTACCGATGATTCTGTATATGCATATCGTAGTCAGCATATGCGTTCCACTTTTATTATTTCACCTTTTATTAACAGTAAGCAACGATAACTCAAGTAAATAAGCAGATGGAAATGGAACTGACCGAGCTACAAGTCATCGAAATAGATATTAGGGAGTGGTTGAAAATTTGAAATGAATAGAGTGGGTAGCTATTTATTATGCATCTATCTTAATAAATGGGAACCACTCTTGAAATTGTTCGTGTCATGAGACATCTCTTATTTGTTGTTTGTTTGACATAAGAATGCATTGGTCAAACAACCATTGATGGATGTGATTTCTTGTTTCATTAACTTTAATGTTCTGCAGAGACGTATATTTGACGGCGAGAAAGGACCTGATGGAATGGTTCTGTCTGGGTGGACTCGACTTACTGCAGAGCAGGATGTTCAGGTTAGTGCCACTACCAGTGCAAAGAGTTTAGTCACCACACCGCCATCATCAGATGCTGCAGAAATTTCCGTTGAGACTGAGATGGCCCCTGCGGAACCTAATGCTCTTGTTGGAACCAAGAGAAATCACGGAGATATCCAGTGTGCAAGATGGTTTGGAGTTGCTATCAAACCCTTGCCCAAATTGTAAAGGCCCACGCGATCAGGTTAATATAGATGACTATGACGATGACCTGGTCATGATCGAGGAGAATCCAGAAACTGTTAAGAGAAAGGTGTGATTTCAGAAACACTGAGACAGAGAACTGACTACTTCACACACCTTATTTTTACTCTCAGAAGATGACAGCATTCTTCACTTAAAAGACAGATCAGTCAGCAATACTGTCTTTTTTGTCCCGGCCAATCTGTAATCTTAGCTGTAAATGAATTCAGATTGATTATATGTATAACTGGGGGGCTTATAGCCTCTATTTTGTAATGTTATTAGATAAGTCAACAGGAAATATATCAGTGTTCATTCATAGCCCAGATCTGGATCTCCTCTTATAGTTCCAGCAGGAACAACTGCCCGTTGAATGATGCTGGGAAACTAGATCAATGTGAAAGAATAATGACGCTGGGAAACTCAGTCAATGTGAAACCTGATCTTTGTTCAGTTGCATTGAAAGCTTTGTTCCATTCTCTCGACTAAAGAAGCTAGTATGACTTGTAAAGATGCAAAATCAGATGGATATACCGTTTCTGCATAATCATTTCAAAAATATAGGTACTGGGCACTGAATTTTAGAGATACAATGCTTTGTCAATTGCATTCTACTACATATAAGATTTTAATGGACATGACAAATACCCAAGAATTTGATGATCATGAAAGTTAATCAGCCATCGTTTATCAGAACCTTAAATTATGTATCTTATATCAGGAATCCACATGGATATGCTACACCCATATCCACAGCTTAAACCATTAATGACTTAATCAAATCAACTGAAGACCCAACCTGATAGGACCGACCCACAATTTTCGTTTGGAATGTGGTTTTTTTGTTGATTTTTATCTATCAGGACTACTAATCGATTTCATTGTTCTAAAAATTCCTGAACTCTTTGTACCTACAAGATCAAACAATTTGGAAAGTAGTCGATACAATCGTATTAAATTTAAAATTTGTGTAAACAGCACAAGTAAATACGCAAGCCTACCACGAAAAAGGAAATGACAGAATAACATTCACTTACTTACACCAGGCATTATAATATACATGTAAATATACTGTTTCAGACATGAGCTTCCCACCAAACTCCCAGTCTACTGGTCGCGATTCGATGATACTGTTTCATACAAAAACAAGAAGCATGATTTGCTGACAAAAAGGGTAATTTACTTCATCGCAACCGAATGAAGCTGGTCGTGCTTGACATTGGCAAGCCCCCGCAATTGAATTTGTATCACCCATGCGCAGATTGCATTACGAACAGAGAAGGGGAGTGTGTGCTTGCAGATGATAGATGCAAACTATTCTGGTAAAGCTTTGACACGAGCACTGAGTTCTCTTACTTGGCTGCCCAGCCTGTTCAGATTGCAAAAGAATTCAACAAACACCTGCCTTTCCCGTCCTACTTCATGCGGATGGTGTTGCACTATCTGAATATAAAAAGAAAATAATCTCATTTGGAGCACAGAAAAACACATTACAAAAATCAAATAATCATTGAAGACATGATTATCGAGACATTAAATTCATTGTGTTTATAGTAGATCATTGCCACGTAGATCAGCTACATAGCTATCAACTTAAAATGCATATAAACATTGTGTTTTCATCAATGAGGGAATGATTCATAAAAAAATGCATTAATTTTTGAGAGTGAGGAAGGCACAAGAAGTGTTGGAAGGAGACTATTGGAAGGGATCTTAGTTATTTGGATCTAAGTCCGAAAACAATCCAAGATCGATCTAAATGAGGCAAAAAATCAATGCAGCCGACCCTACGTAATGTGAGAAAATGCTTTATTGTTGAATTTTTGAGTTTTACCTCAGCCTTTGCTTGGTGAGCATCTGTCACATGCTCAATGGCACTGAAAGTTGTGCTTTAACTTTTTTCCATTTCATCTAGTGCTCTCACTAGCAGCTGAAAAATACGACAAAAAAAGAAATAGAAGAATAAGAAGCCAGTGAAAATATCGAACAATATACAACACATCATTTAAAAATAAAATGGAAATGTTGCAGTATGCCCTAGACGGTGGGTTTAGGGTTTAGCGTAACGGTGGAAGATGAGCATGCAGGGTGCAAGAGCAAATATCAGCAAAATCTATAGTGTCAGCAAAATTATAACATATAGTTTTAAATATATAAACAAGGCATCTAGTGGACAGATTCCAATGAGGTAGGTTATATTTAACTATATTATTTGTGCTGGGTTAATGTCATGGATGATGATCCACTTAACCCCTTGGATATGTACATGCAACCCACATACCCTTTACCTTTTTCCTTGTGATGGTGACAAAAATCTAGTCTGAGAGATCTAAGGCTTCGAATGAGCCCATGGTTTTTCATCCATCTTGGAGACTTTTTATATTTTAACCATTGTCGCTTCGTGTGGCTGCTTTTCTTCATTGTATAGAAGGCTCATTGAACGAGATTTTCTGCATATTGGTGTTAGTTTTTTAGATAGGGGCTCCTTACCACTGTGGTAGCATTTTTCTTCTTGAGTGGCTAGAGTTCTGCATCAGGTCTATAATGACTTCAATCAGCGAGGCGTCACTAGAGGTGCCTTTTCTCCATAAATGCTCGTGCCTCGGCTGTTATAAAGTCTTTTATTTCTGTCCATATTTTGAGTTATTGGAAAAAAATTATGCCAGCAGATCCTTTCCTCATACGAAGCATTATTTCAACCCCACCATTTCCCATCTTTATACATCTGTTCTACTAGACAAGGATGGAAATGCATCACTAAAATGAACTGCCCTTTGCACCCCCATAAAAGTTGAGCTAAGTGCAAAGTGTATGTGTCCAAAATTGGTTCATTGATGAAGATTTAAACAAATGACACCAAGTGTTCTACTTAAGCAAGTTTAAGTTGACTTCCCAAACATTGTCTCATGGAACCCAAAGATTGATGTCAATGACCTGAAGAATCTAAATTTCAGTTCCTAACTAAGGCTCCTTACAATAAGAGTTAAAGGCCAACTTCATTCAAGCCATCAACAGGCAACAGACGGCAAAAAATATACTAGAAAATTTAAAAATAGAGAGCAAAGAAGGCTAGTTATGATGCCCAATCAGGATAGTACCTATGACATGGTGATGCGAGTAGAACCTTTTAGAGATAGTCTGCAAAGTGAGATACTTTCTCAATTTCTCTCGCTTTGATGCTTTTGATCAAACATTGAGTTTCCCATCACAAATACAAACTGATGAGAAATGGGGTGCTTGACGAGTTAGTAGTCTATTCTGGAGAAAAGAAGAAATTCATCTTCCATGATTCGGCTCCTTGGGAGCCTCAACAATGACGCTAGAAGCTTGTGCCGGGTTGGAATTAGGGACTTTGTCGAACTCATTCCTTTCAGGATGAGATCATCGGTCATCTACCGCTTCTTCTCTTTCCCTTTCCTCCGCCCTCATTATAGGGCCTATCCACTCTCACTTACATTCACACATACTAGCACCCTATAAGCCTTTTTGAAAGTTCTTCCTCAACAGCTAGAAATTGGATATCAAATCAAAGCCTATTATACCTATTATTGCATTCTGACTCTTGTCTACCCGCTAGTATTGAAAGCAGGAGCAGATTCCAAATCTTTGTACAATTTCCCCGCTAGTGCGCTCCCAGGTGGGCTAGCGTCTATGAACTACTGAGGGTCTGAGATGCGGGGGGAAGGACTCGCTCACGTGGAGGAGTATGACTTTTCGCTCGAGTTAGCAGAGCATACTCTATACTATGACTTTGTGCGGGTATCAATATTGGTTCTAATGGGAGCTGATCTTGTTCTGAGCCCCCGATATATAATAGCGGTAGTTCAGAGAAGTAGTGCTTTACTGGGTTCAGTTGTGCGGTAAACTAGTAGAGTAGACTAGAGAAATTAGGCGAGCCCGAGTGGACGTCGGATTGACCTTCTGAGTCCTCTTTCTTTCCCTCATTCTCTGAGGTCACATCTTTTCTTTTTCATAAATAAGCAATTTTTTTGGAAAAAGGGGAACACTGTAATAAGCACATCTAAAATCTCACACTGTAGCAATAAGCATTGTGAGTTGGTGTCTCATAGAAGCACTTAGTTATGTGGAAAAATGCACACACTGTAAGTGCTCTATTAAGCTTTGTTGGGAGCTTCATCAAGTAAAGAGACGGGCCAGAGGAAGAAATAAAGAGAAAAATAACAGGTAGGGATACAAGAAGAATGCTGTTGGTGTCTCTAATCAGATGGTTAGCTCAAAGTGCGTCTATACGATTAAATAAAGAACTAAGCAAGCATATTGAGAGGTAACAACACCAAAAATTGGCGCAAAAGGATTCAGTCCAGAAAAATAGAATTGATTACTTCAGTGAGACGTTATTTCTTTTGTTCAGTTCAGTGAGACGTTCTTTCTTTTGTTGTTCTTAGGAGTGGATACTGCATCACATCGATCTTAAAATACTTTTTAAAAAAGATGACTTGAAGTTGTTTAACATGTAAATAACTCCAGTTTCCAAAGGATCATAAGATATTCAGATAGAAGACATTAGATCGACCAAAGAAAGCAATATATAGTGGAACTAGTCTACTTCGACACATAACAGAGATGAGGTTGGGACACTGCTAAGGATAAAAACATAAGACTTTTTTGTTACAAGAAATGGTGGCAAGGTTCGGATATATATATATATATATATATATATATAGATGGCTTATCCAGTGAGCCCTGTGCCCATTTGAGTTTTGGTGAGCACCAAACGTGGGCGCGCCACTTGTATTTCTATTTGAATGGTTGCCTATTTCGAAGGATCACGATTTTGGAAGGATATTAATATGTTTGAGCATTTTATATTTTCCAATTATACCGAGTCCTTAAAAAAAGGAAGACTGTTTTGGAAAGATAAATTCAAATTATTAATTTCGTACCGAAGAAATAGTCATTGTATATTTGATTAGTAATGTATATATTGTATTCAAGTAATTATGTGTTACGAGATCAGTAATACTGAAACATTTGTCAGTATTTTATATCTGTAATATTACATTGTACATAGATCAGTAATTGATTCATGTTACTCAAGTAATACATATTCAGTTCTCAAGTAATTATTGTTGTCAAATCAGTAATTAAGTAGGAAAACTACTAATGTACATACAATGATTACTGATTACAAAATGTCCATTTTACTGAACTCATTTTGATTGTTACTAATGTTATATTTACTAAATCCTTTGAGTGTTACTGACGCATCTCTTATTTACTTGTATAATCTTTTTAGTCAATTATAATGGCATATGAAAATTACTGATCATTTATTATGATTTTTACTAATTTCATAACAACTACTTACTTGTCCAGTGTGTATATATTACTGAATTTTAAACCATATAATAAAATGAACGTAAATTACTGATCGTTGTTTGGGTATTACTAATTCTCGTGATAAGCATTTACTGACTATTGTATATATAAACTGATTCCATTTGTTTGTTTGTTTGTTACTTAACTTTTATATCATTTTGACTGAATCTGATTTGAAGACAACATTCAGAATATAATTGATTCAGTAAGAATGATAGGAGAACAAGTAACACTTAACAAAATGCATGTAACATGGGCAAATGGCATAAGTAACTTGGTATAAATGAAAAATATATGTATGCAAGTAACTTTCACGTTTGTCTCAGTAAACTTTCAGGTTTGTCTCAGTAACTTTCACATTTGTCTCAATAAAAATATACATATGACTCATGATTCAAATCCAATTGCAGGTCATTCATCGTTGTTTCTTCTGATATGATGCTCTCACGATCCAATGTTTCATTTTTTATTTTTTTTATCCACGAATGATGTTGTGAGTTGTAAAACATCAGAAGTATTCCGGCATCTGACATACCTGAAATAAAAATGAATTAGTAAACAAGTAGTTGAAATCTAAGAACTAAAGAGGGAGCAGTAACAAATATGTTAGGCAATAGTAAAATTAAAATATCATCTCAGTAAACAATGTAATAACATTAGTAACTCAGTATATTTTCAAAGTATGCATGAAAAGTAACAATTGTGCTAACGATAGTAACATAAAAAATCTTATAAGTAAATTAAGTAAATACATTAGTAATTCAGTATAAAAGATTTAGGAAGAATGACAAACTAACAAGTAATACACAGTATTTTCTTAAGATACATAAGTAACTAGCGAATAAAAATGAACCAGTAAGAATAATATATAGAAAAGTAATTCATGCCATATTTGTCAGTAACTTTGACGAATGCATTAAGTAACTTAATATATTTTTTTAATATTTTGACTCAGTGACATAATGCGATATAAGTAAATTTTAAGGATTCAAAAGTAATAAAATTGAATATGATCCTTCTGAAGAAGAGTTTTCATGATACAAATCGAATTGCAAATCATCCATCGTCGATCCTTCTCATATGATATTCTGACGATCCAAATCCAATTAAAGAATCATTGTTTATCATTGCTTCTGAGATATCATGATTCAAATACAATCGCAAATAATCCATCACGTTAAAAACTGAAATCGAAACCTCAATATATTAGCAACGAAATTAAAACTTGAACGTAAATATTAAATATTCCCAATACCTTTTATTCGAATACTGCTATCACTGAAAGAATCAACAACAAATTTTTTTCCGTGAGATCGATCGATCACAGAGCTCCAGAATATATGACAGATCGTTCAAATGAAGTTGCCATACAATATGTTACCAAAACGATACTATACTAAATATGGAAATCATTAATTTATAAAATTAATCGATGCTAAAAACGTGGGGTTGAAAGTTAATATCGGATTGAAAGTTAAGATCAGACGGTAAAAAAGATGGGCTCATGGAAACGCAAATGGGCCTGTGCGCATTGGATAAATATCCTATATATATTATATATATTGGGGACCTTTCAAATGAGGTGGTGGGCTTTTCTGAAATTGTAAAAGGCCACTGTGAATTTAGTAAAAACTCTGTTAACAGTTTTGTAAAAGTATAAACTGCACATTGTAAAAAAATTAATTTTGTAAAATATAGCATCCAAATTTAAATTAACATTTCCATCCAATATAATAATATTTCATAATTTTTATTTCACTATACATGTTGTGTTAATATTTATTGTTATATGTATGAAACAAGAAATTGTAAAATATATTGGGAAGATGCTAAATTGAGGGCGGCTCACGATATATATGGTGAGACCTCGTCTCATTTAAAGTTTCTTCTATATATATATGGCCTGATTATAACTGATTATGAAGGACATATCGTTAAGATAAAGAAGAATCACAACAAGATTTGACTTAATTGGAGATTTTAAATTTTGTTAGGATTGTTCCTCGATCTTCTGTGAAAAACTAGCAAATTTGGTTATGAATCTACTTTCACACCCATAGAAATCCAGTATCAACCTGAATATAGAAATGGCAAATAACTTTAGGAGTCCAAGGATAGATATCGAGGCATGTTGGGAAGGATTTAACTACTTCACCTTGACTAGACTCAATTTCACCTAGTTGTAAATGTGACGAGTCAATTCATATGTACTCCCACCAACAAATCAGTTTCAGTTTTTGGAGGATGTCCTATGCAATATCAAGAACCCCGGAAAGGGTCATATCTCTATCAATGGTGCAAGGATTGACTTTCTTATAGATGTCGACTATGCTTATTGTACTGACACTAGAAGATCTACCTCATGTTAATATATACACTGGTAGTAAACTTGTGATATGGAGAAAAATGCAGTATGTAGCGATATCAAGCATCGAAGAAAAGTATAGTGTACTCGTTATATGAAAGTCACTAAGATGTTGAAGCAAAAGACTAGTCAAATTAATATTGGTATTTTTCTTTAGTTTACTAAGAGGTTAACGATGGAGGACAATCAAGGTTGCAAATTTCGGTAGTCGATACTCGATTGTCCATGCCACTGATTAAGGATTAATCGAAAGTCGGCAACTAATCAGATTTAGTCAGCTTCTAGTCAATTATGAATGTTTTAATTATTATATATATAAACTATTTTTTATACATATATTCTTATGTATGTACATTGATTTGTATACTATCACAATGAAATCAAAGGAATAAATGAAATTTAAATTAAAATATTAAGCATATTAGAATAAGTATGCTTTAAAAAAGTAAAAAAAATAATAAAAAATACAGAATCTTTAGCAAAAAGCTACCATCTGACTGACTATTGACCGGTTGGTAAATAATTCAGGTCGACCATCCTACAGATTCGACTAGTTGGACCGACTAGTCGGCCGACTTTTTACAACAGTGAAGACAAAAAATGGCGAAGCATTTTCTCTCTTTAAGTAGGGTAGGATACATAGATTCTTGCTCAAATCCATATCGAAAAGATCCGACTATTTTTTACGCTGGTTGTCGGCTACCTAACGCATCCCCCGCAAGGGGGGAATTTGAACCATGGTTTTTTCGGTGGTAGACACACCACATTACCACCAAACCGGTTGGAGTGGGGTGCAATGAATACATATTTCTATTGACACTCTACCTCCTTATTAATAGGTATAGAGGGGATAAAATAGAAATACATAAACATAGAATGAAATCAAAAGTGAATATTTCTAAGGATCTCAAACATCTCAAGATTTATGGAGATTATTTCATCAAATCTCTATGATTTTTTAGAATATTCTAAGGATCTAGAAAAGAAAATAGAAGATATATGTATGTATGTATGTATAGCTTATCCAATGAGCCCTGAGCCCATTAGGATTGTAATGATCACTCTCCTTATTAATGTCTTCTATCATTTTGAGCATAATACTTAATTGATTTACAATTTTTATATCACATTCTTACATTAGTAATCATTTTACAAAAATCAAACTTTAATTAATATGAAATGGTCATTAGTAATTAGTAAGGATAGAAGACAACATTAATGCAAATAAAGATATAACCATTCCACATTAATTTAACATTTTTTTGTGATAATGATTACTTGTAGTAAGAATATGTATACCGTTTATAAATCAATAAATATTGTACTCAAAATAATAGAAAGTATTAGTAAAAATGAGGGTGTCCATTACCAAGGTTGCAAAAGTTGTTAGTCAGTACTTGATCGACCGTGTCACTGACTAAGGATTAATCGGTAGTCGAGAGACTAATCGGATTTAGTCGGACATTAGTCGATTTTGAATTTTTTTAAATTATTTTAAAATATATAAATTATTTTTAATACATATACTCTCGTATATTTATATAAATTTAGCAATTTTCATAGTTATAAGAACTAAAAAGGCATCTAATAGAAACTTAAGTTTAATGTTTTCACATGCAGCTTATATATTATCATTGTTATTCTTGGCATAATAAGGTAATCACAAGGTGAAAAATTTATTACATAAACCTAAAAAATTGAACAACATTGAAGTAAGCTTCGCTATACATCAGAAAAAGGCATATCATGATGCATACGAAGAAATCACAAGAAAAGCTCAACTTTGATAACACATCTTTCCAAACTTGTCACTGAAATGCTTTAACCAAAGAGAAAAAGGCACAATATTTTATTTTTCACCACGAGTTAAAGAGAACCCAAAAGCAAAAATGAGCAAGAAACAGAAATCTTAAAAAAACAAACATAAATAAAAAGCCCAAAATCCTAACATTGAGCGGCAAAACCCTAATCCGACGGCACTCGTAGTGGCTGGAGGAGGGTCGTAGGAGTGCACCACTATTCGCCGGGACCTCCCTTGGTGTCGATGAAGAGGAGGCGGGGGCTTCGATGATCGGTTGCGGAGGATGCCTTTCCGCTTCGAGACCACTAAGGATTTTCATCAGGTCGATCCTGATCGATTTGTGTCTGCTGATGACCCCGATATTGACTTGCACCTTGTGAGATCCATTCCTCAGAGGTCATGCAAGAAGGTACACTTTCTACCTTCTTGATCTCTGTATATCCATCTCTTTGTATAACCACACTTTCGTTTTATTTCCTTCTATCTACCATTTTTGCTTATCCACCTCATTCTGTGTGTTTTGCCTTGCTTAAGATGTACTTTATCCTAAGTATAGGGGATGTGGTTGAGTTGAGTGATCTTTCTTCTTTTCTTCTTTTTGTTTTCATTTTCTTTTTCTTCCAAAAAGGTGTCACCACTTCTTCATTGCTATACTTAAGATGTACTTTATCCTAAGTATATTGGGTGTATACCCCGAGTTGTTCATTTTCCGATACCTCACCTGTCCCCTCAACTTTGACACTTTATCTATACTTAGGCATATTTTACCCTAAGTATAAGGGGGGACGGTTCGAACCGATGATTTTGTTCATTCCCACCCTCGACCCTCCATGCATGTAGATACAACATGTTATACTCAGAATTATTTCATCCTAGGTATTGGGGTGGCGGGTGACTTCTCCTTCATTGATCGTTCATTCTTTAGTCGTTGTAGTATAGGCTCTTCAATACTCAGTACGAGTCATGTCTTCTCTTTTTCTCTATGATCTATGAGGACATATCTCAAGCTAAGTATAGGAGGTCATATATACTTTGTATATACTTTAGCAATAACTCATACTTTCATATTTTTAGTAATATGGCTAATTAATAAAAAATAATGCACACATATCCAATTATTTTATATACTGGTTAATAAATCATGTTAAAAATATTTTTTTTGTAAAATATTTGAAAAATAGTTTGAAAATCTTTTTGAAAAATATTTTAAAATCTATTTAGAAAATATTTTATTAAATATTTTCAACCTTTGTAAAAATATTTTTGTTTGTAAAAAATTCTTTCTTTATTTGAAATAAAATGTTTTGAAAATCTATTTGCAAATGATTTGGAAAATGATTGCAAAAATATTTTGAAAAATCTATACACTATTTGAAAACTCTTCGCAAAATGGTTTTTCAAATTTTGTAAAATGTTTGAAAAAATTATATGTCGAATTAGTTAGCAAAATAAAATTTCCAAAATATATGTAAAAATCTTTTCAAATTATTTGAGAATTGGATACATAATAAAAATCCTTTATAAACAATGTACAAACTTGTAAATTTCTAAAATCCAACTCTAAATAATAAGACACACTCCCATGTAAATATTCATACCTATTTCTTCACCAAAACCTTCTTGCTTTTGAAAAAAAATCCCTAAAAATTTGTAAATTAAAAATCCTAAAAATATTTGCAAAAAACTTTTCAAAAAATACGTAAAAATTTGCAAAACTTTTCAAAAACCCAAAAAAATTAAAATAAGAAAATTGCATCATAAATAGATTTTTTTTGCATTGTGCATATCATTTGCATTTTTTGGATTGCATTTGATAATGAAATCAGTATAAGTAAAATCCGAAGATTGGAGCTTAGCTGGACCTTAAACCTACTTAATCACAGGAACCTTATCGGAACCAGATTTGAGATACTTAAGGTATGCTAGACTTAATTCTTTGAGATCACGAGACTTAGTTCAGTGTCATCTTGACTGCTTAAGTAGAGTATCTCGAATCACACACGACTCTTGTTGATAATGAGCTAGCTTGTACACCTGCACCGTGCACTTTGCTCACCTCAGTTAAAGTGGTAGAGGGTTAAATTTGCTGACTTGAGATACAAGCCAATGGAAACATCAGAAGTTACATTTTTGTGGCCATTGTACCCCAACCTGATCCAATATCCATGAGGTCTAAAGATAGAAGTTGTGGGTAGCAATAATGCTTCAAAAGAGGGATAGTTTACTGGCTCAAGAGAAAAAGTCCATATGGAAATGATGTTGTATATAGTATTAAAAAATGGAAAAAAATCAAGAAATCCAAAAAAGTGGACATAACTTATTGAAAATAAAAATGCATGTTGGAGTGTATACATTTGTATAGTCAACAAGTAAGCTTAAGCTTCAAATGCTTTTGTGAGCCTGCAACCGGATGACTTGGCTACACTAGTTAAGCATCCTTGGATAGGTAACTGCACTGGCTGCCGTCCATTCTTCTCTCCACCTCTTCTTCTGGAGCTGGTTGTACTTGAACTTAGAAGGGAATACCCCACTTCTCGAGGAAAGAGTTGTTGGATTGGGGAATTGGGGTCACCATGTTGGAGAAGACTGACTTTTACCGCTTCAGTCGAGGAGAGCTATATATCATATACTGTTCAAGATAGATTCATAGTCATAAGGGTTTGCATATGTGTGGACATATTCTAACCTGGCTATTGAGGAGACTTGAGCAGAGTTTTGTGATTCTCGAAGGTTGTAGTATTTCAAATCAATTTCCCAATAAGGTTCCGACTGCACCTAAATCCAAAGGTCTGACTTAACCTCCAAACTTTGATTTTATGAAGACAAGTCTGAGAATTAAAATCAATTTAAATTCTTTCAATTTCTTTTCTTTATTTTATCTCCTCTAATTATTGCATAAGTGTTTTCTAGGGACTAGAAAAGGTATGTATAGGGGGTGATGAATCTCCATTTCATCACCTTTATTCTTTCATTAGCTTTTAAAACCCTAATTAAATGTATATAAATATCATTATTTTGTGTAAATTTAAAATTAATTCTTTATTACATAAATATTGTATAAAATACAAGGTTTAAAGCCAAGATAAAAGAATAAGGAAAAGAAAAGAAAAAGAAATAAAATGCCAAAGGTATTTTATGATCGTAAACCTCGAGATCTAGGCATCTTGATGACTAGGTCGACAAGGAATAAAATAGGGGGAGATAAGGGTCAAATATACGATAAAACCCATAATTTTTATCCTCAATATTGCATTTTTAAGACCTATTTTATTATTTATTATTTATACATCAACTAAAGAAACTTTGTACATGAAAGTTGTAGATAAAAATGTAAGAAAAATACAAAATTGAATTTACAAAAAATAATACACATTGTACTTCTTATACTCAAAATAAAATTCTAAAATCCAAACTTCCCAGACCCATATCTTCTCCATATGAACTCAAAATGTACCAAAATCACTTTAATTGTATGTAACTCTTAATAATATATTTAATAAGGTGGTTTCATTCGATTTGGAGTTAAGATGCAAGAGTTAGATTTTAGATCCCTATTGTACAATATACTTGAATACAATATTCATTTTATTTATTTTTTATAATTTTACATATTTATATGTAGATATTATTTATAGTTCAGGTAAAATATTTAGAATAGAATAAAATCATTAAGAAAACACTAAAATAAAGAAATATATAAAAATACATAGATGAATAGACAATACATATACATATATAATAAGCATACATATTTATTTACGTGTACCAAATACATCAAAAAATATAAAAATATATTTATGCATATAAAAATAAGTTATAAACATACAAATTATGAAAATAAAATAATAAAATCAAAAATACAAAATAAAAATAAAATATACATAATATATGTAAATATAACTATAAATAAAAATCTCTAATAAATGAACTCATAAAAATAAATAAAAATCATATTAAAATACTACGGAAAATAATAAATATTTTTATTTTATAACTTAAATTTCGAGTTTGCCTTTTTTATAATGATTTCGGGCTTGCCTTTATTTTGTTGGTCCACATGGACCAACTAGAGTGGGTCAAGAGTTGACCCCGATCAACTCTTCTCCCCAGGTCCTATCAGAACCGCATACTACCCTCCCCTTCTTGATTTTCCCCCTCGATACGTCGATCGAGGGTTGTACATCCTTCATAGGGGTTAACCCATGTTCGTCCATGAATCACGCTGACCCATTGCTTAGGGATGAATCGTAGCGACGTGCCCGTGATCCTCCATCGAACCTCTCCCTGTCGCCATCCTTGTACATAAGCACCACATCCTCTTCTTTGATTTTTGGGTTCCATTTCTCCCTCTCTCAACCCCTCGGATCTATCCCACCACCATCGGCGAGGTGACAACTGGCTTCTGGTGAGGTCCGCAGCGAGGAGGAGTGTGGAGGAGGAGTTCCCAACCATCTCCGGCTATCTTGGCCGTCGAGGTACGATCTCCTTGGCTCCGATCAAGTGAGGTCAGTTTCTTCAACTTTTTAGATAGTTGTAATCATAGGAATTAATTTGATGCTTTTATTTTATCATTTAATCACTCGTTTAGCCTAGATTTTAGAATTTAGCCCTCGTCGAAGCTTTCGAGCTCTGGCCGCTCTGTTCACCGAGAAACCTAGTCTCTGAACGCTACCAGGCAGTCCATTTTCTTCCCCTCTCATTTCTCCCCATTCAGCTCATCTGCTCCCTCAGATCTGAGCTTCGAGGTCCGCCACTGCCACCTCTGCCGAACTCGTTGCCTGCTCCATATTCACTCTCTACCTCCACCAAATAATAGTCAGGACCTCCCATTTGCCTCGCCATTTGTCGTGTCATCTTTAAAGGTCCTGAAGAGGTATGTGAGACCCAAGTATCGCCTACTTTGACTCCCAAGAGCTCCATCTTCCATCGAGCTGCCGGTACCCTCCCGACAAGTCCTGGCCACTTTTGAGGTCCTCGACGGTCGTGAACAACCTCCAGGGACATCTTGAGAACCAGAGCGGTAGTAGAATCGACCAGAGTTATGAGGGAGGAGCGATCGAAGGAGCTCAGTCTCAATGTTCCTCCATGTTCTTCCAGAGGAGAAGTGACCGTTCGATTGCTCCTCCATGCCAGATTGAAGGATGCCCTTTAGATCCGAGGCTCCATCTATAATTAGATCTTAGCTGTGATCTAATCGTGATCGTCGATCGTCCAACCGTCATCGCGCCTTCACATGTCGCCACGTGTCAAGTGAAGATCTCTTAGTCGCATGATCGTGCCTATTTTGGCAGTAATTTGCATATTTTGCCCTTTATTCTTTGTCTTTTCTATTTTAGTCCTATAACTTAATTAATTGATTTAAAATATTCATGAAAATTGCATGTGAACCCCTGCTTTTATTCAATATTGTATTTGGGTCCGTGCTAAGCCACCTCATGTGCGGTCCCATGTGAGGTAGCCATTTTGCATTAAATCCCTCATGGATTTGTAATTTCTATATAGTCTCGAAACTTCAAGTATTAATTGTAATATTTTTGGGCTATGTGCACTGTTGCCCTCGATTTTTTTTTAATTACAAAAGTACCCTTCCAGGTTCATCTATTTTTGTGCTTGTTTTTTATTTATTAAAAATTTCATCCATTCTCAAAAAATTATTAAAAATATAGGGTTAAGTACATGTTATCATACACATTCACGTTACATTTTTATTTTTACATTTTAGAACTTTACTATTTATTAAAAATCAAAAGAGCATGTTTTTCCCCTGTTCGAATTACAAATAACTAAAATATATAAAATCTTTTGAAAAATTCGGAAAATTATATTTTGTTTATTTTAGTATATTGTATCTCCAAACCAAAAATCCCTAAAAAAAGAAAAATAAAAAGACTAAAGATTAAAAATCTTCAAAATCAAATAAAAAGGGAAAATCACCAAAAAATTCCAAAATATTTATTTTTATCTCTAAATTTTCTATATATATTTATTCTATATTATTAATTTGAAGAATTTTTGACACTTTTTGCTATTTTTCATCTTCAAATCAATTTAACTTATTTATTTAATCCATATTTTTAGATATTTTTGACTTTAAAAATTCTTAAGAAACTAGGCAAAAATTCCTAAAAATAACAAAATTGTAGAAAATTATGTTAAACCCAAAAATATATTAATCTACCATTTTTATTTTTTAGTTATATTTATAATTAAATTACTCAGTATTTTATATATAGTTTTATATATTCCTAGATTATATATTTAAAAGAAAATGAAATAAAAAATATAAAAATGTAAAAATGAAATATAAATTAAAAACAATTTAGAAATAAAAATATTAAAAAATAATAATATAGAATTAAAACCCACACCAAAAAATAATAAAAGACAAGAGAAAAGGACAAAGTTTTGTATTCCGTTTCCTTATCTAGCACGTTTGCTGCCTGTGTCCGACACTCTACATACTTGCACATATAAGCACATTTTGTAGAGTTAAATAAAATAAATTTTAACCCCACATATTTATTTACATTGCTATTTGTTGAATTAAAATGGATTCGTGAGCGGTCGCCTCAGCGACTGTGTAGCTCTCGCCTTATGTAAGCTACATTAGACCATCGCAAAGTCCCTCTTTTCAATGACTTATTTACATGTATATAATTGCCTTACCAATTTATTTATAATTTTTCTTAACCAAAAAAAATACAAAATGGCATTCATATTACATTCATCATTCTGCATCATATTTAATTATATCACGCGTCTATTATTCATAGAAAATCAAAGGAAAAATTACAAAAGATAAAATAATGGTATTTAATATACATAAAATGCCTCCAAAATGTCCATAGGTTTTTTACAGTTATGCCCCTCATATTCTACAATATCACATATGCCCTTCTCTTTTTTACAATATCAGTTGTACTTGTACCCATATATTCTTACAAATTTCGAAGTTCTGCCTTTTACAAAAAAGACAGAGGCATAACTGATATTGCAGAATCAGTGGGACACAACTATAAAAAAATCAATTTCATATCATACATATTTGAATACATTTGCATTTGAACCCTTCGTAAAAATTGTAGATCTAAGTTAAGTCCAATTTTGATCACTATTTGCATTTTCGTTCGTCTTCTATTTTTAATCTAATTTCTTCGCGTTTATATGCAAAAGTTAGCCGTCAAAGCACGCATGTCATGTCATTGGTTTCCCTCTATCCACGTCAGCACCAAGTTAAACTCTCCCTCGCGGTCAACAGAACACTACCTATTTATTCCAGCCAATCACGCGCGCCCAATCGCTGACTCCTCAGTCAACTTAACCTACCCGAATTCCCCTCTTCTCTAATCCCTCTTCATCCCGACCAAACTCCATACAACCCATTCCTGATCACCCGCAATCGAATCCAGATAACCCTTTATCCTCTTCTTAGTTGTAACCGCCATTAACACCACCAAAAATCCATCACCATCACCAGCCAACCTCCCTCCCCCTTCTTATGACTACCAAACCTCAACATGACAACATCCATATCCCAACCTAATGCAACAAACATTCCCCCATTATCCTAATCTCCTCGTCCCCAGCGTTCCAGCAACCCAAATCTAGACTATGTCTTCACTCCCAATCGCCCGCAGCATACCATCAACCAATCCTAATACCTTCTGCCCAAAGAAAAAAAGCCAACCCACGCGACCCTCGTTGATCCACATGGTCAACACTATCCCCTTCAACCAATCAACCTTCATCCACCGACATCTCCTTCAACCAGAATGCGAGAGAGAGAGAGAGAGAGAGAGAGAGAGAGAGAGAGAGAGAGAGAGAGAGAGAGAGAGGGAGCTTGAAGCTTGGTCGTGGTGACAGCACGACCAATGCGACAGGAGAAGATCTCCTCATGTCCTACGATATCCAGGGGCAATCCTTACCTCTGTTGTTGCATCCTCAATCGGAGATATCGACCCAGTCACGATCGAAGAGCAGCACTTGCTCCTCCAACTCTGAGGCAAAAATTACCAGTTTCTCTTCTATTTATCTTTATCTTTGTTAACTCGGTAAACCTCTGCTATTCACGGCTTCAAACCCCAACTCATCTTCTTTCGTTCGATAACCCCAGTCCGATTAGCAGCTATCATCTCACTTCAAGCCCCCCCGCATTCTCCTTCTTCCTCCACAATCTTCCATCTCCGATGGACATGTCCTCCGCCCCATATTCTCCATATATTCATGCTTAACGACAGGGCCAAACTGCAAAAGCTAGAGCCATCTCCTTCTTGCAGGTGCACATTGGAGCGTTTGATTATCACTGTTCCTCCGATTGTCCTGAACGTCATCAGAAAAGGGTCGCATGCGCTCCAGACCGGTTGATCGGAGGGGGCACCACAGGGCCCTCACTGGAGAAGACGAGAAGGAAAATAATTTTTTTAGTGAACAGTCTCCCTTCGATTTGGATCGGAGGGCCCCCAACAGCCCTATCATATGCCATTGGATCTGATCGTCTAGCATCGAGGATTAGGGAGGGTGCCACGTAGTCTCTTTTAAACCACAAGATCACGCCTACTAGAGCCCCATCCATTCGGGCCTTCCACGTGTCTGAACCATAGCCACCTGATCAGATCACAACAGAGACCATCTCAGCCGTCCAAGATAAGGCCCAGTCACGTGCCTCTCGCATATGACTTTTGAAATTTGCAGAAAATCCCCTCTCTCCCTAGATTTACAATCAAGGCCCCCCATTGGGCAGTAGAACACCAGGCGGGTTTACAAAATTGCGGAGCCCCTGTAAGCTAGGTATTAAAGTAATTCTATTTACAAATATACCCCTTAACATATTAACATATATATTAAGCCTCCTTAATCCAATGTTTATGATTCGACCCATTTTGTAGATCATGTAATTCTCTTTAATTTGGATGTATGATAAGATATTTTTATATATCAACTAGCTTGTTTGTATTCTTTACTTGAACCTGCTGAATCTGAGTCGATTTATTCAATACAAAATCAAATCTTATCTCAGAAAATTGTGTACAAGTAGTCATCTTGAAGAGGATATCACAAGCAAACTTTTGCCATATTATTTATTTCAATGACCCTTTGATACCTCAAAAAATGAAATGGATAAATTTCTTTTCTTAGGAAGGCATACAAGATTCATCACTCCAAAAAAAGGGACAATGGTAATCATGCAATTTATTAATTAAACAGTTATAGAAATCCATGCCCTACCAAGCTCGAAAGTGTTTGCTTTTTAATAGGGACATATTGCTATATTTTGTTAAAGTAAAAATAGTTCTGTGTGCATGATTACTTGATATATAATTGGTGATTTTCTTAGATTATTAATTAGCTTAAAATTGAAAAAAATCTTAAATCAAGACAATGATTTCTTGCATTTTTAATTAATTCATCCTTATTTCAAAAATTCCAAAAAATAGATAGCATCATCTCACATTTTCAGTTCTGCCGAATATTGTATTTTCTTCCTTAAAATTGAAGAGGATCAACCGAATATTGTCCATTGCATATTTAATTCTTTTTGCACCAAAAAATTACAAAAAATATATCTTACATTCTTCATGCATTAAGTTTCAAGGGAAAATAGTACATTGAATTTTGGAGCTTAAATTGACACTGAGATAGTTTTTAGAAGTTGACATATTTCCCTTAATATCATTTTCAAAAATTGCATTTCTCATTCACTCATTTTCATTATTCATTTTCTTTACAAAAAATATAAAAAATATGAAAATTACAAAACACATACATATTATCAATTTGGAAAACATAGTCACTATTTTGTCTGAAGTGAGATTAAACCCAAATTTTTACTTCCCTGGGTTTGACCTTGGGAGTTGTCTAAGTAAAAAACAAATTGTCCACAACAATTTATTTCATATTCTCTTGTTGTTTACTGCATTTTATCTCATGTTATAACAAAACAACATTTTAAATAGAGGTGAGAGGCGCACTCATTACGCATGATACTCCAAACTCAAGAAGCATCTCCTAATTGAAGTCACTATTACAACATTGGTAACATGTATGTAACTTCTGATCCAGTGTTCCAAACTGAAATAAAACATATTGAAGCTGACTTCCACTTTATGTAAGTCAAGTAGCTAATGAGATCTTCTCACGATTTGCTTCATGTCCAACAAAGATCAACTTAAAAATACTCTTACTAAGATCTTATGGAAATCTATATTTAACAATATTGTAATAATTTTGTGCATGTCATGTAACATGTTGGACCTAGATACGGGTGGTTATAAAGGATAACTTGTCTTGATAACTCGATGGGCTTAGTAGTCTTCCTCTCTTATAATACGCTCTCACACTTAGTGAGTGCTAGTTGTGGAATAATGTTCAAAATGTTTCAACCCCCATCACTTATATTCGCAACATTCTTGTTGTGATATGACCCATCATTTACTCTCAGTGATAGTTGTGGCTTTACGCTATGAGAAGCCTTGTAGGGCTCAGGACCAACTGGATGTGTTTTTACCACCGCCTGATATGCTTTAGTCCAAGGTATGAAGTAATAGTCACCCTCTCTTATAACTCACTCTCACACTTTGTAACTGTGAAACTATATTTGGGGTAGTAAAGGTTTTAATCTACAATTACTTTGATCCTTCAATGCATGAGGGGGATATTAGATTGGTAGAGACCCATCCTCGTGAGAGGTCCAAGGAAATTCTCTATATATGACGATAACGTAAGTTAATTTATTTTTTAATCTATTTTTGTAATTTTAATAAGGGTGATCTTATTTTTTTTCATTCCAATAAAAAGAAGATTTTATGAATATATTAGCGAGAATCATTCTAAAGAAAGTCTCTTTCTCTCATGTCTTCTTTCCCATCTTGAGCGAAAGAGCGCTAGTTTTTGCCATCTCGCACATTTGGAGTGACTTATAGGTGAGCAAAGTGTGGATACAATTGCCTTTTATGCACAACGGAATGAGTTTATAATCATTCATATCTTGGAAATTAATCCTACATCAGCAGATACAAAATATTTAAAAATACGTATTAGATATTGACAAACTACTTTTTATGCTAGAAATTTGCAACGAATGGCTTACTAGTCATTATATTGCTATCAATAGCTCATATATCTATCTGTTGATAGTTTGAAAGAGAATAGATAATTTTGCGTAGATAACTTTGTAAATAATAGTATATATTGTTAGAGAATCTTCATTGTCAACATGCCTTGGATTCTTAAGTACCTTGCGGATGTGAGATAAAGAACAAAGATGCTAGGAAATAACTGATATTTTTCATTTATTTTGTTCGATTGGGTTGTGAGATAAGAATAACTATTATAGAGAGTGGCATAATCAAGGGCGGAGCCAGAAAATTTTTACAGGTGGGGCCAAAACATATATGAGTGATTCATGTCCAAATCATAAAATGAAATTGTCCAATTTGTGTCCGACTCATAAGGCACGTTGTGAGACCAATTATATGATTGAAAAAGTTAATTAAAATATAACAAAAAATGATAAATATCGTATACAGGTATGCTAGTTAGAGATGGAAAAATGTACTTAGCAGCACAATCATTAAAAAAGATCTTATTATGAAAAAAATACAAATGTTATATATATATATATATATAGGGGTTGGGGAGCTTGCACCATGGTGCATGTAACTTTACATGCACCGGTGGCCCAAACGCCCAACTTTTGATATTTTTTTGAAATGAAATCACGTTGGATTTAGATCACTATATGTCACCTTGACGTCATTTAAAATCAACTTAATTCAAGACTTCTAACCCATCCATCAAGACTGCGACATTTTAACGGTCTCAGAATTGCTGAAATTTTACCTTTCCAGATCGACAGGTTAGGAATGTCGGTTTTATACAAATTTTGAAACACATATTCCACTAATAGGTCTAAGTAAATCCCTCAAGTTTTTATTTTTAAAAAATGGGCGTTTGGGGTACCGGTGCATGTAAAGTTACATGCACCATGGTGCAAGCTCCCCAACCTCATATATATATATATATATATATATATATATATATATATATATATATATATGGGAAAGGTGTGGTTGCATCCTTCGGGGAGCTAACTTGGCCCCCATCTCATTTTTTCTTTTATTTTTTTTTGAAAATGAATCCGTAGAAATTCATCACTATATCCCTATATTATGTCATTCAAGTTTCATGTAAATCAGGACGGTCGTAGAATTGTTAAAAATGATCCCGTCTGGATGGAGGTCGTAGGAGTTTCCGTTTCATACGAAACTTGAACGACATATATAGGGTTATAGCAATAAAAATCCACGGAAGCATTTTTTCAAAAAAATAGGAAAAATAGAGTGGGGTGGGGAGCCAAGTTAGCTATATTTAGATAGCATATGATTCGCCGACAGGGCCATATTCCATCAATATTCGAAAAATGATTAAGTTTAGATATCTATACCTATTCCCAATCTATCAACTAAAATATTTGTACATTAATATCAAACATAAATATACTTGTAGACTTATTTTTAAGGATATATAATTTTATACATTCTTTCACCTATTTGGTATAATTACTATGATATAAACAGATTTAATTCATTCAGATGATGTGCATCTTTCCAATACATGTATATTTAAGCTAATATATACAATATTTCTAACATTATTCATATGCGATAAATATCCGTCTTACATCCATATCCATCTTTTAATGATATAGTAATATAGTTTTCATATTCGTCAATATCTGTATCCACATCTGTATTCGTATTTAAAAATAGACAGCGATATAGTAACATCTATATGTGTATTTGTTTCTTTGCATCTTTAATAGAAATGATGGACTTTATGGAAATTTGGAAAATGAGGAAAGTAATTGTGGTGGCACTTTAAGGAAATTTAAAAAAAATAAGTTGTCATTTATAAAAATTTAAAAAAATGGGAGAAATAGTACTAGAAATGGAAAATGGAATGACTCTTTAATAATTTACCAAATTGGGAGGGGGCCATGGCCCCTACCCGCCCCCCTCTCCCTCCGCCCATGGGCATAATAAATGATATATGAAATCATGATGTGATCATTTTATTTCGACAATGTTTGTTATAACATAAAAAATAACAATAAAATCGAGCCAAGACAACGAATAATTTGAATATTCATTGACGTGTCTTCTGATGTTAAAGATATAACAATGAATATTATTTGTTACCAAATTATCTTTTGTTCTTGTAGTTAGTAACACATGTCAAATTCGTTGCTAAAGCTATTATAATAATGATTTATCCGTTAACTTATTCGTTAAATTTTGTATTGATCGTTACTAAATTTAACAAGACTAGATGAAAAAATCAACAAAAAAATATCGTTATATGATTCGTTGTTAGGAATATTAAAAGAAAGAATATGATATTCGTAGCGAACTTGAAGAATCAAGTAATGAATAGTATTTGTTGTTATTACGAAAGATATGACAATGAATATTAAATTATTTGTTACCTTAGGTCAATTTTGTTGTAGTGAGATCTCTTTATCTCAAGATGAGGAAACTTAATAATGTTATGACAAAATTGGTTTGAGACAATGAATAGTTTATATTCATTGTAGTTAAATGCCTAACAACGGATGATGTAAGTTCTTGATTTTTTTGTTTGAAATGAATATCATATTCGTTGATATACTACTAGCAATGATCTATATTACTACAGTTGTTCGTTAATGTTTCCTTCTGATTGTTGTTAAGTTAGCATCAATAGTATAAAATTTTGACAAAAAAATAGAAATAATCACGAAGATATTAAACTTTAAATGAATATGATATACCTTGGGAATTAAAAGAACAAAAGATAACTTTGCAATGAATATTATTTACTTTTATATATTTAACATCAAAAAGATGTGGCCATTACCAGTTAATAACTCACCAGTCCAGGTAGTGTATGCATGCGGCTAACACAGCATTCATGTTGTTGAGTTGTTCATTGCAATTTGTGCACTAACGAGGACAATCGTCTTTATTTCTGTAGAAAGATTTTTCTTTGTATAACTATAGAGGCCCATAGGTAGAGGAATAAGCGATAAGAGATAAGGTTGAATAAGTGGTGTTTATTCCTCATTTCTGTTTTGTTGGAGAAAGAGGACAAAAAAGGATAATGAGAAATAAATGGTAGTTATTTACTATTCTCTATTTGGTTTTAGAAGGATATGTGGATATAAGTTATCTATGTTAGATAAAATTCTTAATTAACAGCAAGTTATTTGTGTTTTTATTGGGAGAGAGGACAATAATTGAGGGTTAAGATGCCAAATTGACTCCAGTTACAACATGTTGACCATCTATAGATAGAATAAGAAATTTGAGGAAAAAGAATAGATAAGACATGCAGATAAAACCTCTTATTCCCGCTTATTCCTCAAATGAACACACTCATAAGGATTATTGTCCCTTTTCCATTAACTAGCTTGTTTCATGTGTTTTTTTGTCCTTTTTGAATATTTTATTTCTTTAAAATTTTTTGAGTAAATTACAAAAAAGTTCTTGAACTTTACACTTGATTTCAATGTCATATCTGAACTTTAAAAAGTAACAATCTGGTACACGAACTTTCAAATTTGTCTTATTGTGGTCCCTGACTATTGAAATTAAAGATTAAACTGACGAAATAATCAACTAAATTTCTATGGTGAAGGACAATATTGAGACAAATTTGAAAGGTGGGGTATAACATTGTTACTTTTTAAAGTTCATGTATGACATTTAAATTATGTGTATAATTCAGGGACTTTTTTGTAATTTACTCAAGTTTTTTTTTCTTCGCCGACATGAAGCAACTGTTTTTGCTTGAGCACTCCTTTACATAATCGAACAAGCATTTGGATTATCGTCATTAAACATAATGTCGAAGTCCGTGGAAAATCCTCCACTCACATGAATCACATCACTACTTTCGACGGAGAACATCTCCTTCACATTCAAATCTTCAAATCTTGGAACAGTTCCACCCCCACCATTAACGTCGCTGCTTGTGGTATCTTCCTTCTCGTGCTCTCTGTGGTTGACGATCTCTGCTCTCTTACCGGTCTTCTCCCTCAGTTTCCTCAGCACCACGTTAGGTTCCATCCTCCCAAGGACTGTTACAGCGTTCCTCTCCATGTCAGTTGTGACCTTCTCAACTCCTGCAAAAGCCAGCAATTTCCCATTTACAAAGAGCCCATCACAGGAAATTATACAGATATTCCAGATTTTAGAATATTTCGATAGGTGTGTGTACCTTTGATCTTGCCTAAGGTTTTGAGTACCGACTCTTCGCATGCTTTGCAATGCATGTAAACCCTCAATTCTACAGCGATCGCCTGAACAGAACACAGAACATAAGATCATCATCAAGATCAGTAATCCATTCTTACTGCGAAGGGATGTGTTCAGGAAGATACTTTAGCTGCCGCTCCCTTCGTGCACGTCATCGCACGTCCAGAACCTATTAGAGTGCTCTTGCTCGATCAGCGGCGCTTTTCTTTTACGATGCCGGTGTCGGATGCCGGCATCATGGCTTTGGTTGGAGATGCAAGGGAAGCAGATGGTCTGCTGGAAGAGAAACCAAAATGTGAAAAACGAGAAAGTAAATGGTGGTTATGGCCGTGGGACAGAAATAGACTGTTGGTTGGTAGAGAACATGAAAGGGGTGGCCATTATAAGTTTGGACAGACTGTGGGACTTATAAATGGCAAAGTTGGCGAACTTCTGCTGTTTTCTATCATTTTCCCCGCATGTTAGCGAGCGGACAGCAGGGATCTGCAGTAATCCAGGAGTGTGCCCGAGCCGCTTGATCGAGATCGAGCGGTTCCCACGAAATCAAGGCTTTTGTGGACCCTTACCGCGCAAACCGCTCGAAGGCTCGTACACACTCACGGGTTACAGCAGATCCCTGCTGCACAGCAGAGGATCCGCTCCCCTAATGTTACAACACTTGGTGTAATGCAGGAGAGCCGTTGGATGATCATCGGACGACCCTCGGAGGAGGACATGGATGACTGGTGCGCATCCCGATGGTCATCGAGCAACTCTCCTGCATTACAGCATGTGATGTAACAACAGAAGATCTGCTCTGCATTTTCCCAAGTCATGTATAAAAGAGGCAATCTATGGTCCGATGGATAGCATGTAGAATAGCATACTCCCATCAGATTACTAATTTACTTCAATCGCTTATGGTTCAAAGGCATTTTTTTATACGACAGTTCAGGTTACTGGAATGCTTCCAACTAGAGTTGCTAATTGAATAGAACTATAACGACGGATTTATTTTCGAGCTTGGTTTCTTGGTTTGATGAGAAAGTTTGAAAGTTCGAGTTTGGTTTGATAAAAAAATTGAAAGAATGTGTTTGAGTTTGAGTACATTTAGAAAACGAACATTCAAGTTCGGTTCTGTTTGATAATGATTTGACCTCGCTCCAATCAAAAACTTGAGTACGATAAGCAGTAAAAGTAAGAAATAATTCAAGATAAAGTGGTACAATGCTCGCTTATTAATATCACAAGTTCTTTAACCCCAAAACTTTTCATATGTACAAATATGAAGTTACACACACTTACTCACTCCCACATGTACATTGAACTCAAACTTTTATCAATCGGTTCATGTTCGGTTCGTTAACTATCGACTAAAAGTTGAATATGTTCACTTCTTTTAGGAAATGAGCGAACAATTTACGAACTATTTTCTAACGAACTCTAATCAAATATAAATAAATACAATTCAATTAGAGCTATTTTCTAACGAACTCTAATCAAATACAAATAAATTCAATTCAATTAGTAGCCCTATTTCAAACGTTACAATCGTACATTTTTTTCGGAAGTTTACTCGTACCATGACATGTTGCGTTATAGCAAAATCGATAAATATACGCAAGTAGTTCTTTAGATCAATTCATTAGATGCGTCATCTAGTTGGTTCGTCACATCAGAATCGATATAATATCTCATATTTGCAATTTTTTCTGTTCACATTAAGAACTTTGACAAGGAAAAATATTAATGTTACTTGAAAAAGGCAATGTGACTTATACTGTTATTTTAAGCCAAAAATATATTTGTACATCAAAAAATCTAATCTATAGGTTCAATATGTGAAGTGCGTTCTCTTATATAATTTTCAATGTTTATTAACGTCTAAATTAGTCTTTGAGATATCATAAAGCTTAAAAACATATATTTAAAATTGCATGGAGTCACAAATTTGATATAGTAAATTTTTAAACAACCAAAGAATACAAAATAAGGATATTATTATCTATGTTCATTATTACATGTTCATCAACTTCATGTATTCTTGATACAACAACAACAAAGCCTTTTTCCACAATTAAGTAGGGTCAGGTATATGGATTCTTCACCTCCATTCAGATCTATCTTGGGTCAATCTCGGGTTTATATCCAAAAAACTAAGATCCCTTCGTATAGTCTCTTTCCAAGACTTCTTAGGCCGTCCTCGCCCTCTCTTAGCCGGCTCAACATCCCAACAATCACATCTTCTAACTGATGCATCAGCTGATATTCTTTGCAAATGACCAAACCATCTTAAGCGGTTTTCTCGCATCTTATCCTCGATCGGAGCTACACCAATTTTCTTTCTGATTGCATCATTCCGAATCCGATCTTTATGTGTGTGTCCACACATCCACCTTAGCATTTTCATTTCTGCTTCATCCATTCTCTGCACATGTCTATGGTTTACAGGCCAACATTCAGATCCATAGAGTATAGCAGGTCTTACGGCTGCTTTGTAAAACTTTCCTTTTTTTAAAGGAATTTTCTCATCACAGAGAACAACAGAGGCTCCTCTGCATTTTAGCCAGCCTACATTTATTCTATTAGTAACATCTCCATTAATTTCCTCATCATGTTGTAAAATAGATCCCAGATATCTAAAAGAATCTCTCGTCACTTCGATTCCTTCACCATTACTTCCATCAAAGGTGCACTTCATATATTCCGTCTTAGCCCTACTTATACGAAATCCTTTAGTCTCCAATGCATGTCTCCAGACCTCAAGCTTCTCATTTACTCCATCCCTAGCCTCATCAATCAACACAATATCATCAATAAATAACATAAACTAAGGTAACTCATCCTCGAATGTGACTTGTCAACTCATCCACAATCAAAGTAAAAAGAAATGGACTCAAAGCTGAATCTTGATGTAAACCAATGTTGATGTCAAAATAGTCAGTCTTCCCAGACGGGGTCCTTAAATTAGATAAAACCCTCATACATATTCTTTATGAGGTTAATGTATAGGACATGTACTTGTCTCTTCTCCAAAACACTCTATAATATCTCTCGTGGGACAGAATTATAAGCCTTCTCCAAATCAATAAAGATCATAGGCAGGTTCTTCCTTTTAGCTCTATAAATCTCCAATTTTCTCCTCAGCAAATGGATGGCTTCAATAGTTGCTACCTGACATGAATCTAAATTGATTTTCTTTTACTTTGGAAATTTGCCTCAACCTTCTTTCGATCACACATTCCCAAATTTTCACAGTGTGACTCATCAGCTTGATACCTCTGTAATTTGAATAATTTTAAAAGTCCCCTTTATTCTTATACAGAGGCACCACGATACTCCTCCTCCAATCTTCAGGCATTTTCTTGCTTCGCCAAATAACATTAAATAGATTCGTAAGCCAAGTCAACCCACACTCACCTAAAACTCTCCATACTTCTACAGGGATGTCATCCGATCCTACACCTTTCCCAGGTTTCATATCCTTCAAAGCATCCTCTACTTCCTTTCTTTGTATTCGTCTATAGCTTGCACGATTCAAGTAACTTTCACTACTAGCTAGATCACCCAAAGTGATCTCTCTATTTCCTTCCCCAGTGTGTACTGCTCCCATCTAGTCTCTATATCCTTCTGAGAAACAAGCACATGACCTTCCTCGTCCTTAATGCATCTCACTTGAGAAAGATTTAATCTTTCTTTCTCTTGCTTTGGCCAAATTGAATATATCCTTTCCGACCCTCCTTAGAGTCAAGATTTTTATACAAAACTTCATAAGCTTTTGACTTAGCTTCGCTTACAGCCTTCTTTGCTTCCTTCTTCGCTATTTTGTAGTTTGTCACAGTTTCCTCTATTTTATCCTTAGACATGGCTTTAAAGCATGCTCTTTTACTTTTTAGTTTCTCTTGCACCCATTCACTCCACCACCAGTCTCCTTTTGATATGGAGCTCCTCCATTTGACTCATCTAGCATCTCTTTGGCTACCTTTCAGATACAGAATGTTACTACCTCCCACATCTCATTTGCACTTCTGCTACAATCTCAAGATAAGTCTTATAAAATCTTCTCCTTGAAGCTCGATTGCGTCAGTGGAAGATTCCACCGTCTACTTCTAGTGATCTTAGGAACCCTCCTTTTTCTTTACCATCCCTTTTATTTGCACATTCAAGACTACAAACAACGTTGGGTTGTCAAACTCTCTCCTGGGATTACTTTACAGTCTTTATAACACAATAGATCTCTTCTCCTCAACATAAAGTAATCTATCTGTGTCCCAGTTGGGCCACTCTTATAAGTAATTAAATGCTCCTCCCTCTTCTTGAAGAGAGTATTTGCTATGAAAAGATCATATGGCGTTACAAAATCCAGAATGACTTTTTGATCTCCATTTCTATCCCCAAAACCATGTCCTCCATGAATAATAGCGTACCCTAAAGCATCCTTTTCCCACATGTCCATTAATATCTCCTCCTTTGCAAATCATCTTTCTTTGTGGGATTCCTTGTAAAATCTTATCCATATCCTCCCAAAAAGCTTGTTTACTCCTTTCATCTAAACCAATTTGTGGTGCATAAGAATGATATTCAGAATTTCTTCTTCAAGCACCAATTTTAGAAAAATAATCCAATCCTCGAATCTTTGCACCTCAACCACACAATCATTCAAATCCTTATTAACAATCACTTTAACATCATTTCTGCCCTTATCTTTACCTGAATACCAAAGTTTAAAGCATGTCTTCTCGATCTTCCTTGCTTTCTCTCCAACTCATTTAGTCTCTTGAAACATAGTATATGAATCTTCCTTCTTTCCATCGTATCCCACTATCTCCATCAATTTTCCAGTTAAAGTGCCAATATTCCAACTACCAATCCACAAATTCCATTGCAATCTCTTTTGGACTAACTTCTTTACTCACATGCATCCATTATACGAGAATGCTTGCAAATTTTGGACTCCATCTGGGCAGTGATGCATCGGAACTAGCTTATTTACTCGCATGTGTTCCTCATGCGAGAACCCTTGCAAATTTTGAACTACATCCAGGCTGCGATGTAGCGGCCCTTGCCAATTTTCATTGCATTCGGGCGATGCAACGCGTAGCAAGTAGGGAATGCCCTAACAAAATCTATATGTTTGCTTAAATCCATGTCAAAAAGATCTGACTATCTTGAGGCAACTTCTTAAATAATATTCTTTTAAAAAATACTATTTAGGAAGTTGTCTCTAACTTTACGCTGGTTGTCGGCTACCAAACACAACCCTCCTGATTTACATGGGCTTGGGATCGACCATGGCCGATGACACAAAAATCAAAGATCGACTAAGGTGGAAAATAAATCACTAACCTCGTTGTCCCTAATCGATCAACTCGGATAATCAAGAAAATAAAAACCACTCAAGCACATTAATCAATCAATCACAAATGTAAGCGGTCTTCGCTATTATTTTTACCTGGTATGCAACCAAGGTCGAACACAAGGAGCACGAGTAAACCTACGAAGTAGTCAATTTTAGAAAACAAAACAATTTTTTAAATGATTTTTAATTTTACAAATTTTAAATTTTTTAAATTAAAAGACAAAATCAGGCAATTAAGAAAACAAAGCACACAATAATCTTCTTGAATTTTTATTTAAGGCTAAAAATGCTCAAAAAATAAGATAAAAATATTTTTGGGTTTCTAAAATCTTAAAGTATTTTTGATAATTTTCTGGGAATTTTCTGATGTTTTCCTGATTTATAAAAAACAAACAAAGGTAAAAATTGCAAATAGTGGATAGCCGGGTCAATATTGCAGTTAAAAATGCTTAAAATTCCCTAAAGTCTTGGGAAGTAATTTTATGATAAAATATATAAAAAAGGCTACACAGAGGAATTGAAATGATATTTTTTTTATTTTTTTAGAATTTTATATGATTTTTATATATTTTTAGGATATATATATAATTTTTACAATTTTCTAACATTTTTTCAAACAAAACTGATATTGACAGCAAAGCACACAAAAATACACAATTAGGGAATTTTTGTAGAACTTTTGGGGTAATTTTCGAATTTTTATATATTTTCCAAAATAGACAGGACTCTTTTTATGGGTATTTGATTTTTAGAAAATATTAAATGAAACTATTAATCCCACAAAAATTACCCTAAATATTACGTCTCAACATGAGCTAACAATAATTTTTAGGGAATGTTTGGGATTAATTTGGTATTTATAAAATTAAATTAAGGACAAGTAGCTTAAATGGACCTACTTGTAATTAAAACAAAGTTTCAGGCCAAACAATAACACAATGGAGAAATAAAGGGCCTAAGTTGCAAAACACCTAGATTAGCACGTACACGTCATGCGAACAAGCCTCATAGGGGTATAAATGCAAAACTCAAAAACTTTCCATTCATTCCATAACAGCTCAAAAAGTTCAGGACATAGCATGCAATTAACCCCAAAGAGGCACGTGGGACTGTACGGTGGGTTCAACTTAACAGAACTAAAATGCAAATACTTGAAAATACGAGGTCTAAACTACAAGATGTCCAAAATAAAATAACTGCAACAAATATTTACAGGACTTGGAAATAAAAACAAAATAGGAAAGGGCCTAAGTGCAAATTACCCTTTATTAAACGCAATCCAACGGACGAGGGAGATCCACTAACGGATGGACAGTTCAGATCTGCGGGTACCCCTTCGACGATGGACGGCTCGGACACAATCCTCAGGTGGATCTGGCGGTCACGGGTCCCCCACTAGTGGACGGTTGAGATTAGAACTGGAGGGAGTCTTGATCGAATGGTGGAGGAGTCTTGATCGAAAGCGTGCAGCCAAGGCGTCACCAGGAGCTGCTGTGGGGTGCCCAGAAAGAGCCAGGACCAAGGAGAGGGTCCTAGCGAGGCATGACGGTCATGGAGCTACCTGGGAGTATCCTTGACCTCCATATGAGGCATATCTATGTTCCTTCCTACAGGAGAAGGGATATGCTCGGAGATGATGCTCCGTCTAGAGGTTAGAGCACGAATAGTATCGAGAACAGGGGCGAGATGAACGGACCAGGTCTCAAGTGTAATGGGGGAGTCGACCTGCAGCTCTACTCCAATCCGGTGATTGGAGTCAGGGGGGGGGGTTGCAGAGCTTAATGTAGAAGCTGATGTAGGTCGGGTGAGGGCATGAAAATGTCGGAACGAGGCACGATGGGGAGTGAGATGTAGTCGTCAGAGTGGAGATATGAAGGTGAACAAACTATTGATTCAAGCTGGAAAGGAAGGGTAAATGGAATGCTTACAGATGAAGGAAGTCGCCTGGGGGTTGTGGATGAAGCCCACGAGAATGATGGCCTCAATGGTCAGTGTGTCCATAGGCTACTGCTCCTCACGACATAGCAGAGGGAAGCTCACTGGACATGGGGTCTACTATGCTCCAAATGATGCCCTCGCCCTCGCCCTCTCATGTTGTCACTCTGGAAAAGGGAAAGCGAGTGCAACAGAAGTGGTGGACCAGCTGGAGGTGGGGTTCAAGTCATATAGAGTGATAGGTCTGAGAAGAATGGAGGATGGTCCGCGAACCGAGGCACAGATCGATTGGGAAAGGGTCGGGGCTAGAAATCGAAAGAAAAGGTGCCATGATCAGGTCACGAAAATTTGGTGAAAATCAGGGCAAACCCGATTCAGGCGAAAAAGAGGAGGGGACCAGTTGATCGAGATCAACGAATCCGAGGTGGGCCAATCAGGAGCGATCGGGAATGCGGACAAAATAGACTAAAGGGCAAAACAGAAAAGAAAATAAAGATAATTAAATTAAAAATAATAAATGGATTTAATTTAAAAAGTGTATAAAATGAAAATGTTTATTATTATTCTATGATTTTTAATTATTTTTATGAAAAATAAATTAATGTATATACAATATATTGTATTATATACATGTATAATATACCTATGTATTATATACAATTATTTTTCTTTTATTATTTTTACATAAATATCCCCATTTTAAATTTTATTTATTTACAACATATTTTTAGGAACACAAAATAATTTTTATTTTATTTTTATAAATTATTTAAAGGTATATAATAAATATGGGATGTAATACATGTACATGTGTTTTGTACAATGAATGGAAGATTTTATTTTTATTTTTATTTCATTTTTCTTATTTTTATTTTTATTTTGTATTATTTTAAGAAATATTTACAAGAGAGTGAAAATAAGAATAAATTAATTTAAATTTGTATAAATGATATACATAAATATAGACACTATGTACAATGCAAAGTGAGCCCTATCTCTCTCTACATATTCTATTTTGCAATCAAGTCAAGACTTGATTCTCTTGGGGTTTGGGTCACTCCGTATTTATTATAAACACTTCAGTCTTTTTCTTTTCCTTTATTCTTTTATTTTTGTACAAATGCATGCTAATTATGCAATATTAACAGATGCATGCAGAATGCTAAGTTATTGTATTTACACATATTTACATGCTGCTTTGTCAAGATAAATAGCTAAAATAAAAGAATAAAGAGTGAGAATCAGGGACTCATCACCCCTATAATTTACCTTTGCTAGTCCCTTAGCATACACTTATTTGAAAAAGAAGTGGAAAGAAAATAAAAGAAAAAGAAGGAGAATCAAGGTTGATTATTAAACTTACCTTCATTAAATTGAAGTATGGAGCTCAGTCAGACCTTTGGATTATTAGTTTGTCGGAACCTTATTGGGATATAGGTTTAAGACTCAACAGCCTCTAAGTTCCACTATTCTATGGTCAAGACTTCTCAATAATCCACATCACAATAAGTCTACATGCACAAACTCTAATGACTATCCATATGTACTGTGTAAGTGATATGTAGCTCCCCACCTCAGAAATGACAAAGAAACAACCTCCCTCAACAATGTAACTATAATTCCTCAGTCTAGTAGCTCTTTCCTCGAGGAGCGAGGTATTCCCTTCTAAGTTCAAGTGCAACCAACTCAAGAAGAGGGGGAAAGAAGAGAATGGACCTTGTCCAGTGTAGCCACGTATCCCTGGGAGCCGAATCAGTGTAGCTAGGTCTCCCGCTGCAAGCTCCATAAGATGAGAAGGTGTAATACATAAGCTTTTCTTTATTTGGCTATACAAGAATTTTATTTTCAATCAGGTCTGTCCACTTTTTTGGAGTTTTTCTTAGTTTTGCATATTTTTTTGATGTGCATATGTACAACATATATACATGGTGCAACATATACATAAGGACTTTTTCTTCTTGAGACAGTAGACTATCCCTCTTTTGAAGAATTGTTGCAACCCACAACTCATGTCTTTAGACCTCAACACCGCCAGACCAAGTTGAGGTGCACATCCCTACTAAAGGAAGATGAGAGGTTCCTCCTAGAAGTACTGCCCTCGTATGCTACCCCAAGCCAAAGGATTCTGCGTCCTCACCATCTCATCCATGCGGAGCTATGTGTAAGGTGTTGGTCTAAGTAAAGCCATTGTCTCTGAGAGTCATGCGTGTGTTGTTAAGTGTTCTACTAGGCTCATTAAGATGACATGTAAACATAGCGTAGTGGACTCAAAGAATTAAGTCCCTAATGGACCTTTAACCCCAAATCCTATAAGGTTCCCTTGAAAGTTAGGTGGATTAAGGTCTTAACTAAGCTCCATTTTCTAATTTAATTCCAGACTAGTTTAGATGTCAACTATGATTTAGAAGTATATATATAAAACTATGTACAACACTCTTTTTGATGCAATTTACAAAATTTTTGAAAATGCTTGAAGGTAAGAAAGAAGGAAGGTTTTTGCAAAATATTTACACATATTTACAAACAGATTTATGCAAACTTTTGTTTTTCAAACATTTTTAACAATTTTGAACTATATACATTATTTTGATACAAAAATATATACAATCATTTTACAATCAAAATATTTTTACAAACATTTGTACAAAAATAGTTTTTACAAATAGCTATTTACAATCATGTATGCGCAAGAAAGGATTTTATATGCAAGAAAAATTTTAAAATTTTGTGATTTTTAGTTGAGGTTTTTAGCCATTTTATTTATTAACACACTCACACAAAGTACGTGTTATGGCTAAAGTATGTATACAATATATATGACACCTCCTATACTTAGCTTGAAGATGTCCTCAGAGTGATCAAAGAACGATGAAGACATAACTCATGCTGAGTATTGGGAAGTGAAAAGAAAGATATACTATAATGACGAATAAAAGAATGCATTGAATAGAGGTCGGTGATCCCCCTATACTTAGGATCAATTAATCCCAAGTATAGGGGGTCCGTAGACAAGGGGAAAATCAAGGGTCAGGATGTACATGGTCTAACTCCCCTATACTTAGGGTAAAATGTCCCTAAGTATAGGCATCAAAACAGAGGTAAAAAGAATCAAGAGAATAATCAGATATCTAACACCCCCTATATTTAGGGTAGAGTACTCCTTGAGTATAGCATAATCATAGGATGAAAATAGGGTGTTAGACAAAAGAATGTGCGATATGGACAACTGGATCTATACAGCTGCGGGAGAAAAGTGATAATCAGGCATTAGATGCAACTGATGTGAGTCAAAGACCACATCTCATGCAAAATGAATAGGGGCAGCGTCAACGATCAGCGGATCATGATCTAGATATGGCTTCAGGTGCTGACTGTTAACTCGAAAGGTGGATTTAGATGACATCTCGGATATATCAGTGCTACCATTGTCATGCACCTTTTGGACCAAGTATGGTCCCTTCCACTTGTTCTGCAACTTCCTGGAAATAATCTCAACCTGGCATCGAATAGCCATACTCGTTGGTTCGGCTCAACTTCTTATGGTTGATATGAGAATCATGCCATATCTTTACTCTCTCCTTATACTGTAGGCTACTCGAAAATGTTGTATCTCTAAGATCCTCCAAGGCTACCAACTCTTCCTTCCTCTGATCTCGTATACTCTCTGGATCCAATAATAACTCAATGACAACCCATAGTGACTTGTGCTTTATCTCCACAGTGTAAATGGCATGGCTTTCCATTAACGAGATGAAAGGGAGACGTACCTAAAGGTGTCTTGAAGGAAGTCTGATAGGTCCACAAGAACGAATCCAAAAGTTGTGACCAATCCTTTCGGTCTGGGCGGACGATCTTCTGCAATATTCAAACTGATCTCCATGTTTGATACTTCAGCAAGACCATTGGTCTGAGGGTGATATGGAGTGGCAACTCGATGATCTATGCTGAACTCGTTAGCAAGCATCTTTACCTTGTCATTGAAAAAATGAGACCCCCCATCAGATATCAAAACTCTAGGCACCCCGAACCGTGAAATGATATTTTTCCTCAAAAATCAACAAACAGTCTTAGCGTCTACGGTTTGGGCGGGAATGGTCTCAACACAATGACTCACATAATCAATAGCCAACATAATGTACTCAAATCCCCGACTCTTAGGGAATGGGCCCATGAAATCAATGCTCCATGCATCAAAAACCTCACAGAAGTGAATGGGCTGCATCGGCTCCATATCACGCTGTCCAACAAGTGCCCATCCTCTGACAGTCAGTACACCTCTTCATGAATTCATTAGAATCCTTGAAGAGGGCAGGCCATCATAGGTTGGATTGGAGCACTTTCTGTGATGTTCTCCTCCCAGAATGATGTCCTCCTGCCTCAAGCTTGTGGCAGTAAGTGAGGATGCTGTGATGCTCCTCCTGAGGAGTGCACCGACGCTAGGCCGCTATCCCCTCCTTCATGATAAAGGATGGGATCCTCCCAATGGTACGACTTGGGCCTTCGTACGGAAGGTCTCAAGTCGTTGTCTGGGCCAACCTTGTGGAACTTTCTTAGCGACAAGATAGTTCACAATGTCGGCATACCATGGGAAGCGAGGCGATAGCAAGGATCACCTCATCTGGGAAGGTCTCTATAATAGGTGTTGTATGCTCAGAATCCTCAAGATTTTCCATTTGGGAGAGATGATCCGCCACCACATTTTTAACTCCAGGCTTATCCTTAATCTCAATATCAAACTCTTGAAGTAGAAGGATCCATCTGGTCAATCTAGATTTGGTATTCTTCTTTGCCATGAGGTACCTGATGATGGTATGATCAGTGAAAATCGTCAGTCTGAATCCATAATATAAGATCTGAAGTTATCCAAGGCAAAGACTACGTCTAGCATCTCCTTCTCCGTGACAGTGTAGTTCTGTTGGGCGGCATCCAAAGTGCGGCTAGCATAGTGAATGGCATACGATAATCCATCCCTCCTCTGTGCTAGCACAACCCCTATGTCAAAATCAGAAGCATCCATCATGATCTCGAATGGGAGAGACCAATCAGGCGGATGAAGGACATGAGCATCGAAAACTAATTCCTTGAGAGTCTCGAAGGATGCGAGACACTTATCATCTACAATGAACTCAGTGTATTTCATCAGAAGATCAGTAAGCGGTCAGGCAATTCTGTTGAAATCCTGAATGAATCGTCGATAGAAATCGACATGCCCCAGAAAAGACTGCAACTGCCGCAAGTTGGACGGTGGATTGAGTTTCCTGATGATATCCACCTTGGTCGGATCGACATCCATGCCTTGTTGGAGATGATATGGCCAAGCACTATCCCCTGAGTCACCATGAAGTGACTCTTCTCCAAAATAAAACAAGATGGATCTCGACACAACGCTGAAGTATGCAGTCTAGGCAGTCAAGACAAGCATTGGATCCGTCGTCGTAGACCGAGAAGTCATCCATGAAGACATCTAAGAAATCATCTATTATGTCCGAGAAGATGGAAAACATGCACCTTTAGAATGTCGCCGGGGCGTTACATAGACCAAAGGGCATCCGTCTGAAAGAATGTGTCTCAAATGGACATGTGAATGTCATTTTGTCCTGATCTTCGGGCGCTATGGCCACCTGGTTATAGCTAGAGAGTACCCGTCAGGAATGCAGTAATGACCCTTTCCAGCTAGCCTCTCAATGATCTGATCAATAAATGATAGCAGGAAATGATCCTTCTTGGTGGTCTGATTCAATCGTCTGTAGTACACATAGACCCTCCAAGAAGTGGGTACCCAGGTAGCGATCTCCTCTCCAGACTCACTCACAACTGTAGTGATTCCTGTCTTCTTGGGCACCACATGTAATGGACTGATCCACTTGGAGTTGGAGACGGGGTAGATAAAATCGAAGCTCCACCATTTTGATATCTCTTTCATGACTACATCTCGAAGGTTCAGGTTCAGCCGTCACTGGAACTCCCGCAATGGCTTAGCGTCCTCTTTGAGATAAATATAGTGGGAGCACAGGGCGAGACTTATCCCCTGGAGATCAGCTATGCTCCATCCAACCACCTTGCGGTTCCTTTCAAGAACCTCCATCAAACGAAATTCTTGCTCTCCAGTCAAATCTGTTGAGATAATGACTGGATACATTTCTGGCTCACCCGTAAGGAATCTATACTTCAGCGACTGTAGCCACGGCTTCAACTCTTGGCAACTAGGACTGACAAATCTGGGCTTCTAGAATGTCTGAGTAAAAACAACCAAATCTGCATGAGGAACTCTCGTTGATCGTGTGAATATGGCGAAGATGGCCCTCCTGGTGTGTTTGTGACTGATGCTGACTCAATCTCCACCCTAGTTGTCGGCTCTGTGGGAATCAGACAAGGTAATAACTCATCAAACTCTGCCCAATTAATGTCTGAATCCGAGGGATCTAAATCAGAAGAGCAAGAAATGTAATCTGCTTCGCTATCCAAACCACGATCGTCAGCCTCAACTGTTTCTTCTGCCAATAGTGTGTTATCCGAACTCTCATCTGCTGGGAGTTGTAGATCTGTAACATCTGAAGGTGTAACGAGAGCTTGTGAAACAGGGTCAGACCAAACTACTTCATCATCTGTGATTATGAAGTCACACTCCTGGTGGATATCTCACTCGGTCATATGCTCTGTATCGCTGAACTTCTCTGAGCAAGCTGAGTCTTGCACTCTTGGTCTCATCGATCGTCTCTATTTGTACACTTTGCCCTCGACGTGAAAGTATACCTTCCCGCTATCATGATCGGACACCACCTTGGTTGTGTCCAAGAATGGGCATCCTAGTATGGTAGGGGTATCTGTCACAGACTCAGGGATCTCCATGTCCAATACAACAAAGTCCACGGGGAATTTCAGGCCCTAAATTATGACGACACGTCCTTCAACAATCCCTTCACCTTATTGACAGATCTATTAGCAAATTGAAGGACAGTCCTGCTCTATCAAAGAGGGTCGAACTCGAATCGGTCGAGTAAGGCAGTCAGAAGGAGGTTGGTGGAAGAACCACTATCTAATAGAGTCCGATCGAACTGCTACTCGTGAATATGGCATCTGACATATGGAGCTCCTGCATTTGGCCTCTTGGATGGCAAACGATTTTGGATCGCGAAGCATGTGGCACGAGTGAGCACATGGATCTATGTATTGTGGTTCCTTCTCTTAATGCGGATGGTAGTATTCTCTCTTAGGTTCTTTTGGAAGAGAGGGATGCGCTCAAGTGCCTCCTGTAGAGTCAGTTGGATATGGAATCTGTCGATCATCTGCTGGCTAAACTCTGACTATTGTGCTTTCTTTGGATTTTCTATTTTCTTCCCCTTCACCAATCGGAGTGCTTGAGGGAAAGGGATGGGCTGAGCCCTCCTCAGATAGAGGCTAGGAAGAGGTTCCTGTGTCTGTGAGGGAATGTAGTCCATATCAAGATCATCATGCAACATATACGGACTCGATGAGGATAAAGAAACCTTTCCTTTATTCATATTTTTTGTCTTTTCCATTTTTCTATTTTTTTGGATTTTCTCAAAATTTCTCTGAGATACATCAACAGAAGGAAACACAACAGAATGAAAATGGTGGCATCAACACCCCCACGGCATCAGTCTTCATGGCATCAGCACCGTGCTTTGGCTCAACATCAAGTGAAATGGTGGCATAAGTACCACCAACTACATCTGGGGGATACGACGACCTCAACCATCGGCTGGATCAACGTCCCTGGTGGCGTCAGCACCATCGACATCAACATCACAAGCGACATCAACAACGCTATCCTCCTCATCTGGCGCTCTTGAGTCCTCATGTGGTCGTCTCTCAAACGAGGCACCGCCAGCTGGCATCCTACCGCTCCTAAGTGTCACAAATCAGCATCAAATATGTAGGATGAAATATCATCCAATGAATCATTAGGAGTGGTGGTCTATGTGAACTGTACCTTCTCAGACTTCCTCTTCAGATTATTTGGATTAGGCTTGATGTGAGCGGGTATGGTGGCCTTGCCCTTTATGATGCCCCTCATCTCCTACCGTAACTCGTCCATCTCCCACCGGAAGGATGACTACGGGTCTGAGAGTAGGCACACGAGATCGTCAAGGGTTGGGTTCCCATAGATGGGTCCATGAGAACCGGACGGATTGCCTTCCTGGAAATGAGGCTGGATCTGCTGGTACCAGTGTAAAGGAGGGCTGAGAATACTGCTGAGGCTACTGCAGCCTCCACTGTTGTCCCTGATGATAGGGACAAGGACCCTGCTGGTAATGTTGATGTGGCTAGGAGTACTGGGGATGCCGCTACTGTTGTTGGCTATTCTGTCTGCCTTGAGCTGGAGGCTGCTACTGAGATGTGGTGCCTCTGGTACATCACCTAAATCAGGAATGATCACAACAATCTCGGGCTGTTGCCGATCATACAAAATCCAGTTGACTTCCATCAATGGCTCCTGCTCGTAAGGGGAAGGGGGGAAGAACTGCCAGGGGCTGATTGGCTGATACACCACCATCTGAGTATCCTGAGATGACGTTGACTGAGTGTAATGCTGCAACAGCTGAATCGGCTCTGCCTGAATATGGTGGACCTGGCGGTACTAGGCAGATGGCTGGGAAGAGTTGTTGCTGCTGTGATCAGCCCGTGATTTGAGACAGGGTTGTGAAGCCATATGTTCCTCCTGGAGACACATGATATGGGTCTTCAGGTCACTAAGAGTCTGTGCCAACTGATCTATCTGTGTCATGCCCTAGCACTGCTTCTTCTCTATGATCTCGATGCAATACTGCTTCTCACAGATAATCCCCATGTCAGCTGCGAATGACTCTGTCTATTCTGCTACTGCTGACGAAGTAGATGGACCTGCATCGACCCGTGCTATCCTCTGATAGGACACGACTTGTGGGAGGGTCCTCCCCTGTGTGTAGGCTCGAGTCTGGGACATCACAGTGTAGTTTTCTGCCATCTCCTCGTAGATGGCCCAGACTTGGTCCTCATCCTTGGTGAAATAGGACCTCCTACATAAGGCATTAACAAGCCCCTGGAGCTCCGGTGTCAGCCCAGAAAAGAAACTCTGGACTAGTTTGGGCTTTGAAATCTCATGGTGTGGACACCAGCCGATGAGCTCTCTAAAGCGATCACAGGCCTCGTGAAACTGTTCCTTCGAGATCATGGTGAAATTGTTAATCATGGCTCTGGCTGCATTAGTCTGGCTGAGTGGATAGTACTTGTTCAAGTACTCGGTCCGGAGCTACTCCCACGTGGTGACGTACCTCCCCCAAATGCTTCAGCCAATAGGCTGCTCTGTCAGCTAATGAGAAGGGGAAGGCGGTCATCTTGACCGTGTCCTCGTCCATGAATCTGTCATGGACAATATTGCAAATCATCTCGAACTCCTAGAGTTGGAGGTGTGGCTCTTCGGAGGCAAGCCCATGGAATCTGGGCAGAAGCTGAATGGTCTGGAGGTGAAGCTAGAAATCGCCCAGGATCTCAGGGAGTTGAATCCATCGATGAGTGAGAGTTGCACCAGGGTTGTGCAACTTTCTCATTGTTCGTGGTTGTCTATCTAGCTCTGGTTGATCCTCTGGGTGTCCGTCTCCTCCTCCAGCTCCTCCAGCTGTGGGTATCTCTCCACCTCTTGGTCTCTACGGATCTCCTCTGCCAGCTCTCATCTCCGCAAGCTCTCATCGCACCTCTGCTATAAATGCTCCCTGTCACGAATCTATCTCTACATGGTCTCCAGGGATGCTAAAAGTGTGTTGTTAATGGCACCCTGATCAAGAACGTATGTAGAACCATGGGGCTGCTCATCGGTGCGTCCCTCACGGTTGTCCATCTTGCGGGTCTCTGCAAAGGCAAAAGACCCAACTCAAGTGCCGTCAAATGAACAAATAGTTGTGCTGGTCTCTGCTCTGGCACTTCAGGACTGGAAGAAGGGTGATCGAGGGGAATATGGCGGTAGCGAATTCAGGTTCAAAGAGCGGGTCTGGGCTCTCCGAAGCTGCCCTAGATGAGTGGAAAGGAGTGCTCGAGAGCGGTGCTGTCAAAGGCAGCTTAAGGGACCTCCTTCCCATCATCATGATGTAGGGATGAATGCGGATGAGATCTGTAATGCAAATAGGATCAGAAATCAAACTCTTAATTCACCTACGCAACACTGAGTTGATGACCGTAAGGCCCGGTCGTTAATCTTGTTAATTTTATTTAGGTGATCAATCAGCTTATAAGAGCGATTAAGCGAGCTGGTAGGAATCCGATGCTCCCAGGAGACTGGCCCAATCCCACAGTCAGTTTTTCCAAACCAATATGGATTGCTGACCGTTTACCAGCTACTCGATCTATCCACTCTACTAAGGAAGTCCCAGACTGCTTACCGGCTACCCGGAGAAATCCTCACTAGAGAACAACCAACCGCAAAAATGGTAGTCTGAAGGAAGTTCAGGTATGGCTCTAGCCTAGGGTGCAGATCACTCTCTCGCTACAAACCAACCAACCAATGAGGGGGTGACTCTCCCCAAAACAAATATTTTTGAGTGAAATGTATTTTAGGATCAAGTTTTCATTAGCAGTCCCAATTTTATGGTTTTCACTTTTTATGTATTTTTCTGAATAAAAAACAACTCCTGGCGAATTTTCGATTTCCTTGGTCATTTTGAGTCCAATAAAATATGGGGAGGAAGTCGAAAAAGCCGACGCGCGATCAAACTCTATGATGCATGTAGAGATAGAAATGGTTACTTGTCTCCAACACTCTACATGCAGGGTGATCCACGCATAAACTATATGATTCACAAAGAAATCGGCCTTAGACGAGCAATTTCTAATGATCGTGAAGAACAATAGCTAACTGATCAGAGAGAGAGAGAGATCGAATTCCGATCTCGGATGTCGATCAGTGTCCACCACAACGGATCATGCACACGCTGTATACGACCTCTAGCGGCACGTGACCTCTCAATCAATCAAGTTTGCTTTTTACTAATTATTTTTAGCTAGGTCCAATTACGATCTATAGGCACATGAAAGCAATTAGGTGTTGGGCCTTAGCTATTTATGTCACAATCACCAAACATCCTAAGTCTAGGGGCTAAATCTGTGAGAATCAAATAGAAAGAAAATGTGATCAAAACAAAACCACGAGAAATCTGGTGAGGTCTCCCGAGCACACTGGTGCTCGGCACAACAGACCCCGGTAGTTCAAGTGTACAACAAGTGAGTCCAAGTGTCTAAATTATTACAATACAACTCAAATTTTCTCTAAAATATAAAATAATTGTCTTCTGCTCTGCCCTGCTCCACCTCCTGTGCTGGTCCTAAAAAAGACTCCAAGTCATCCTCCAAGCAGTTCATGCCACAAAAAATCAGATATAGGTCAGAAAACTGTTATAATATATATAGAGACAAAAAACTGAAAAATGACAAAAAATGACTACAAATCCATGCTCCCCGGCAACGGCGCCATTTTGATGACACAAAAATCAGAGATCGGCTAAGATGGAAAATAAATCACTAGGTCGTTGTCCCAAATCGATCAATTAGGTTAATCAAGAATATAAAAACCACTCAAGCATATAAATCAAGCAATCACAAATGTAAGCGGTCTTCGCTATTATTTTTACATGGTATAGCAACCAGGGTCGGACATAAGGAGCACGAGTAAATCTACGAAGTAGTCAATTTCAAAAAACAAAACAAATTTTTAGTGATTTTTAATTTTGCAATTTTTATTTTTTTAAATTAAAAGACAAAATCGGGCAATTAAGAAAACAAAGCACACAACAATCTTCTTTAATTTTTATTTAAGACTAAAAATGTTCAAAAATTAAGGTAATAATATTTTTAGGTTTTTAAAATATTAAAGTGTTTTTGGTAATTTTCTGGGAATTTTCTGATTTTTTTATTATATAAAAATAAACAAAGGCCAAAATTGCAAACAGTGCACAACCAGGTCAATATTACAAGTTAAAAATGCTTAAAATGCCCTAAAGTCCTGGCTAGCAATTTTATGATAAAATATATATAAAAGATTACACACATGAACTGAAATGGTATTTTTTATTTTTTTAGAATTTTATATTTTTTTACATTTTTAGGCATTTTGTAATTTTTAGGATTTTTTTAGGGTTTTTTTAAACAAAACTGATACTGACGACAAAGCACACAAACATACACTAGCAGGAATTTTTGTAGTTTTTGGGAGTTATTTTTCGAATTTTTATGTATTTTCCAAAATAGACAGTACTATTTTTATAGGTTTTTTATTTTTAGAAAATATTAAAAGAAATTAAATTAATCCACAAAAATCACCCTAAATATTACGTGTCAATGGGAGCTAACAATAATTTTTAGGGAATGATTGGGATTAATTTGGTATTTATTAAATTAAATTGAGGACAAGCAGCTTACATGGACCTACTTGTAATTAAAACAAAGTTTTAGGCCAAACGATAACATAGTGGGGAAATAAAGAGCCTAAGTTGCAAAACGCCCAGATAAGCATGCATACGTCACGTGAACAAGCCTCAGAGGGGTATAAATGCAAAACTCAAAAACTTTCCATTCATTCCATAACAGCTCAAAAGTTCATGACATAACATGCAATTAACCCAAAGAGCCACGTGGGACTGCATGTGGGTTCAACTTAACATGACTAAAATGCAAATACTTGAAAATAAGAGGTCTAAACTGCAAAATATCAAAAATAAAAAAACTCAAACAAATATTAACATGACTTGGAAATAAAATCAAGACATGAAAGGGCCTAAGTGCAAATTACCCTTTATTAAATGCGATCCAACGGATGAGTGAGATCCACTTACAGATGGACGGTTCAGATCTGCAGGTACCCCTTCGACGGTGGACGGCCGGACATGATCCTCAGGTGAAACTGATGGTCACAGCTCCCCCGCTGGCGGACGGTTGAGATTAGAATTGGAGGGAGTCTTGATCAAACGGTGGAGGTGACATCTGGAAGATGCCAAAGAACTTTCCTCCGGCGAGTTTTAATCCGTAAAAGCGTGCGGTCAAGGCGTCACCAGGAGCTGCTGTGATAGGGAAAAGGTTGTCGACGATGGTCCACGACTGCTGGGGTGCTCGGAAAGAGCCAGAACCAGGGAGAGGGTCATGGCGAGGCATGGCAGTCCTGGAGCTACCTGGGCGTATCCTTGACCTCCAGATAAGGCCTATGTGTGCTCCTTCCTACAGGAGAAGGTATATGCTCGGAGATGACGCTCCGGCTAAATGTTAGAGCACGAATCATATCGAGAACATGGGTGAGATGAACGGGCCAGGTCTCGAGTAGAATGGGGGATTCAACATGCAGCTCTACTCTAATCCGACGATTGGAGTCGGGGGGGGGGGGGGGGGTTACAAAGCTTAATGTAGAAGCGGATGTAGGTCGAGTGAGGGCATGAAAATATCGGAACGAGGCATGACAGGGAGTGAGATGTAGTCGTCGGAGTGGAGATATGAAGGTGAACAATCTGTCGATTCAAGCCAGAAAGGAAGGGTAAATGGAATGCTTACAGGTGAAGGAGGTCGTCTAGGTCTCGTGGACAAAGCCCACATGAATGATGGCCTCAATGGTCAGTGTGTCCAGAGGCTACTGCTCCTCATAGCGGAGCAGAGATGAAGCTCGTCGGACCTGGGGGCTACTACGCTCCAAATGATGCCCTCACCCTTGCCCTCTCGTGTTGTCACTCTGGAAAAGGGAAAGCGGGTGCAACGGAAGTGGTGGAGCAGCCGGAGGTGCGGAAAAAGGGGAGAGGGAGTGCATGTCATATAGAGTGCCATGTCTGAGAAGAATGGAGGATGGTCCGTGAATCGAGGCGTGGATCGATTGGGAAAGGGTCGGGCGTGGATTAGGGATCTGCGTCCCTTAATCGCGGCTAGAAATCGGAGGAAAAGGTGTCACGATCGGATCACGATAATTCGGTGAAATCGGGGCAAACTTGATTCGGGCAAAAAAGAGGAGCGGACCAGTTGACCGTCAACGAATCCGAGGTGGGCCAATCAGGAGCGGCCGGGAATGCAGACAAAATTGACTAAAGGACAAAACAGAAAGAAAATAAGGATAATTAAATTGAAAATAATAAATGAATTTAAATTAAAAAGTATATAAAATGAAAAATATTTATGATTTTCATATTATTTTTCTATGATTTTTAATTTTTTTATGAAAAATAAATTAATGTATATACAGTATATAGTATTATATACATGTATAATATACCTATGTATTGTATACAATTACTTTTATTTTATTATTTTTACATAGATATCCCCATTTTATATTTTATTATTTACAACATATTTTTTAGTAATACAAAATAGTTTTCATTTTATTTTTATAAATTATTTAAAGGTATATAATAAATGTGGGATGTAATACATGTACATGTATTTTGTATAATGAATGGAAGATTTTATTTTTATTTTTGTTTCATTTTTTGATGTTTATTTTATTTTGTATTATTTTTAGATATAGATAAAGGGAAGTGAAAAATAAGAATAAAATAATTTTAATTTGTATAAATAATATACGTAAATATAGACACTATGTACAATACAAAGTGAGCTCTATCTCTCTCTACATATTCTATTTTGCGATCAGGTCATGGCTTGACCTTCTATTGGGGTTCGGGTCACACTGCGTATTTATTCTAAACTCTCCATTCTTTTTCTTCTCCTTTATTCTTTTATTTTTGCACAAAAATACGTGCTAATTATGCAATATTAACAAATGCATGTAGAATGCTAAGTTATTGTATTTACATATATTACATGCTGCTTTGACAAGATAAATAGCTAAAATAAAAGAATAAAGAGTGAGAATCAGTGATTCATCAATGGTTGAGTTATGTATTCTTGATGGTCTAAAAAATAAAAAATATCAAGTACTTATGCTCGTATAGTGGGAATAAAATGGAAAAAAATATAAAATAAATTAAAATGTAGGGATTTTTACCCCCACAAATCATATAATATTTGTAAATTATCTTCTCGACTTTGTTAGTATCCTCTCGATCCCGTAAATTTGTCAACTCTTACCCTACAAACCATATGATTAACCCACATCCATTTTGTTATTAAAACTAGTTACTTTTTCATAATAGCCATTCTATTTATCAAAATTACCAAAGATGCCCTCCTTCCTTTCTCCCTGGTCACCCTCCTCCCCACCTCCTTTTCCCCATCCACCTCCTTGACCTCCGCCCCTCCACCATGCCGACCGACCCTCAGCCTCCTCCTAGGCCTCCCCTCTGATCTTCGTTCCCCCATCCGACTTCTGCTCTAACCTCCCGTCCGTCTCTGCCCAGACCTCCCCTCAAACCTCCGCTCAGACCTCTCCTCCTCCACGTCAGGGAAATCCACCTTCCTCGAGGAGCTCGCTGCCGCCGCCTCCTCCTCCTCACACTTCCCCATCAACGATAATTGTAGGGTTCGTGGGATGGAAAGTTGTTGCCGTGTGAGGAGGGGGGAGGAAGAAAATGGTGGCAGGGGAATATGTCTATTTACTAATCAATTGAACTACGGTTGTTCGTTTGATTTGGATTTTGTTTATTAACGATCATGAGAAACATGGAGGAAATGAAAAGATCAGACGATGTGCTTTCTAGATGCGAATGGGAATGGCGGTTCCGAGTCAGCAGCAACCGTTAGATGTGGACCGAGAGGGAGATGAGCGGATGGATGCATAGATAGTGAATAGCGGTGGGACAAAGTCGTCGCCGCCTTCAGGTTCAACTTCCGAGCCATTTTGGTCGGTAAATGTGACCACACCTCCCCTTCCCCCCTTCGACCTCCCAGAACATAGACACGTAGCCCGAGCATCCCCTCTCTAACCTTCCGGCCTCCTAGAACTGCAGACCTATAGCCCGTGCATCGATGATCCGAGTCTCCCAGAACGACCACCATGCCTCCGCTAGAGCCACATCCGAGCCCCGCAGTTCCACCTCCCTTTCACTTGCAGACAAGAATGAAGGAGAGAGTGTGACAACCAATGACTCAAATAAAGTTAAAATTGGCGGTAGGGTTCGCAGTGTAAAAGAAGCAACTTTAAGAGTTCGAAGGAATAATAACGATATTTACAAAATCGAGATGATAATTTATAAATATTTTAAGGTTCAAGTGGTAAAAATACCTACAACATAAGGTAAAGACAATAACCATTGATGATGGCATCGACAACATTAGATTGAAGTTGTAAGTACCAATATAGAAATCTATACTTAGCAAAATCAAGACTGATCAAATAAAGATTTTATCAAGAGGCTTAGATTTAGAAAGACATAACGATGGTATTGGATAGCTCGTGTGAGAAGATACTCGAGTAATCTTGAGAATTTTATAGCTCTTTTCATGACGATATATAATATAACGGTACGACTTTAAGTGATGATCATATATTGACATGTGTGCAATCGATTGTTCGCCTCAAAATTGATGTAAGTAAGTCATTGATCTAAGATTACATCTTCATTTCAAACTAATAGATCAATCTCACATTACTTCAATATTATCTCATATTTGTAACATCAGGTCCGCACAAATCCGAAATTGACCCGATTGAGAGTCCGATCGATCGATTATATTCAATTAATATTGAATAAACCCTAAATAGACCAATTGATCGCAAATCAAAAGCTAGTCGATCGCAATCGACCAAAAGTCAGTCGCATCATAATGCGTGCCCTAAAAAATTGCAACGTGAATTCCGAAGAAACAGTGAAACAAATAGAGATCGTCATAAATTCCGATTCGACGAAATAAGATCAACGGTCAACTTCACAAGATTGGACGGGATGTACATTTGAATTGGATATAATATTATCATTCCTCAACAGGGTTAGGAGATCTTTTTTATCTTCACCAAAGAGGGATGTAATATAAACTCACATTGACACATGTAGATTTGTTAAGATAATATTCGATCTTGCCCTCACATACTTGCTTTATTGCTAACACTCAAGTTTCTTGTGGTGATCAATGAAATACCCGTACCCTTGTAAGTTTAAATTAACCTTAAGTTAAGATATCAACAGTACGTTAGGTGAACCTTTGACTTTTCATCTATCTTTGTGAACATTAAAGTAAAATATATATCCGTTATGAGTTGGTGAATGTTAGAAGTGAGCATATAGCCAATTACATCTAACAACCAAGGGAACCATTATGTTTAAGTAATAAATTCTCACTAAGTCTGAGAGATATTTAAAATAAGGGATTTTACACATATAATCCTTGATAATTTTCTTATTACATGTTAAACCCACCATAATTCTGAATAACATGTAGAGACTGTGATAGTTGTTAACCATTACATGACATAACCCTGTGCCACTATTGTCATACTCAATCATTGTGCAAGAAGAGACAGAGCTATCTCTTTCTCTTCTCTTATCTGCACTTCTATTTCACCTTCATTCTCGCAAAACCCCTCCTATTTAGCCATGAAGCCACACGACACTAGCAGACCTTAAGACCATGAGGCTTCTTATTCTCATGAAGGGGCTTGGAGAATTCCTTGTTGGCAATGGCAGTAGAGAGGAGCTTTTTGAACTTGTTGAGGGCTTTCTTTTTGGGTTTGACAGGTTCCTTGGCATCCTTAAACTTCTCTTTCTTGTGCTCCTCCACCACCTTCGTCTTGGATTGGGCTCTGGTTGCTTTATCCCTTTTTGCCTTCGACGCTCGTAGGCACCAGCTCTATCGCTTTAGCCAAATCCATCTTGGTGATGGCATCATCCATTAGCCTCAAGATGGAGATGCCTTTTCCTCCTCTTCTTCCCTATCTCCCTCTACCTCATCCTCTCCTCCTCCTCCTTTCTGCAACCCGTCTCCTCCTCCCCTTCCAAACCAATGTTCCAAAAAAACTCTCGTAGAGACCACCACCTAACACATCTCCTTATGCATATGTCTACCACTCCCCTCCCTTCAATATCCACCTACTCTCCAACTCTCATTGCACCTACCACCTAGGCCACCTCTAGGCCTTCGAGGTCATCCACTCTCTCCCTTCCAAACCTCTACCTCAGCAGTTCTATCACCATCTCGCTATAATACCCTATTTATTCTATTGCTCCATCATCCTATAGACCTTCTAGCTCCCCCCTCCCTCCTATGACCTCCCCATCTTATCCTTGGATGCTCCCAAAAAGGAGATCTTAGCCTTCTTATGTGGGAAGATGGAGCTCCACCCTGTGAATGTCTTCAACTAGCAAGAATCCGCTTCTCCTTGGCGATGGACGCTTTCACACGACCAACTAAGGTTGCGATGTGCGTCGGAAGCCCCCCACGTGCTTTTGGAATGGAAGAGAAGATCTTGTCGATGGGTGGGATGGGTGAATATGGGAGAGGGAAGACGGGGATCAGGGAGATTTAAAAAAATTAACCATTAGGTCTACTGCTTGTTAATTAACCATAGTAGATGGTTAGGTCAGTGGAAGAAACTAAAGAAGGACGCTGCATGTAAAAACAGTCATCATCCAGGATTTTGCCTGCAATTCGAAATTACGAAGAGTTTAATGCGTAATTATAAAAATATCAAGGGTTATGTGTGTACAATCCCTTAAAATAAATGTCAGAGCACTTTCTAAATAAAAGTATTTTATACTAAATGTTATTTTTTAGTCAAACATTATTTATATCTAAGAATAAAAAAATCACAAACATGAATATTGACACTTGAATATCAATTTTGTGGAAGCTTTTGCAAGAATTTAAATGATTTATTAATTGAGTTTTAATTGTATACAAGTCTTTTTGTAGATGTACTCAACATATATACTTATTTTTAGATGATTTATTACCAGCATGTGAAGTATTACATATGTTCATCCATTCTTACAAAAAATGTACGGTTTTTACAAATTATAATAATAAGTTAGTGTATTATATACACGTAATGTTGTAGAACATATATGCTCACCCCCCACCATATGTAGATCAAATTATGTCATCATAATCACAAAAATATGACAACGCTCTTTCTAAGATGAGGAGAGTGAACACAAACAAAAGAATATTAAAAAAAATCAAAGAATAGTAATGCCAAATGAGAAGTTTACAACATTGTCAATTAATTTGCACGATAGAATTAGACAATAACTCAAATATATTGATAGATTTGTTTATATGCATATTCCTCACTGGTCATTTCCATTTTTAATGTGGTTTACTGGAAAGATTATGAGTCTTACATCAAATAGTCACACCTTCTAGTTCAAAATATTTGTGGATGATGTGTACATTAGTCTACCCTTTTCACTTTGTCTTTATATATTTAACTATTCACACATCATTTTCTCCTTATCTCAGACATCTTATTCAGGTCCAACAATTATGTACATCTAGAATCTTCTATGTGGAAATTTCTAATGAATTCCATGTTCATTATATTAACAACCTAAAATTGAGATAGTCTATGTAAAGATACATATAATTATATATTGATAAGTGTTAGTATATAAAATAAATAAAATATATATTTACACCTATGATCTTGAGTAATTTCGTATTTACGTACATAACAATCTATAATCCGTGATTACATGAGAAATTTCAAATTGTCATTTCATCTCACACCCATAACCCTCTATTGATTTAGTCCACTTACTCAACCAGATCATTGAGTTAATCTAACCTATGTTACATCTAACATCTATTAATAAAATCAAAAAAATATAAAGCTGATGTCCGTAGCCCCACCAAGGCATATCACCCCCTCCTACCCTTTGTCGTGTGCAAGATCAGACGATGAAGATGATTGTATGGTCGTGGGAAGGCAACAGTACTCCGGTTGTCAGAGTTAAGGAAGATAGATCATCTTTTGGAAATGTAATCTTATTTAGCGGTGAAATTTTCAAAAATTAATTGATTCTATCAACAATTAACGGAGCAAATGGATGGAAGTCGACACAGGGTTATGTCATGTATTCTTAAGCATTATTCAAGGTTATGGATATAATTTACAATTATGGAGGGTTATGTACGCAAATATGAAAGTATACAGAGTTATCAGTGGAAATATCCCTAGATAAATTATATAATGAACATTAAATAATATATAAAGCACTAAATTTTAAATGTATGTTGAATAAAAACTTAGAGCATTAATGCTACAAAAATACCTAGATTTTATCTGCATTAAAAATATCAAATCGTAAATATGTAACTTTAATTAATACAATTTCGATAATTAATATGTTTGCCAAATAAGCAAATATCTAATAATATACAAAAAGAAACAACTCAGATACATCAAAGCATAAATATGCATAATATAATATGCATAATAATATAGTATTCCTACATTCAACATATTGGTATTTATATAGATATATGTTTGTAATATGTCCCTTTGTGTGGCAATTTTCACTTTCATCTTCTTATTGTATGCTTTTACTATATATTGTACTACTATATGTATGTTCTATATGTTTATAGTAAGCTTAGTTGTTATTACACATTCTTCTCTTTTAGTTCATCTTATACTTAGTTTTATTTTTTTCTTAAATTTTCTAAGTTCTTCTTATGTATATGAAGCCCCATATAGAAACTCAATCATATTTTACCTTTGTTTTTACTTGTTCTTCTTATATATAACTCATATTATACATTATATATATTATTTTTTATTTTTTTGAGAAAGGTTTACTGTATCCACTAAAAGAATTAAAGTCAAGGACCACAAAAGATATCAACCGTGTCAAGTTAACTTAGGGCCAAACCTCTCCTTCTCTGACCAATTAGGCTAGGTCCCTACTAGATTGGTAGATGCTTTTCTAAGCATTACCGCCCCAACAAGGAGTCCCTCTTAAATAAGGAAATCTCAAAATATGCTTAACAGTCGAGTCATCGCTTCGATAAGAACACTCAACCTCTTAGCACAAACTAGTATGGGACTTTGTTGTTCATCATATGTACATTCATCTATAACCCATCTTTTAGTGCCTTCTATGACCAATCACTGAATTCAGGAACTCATTCAAAAGCTCTTGCATCCTTCATTCGATTGAGCCATTGGTCACCTCAATCAAGACTAATTTATTATACAATTTAATTCATGAAATAGATCTACCATTATTGATTCTAAATCTTAAAATTATATACATTTTGTTGATCTTTTTCTCTACCATTCAATGCAATGTGGTTGAACTTTCGATCCCCCTCCCTCCACCCTACCCCACAAAGTCCAATCCAATTGTCACTCCAGTATCCATTAGGTGTTCACGTCCTAGCCTATATTTCATGCTTGTGATAGATATGAGCTAATATGGAACATCGAATACATCCTATCCATCCAGTTATGTATATTTTATTAGATTGAACAATGTTATTCATTGATACTTTACAATTATTTAAGCTTCCCAATTGTTGGGTAACAAAAGGGTTAGAAGTTCATTTTCCACCTTCATATATTAATCTTAACCTCTTTCATTCTTCTCTTATTGCTTCAACAAAGTGGTGTTTTTTAGATACTATAAATAAAGGGCTAATCCCCTTATCAAAACATCCATTTTATTTAGAATCATTTCTTTTATGGAGACTACTTTAAGATTATACACACACAAGCACACACATATATGTGGGTTAGATGTATATGCCCTCGGGGATCATATAATGGTATGCTCCTATGGCTTAAAAAAAGAGTACGCTCCTACCCTTCTTTCCTTATTTTTTATTTTTTTGAAAAGAAAAAATGGGAGATTTACTTAGAGTGATAAATAGAATATTTATTCCAAATTTCAGCAATTCTAAAACCACTAAAATTTGGCAATCTTGATGGACTGAACAATAGTCTCGAATTAAGTGGAAGTTTGAATAATACCATGGTGATATAAATTCCCCCATATTTCATTTCAAAAAATAAAAAGTATAGGGAAAATATGGGAGCATGTAAGTTATATGCTCCCAGGGAGCATATTCCTATTTCTATGTATATAGGGTTGATCCTGTGAGAGCCAAAAACTGTGAGAGCATGAGAGCAATGATTCTAGACAACTAGATTCTACCATCTCTATCCTGCTTGATTGGAGGAGGAGAGAGATGAGAAGAATCTAGTGGTCCAGAATCACTGCTCTCATGCTCTCACAATTTTAAGCTCTCACAGGATCAACCCCCCCTCTCCCTCTCTCTATATATGTATGTATGTATGTATATGGAAAAAAATGGGGTTGCCGCTGAAGGATATGGGAAAATCCTTAAGCGCATCTCGGAAGCATGGAGATCGCATCATATGCGATCGAGAGCGACTAGTCGCACTAGTTGCTCGGAGGAGCGGAATTTAAAAAAAATTGAACGATGAAACCACATGATCCAAGAACACTTCTCGAATCGTTTCATCTAAACCAGAAACAAGTTAGGTTTACCTCTTGAAGCGTGGTTGCAATCGAGTCTCTAAAGGAAGAGACCTCCTGTCTCAAGTCCGATCCAACGGAGGAGACGCTTGCAAGCCATTGATGAAATGCGTGCTCCTCGCAATCCATGTTGATGATCCAAGCAGGGAATCTCTAGATCTCGTCTCAAGAGATCCGACGTCTTCTTCACGAGCGAGGTGCATCGAAGGAGACGGAGAACCATGAGCAATCGAAGTGGTGGCACAACCATGGGGCGACAACGGCGATCCTCTCTAGTGTTTAGGGTGGACATCCACTCTAAGGAGGAGAGAGAGAGAGAGAGACTTGTGTGTATAGAGAGAGATTAATTCCACTTAGAATTATGTATACAACCTAAAAGGCAAGGGATACCATTCCTTTTATACTAGTTGGATGCACATGGATCTCAATCCTTGTGCTCTCTTAATCTACAGTGTAGATTAAAAGTTTATTAATCAATGGCTATGATTTGTTGCTCCAAAAATGCAACAACAATTAGTTAAAAATAAATTAACTATATCATTTTCAAGAAAATAATTAATTTATTTTAAAGTTAATCAATATACATAGATAATGTGAAGACCAAGTCCCTTTAGCATAAATAGGGTGCACGACCCCCCTCTTAAACAAGTCAAGATGGACGACCACCATAAAGAGATTAAGTCTTTCTTTATCTATATATATATATAAATTAATATGCAACAACAATTATTGCATCAAAAATTCACAAAATAATTTCCAAAAATAATCTTGTGAAAATTTCAATCATGCCATTAACTAATATGAATCATATTCATACATACAACATAATATGTAAATTGAATTCACAATTAATTATCTAAAATCTAATTCACAATAACATTTAATTTGTAATTCTATTTACAATTGAATCTCTCCAACATATTATAAATCATATTTATAATATCCATGATTATTATGGATAGTGATATCATATTAATCATGTCTTTGATAATTAAATCACATTTAATTATCCAAGATAATTCTTCACATGTACCCAAATAACATGAATCACATTCACATTATTCACATATTTGATAATTAAATCACATTTAATTATATTAAATAACTCTCCTTATATGACTAAATAATATGAATCAAATTCATATTATCCATGATAATTAAATAACATTTAACTATCAATTTTCCTTAATGCTTAGACACATTATCAACAACGAAAGTATCCTTGAACACTTTCAGGACACAATACGCTTTTCCGCTGATACTTGCAGATAAGGATAGGGCAATTTTACGTTCCACGTATAGTGACTTGGATATTGAGTTCACATCTCAAATCCATATCTCGAGGACCTCCCATAGATGTTTGATTAAATCAAAGCCGTAAATCTAATCTTCTCAATGCCTCTGAATCACACATAGATCACTGTCCAGTAATTAGATAAAGATTAGATTACTTCTCTATTGAGAGGATTCACTGAAATAAAGACATGTTTCATTACTCCCTTGGAATGGAAGCATCATGGTTATGTAATCGTTTATGTCCACATGACCCTTATGTATTCGTAATACATGTACATCCTACATACTGGAAGACCTAGAATAAACTCGAAATTTTAGATCTATTTAGACTATCTTCTTCAGGATTTTATCTTAAGTTTCTCATTTGATCATTGGGAGTTGGTATCGATCATATGCTTTTCAAAATCATATATCATACCTAGGTATTGATCATATACTTTCCAAAAGCATATATCAAACCTAAAAATACAGTCAAGCTTCCAAAGCGAGACGACCGTGAACGGAATTTGATTGCAATATCTCATGAGTGAGCTCATGTCTTCTGGTTCATTAAATGAACCTCTATGATCTCTTTGAGAGTCCATACTACTCATATGCCCTTGCATGCACACCAGCGTGCTGGTGTATAGACCTTGATTAGGCCATCAACTTATTGGTCTGCCAAATGTACATACTCAGACATATAGTAACACATCTGTCTCCGGTCAGAGAATGTGTGTCTATATTGTGACATCATACGACATAGGTCTTTGGTTATCTCGATCTAGTTAAGTCAAATCTTTGACCTAACTTATCTAACACCTCCGAATCTCTATTCATATGCAGAGTACCTGCATTAGCAGGTCAGTTAGATATTAGCCCGTTAGAGAAAGAATTTCCGTCTCCTACTCAAGTTGGAGGTCATCTCTTAATAATCATTTGACGGTGCTTGATAAGTCCTCAATCTAACTCTTTACATATTCATCCAAGCACCACCATCTATGATTCAACAATTGAATCAATAACTATATGATCATCAAGATGGCCATGGTACGTAACCCTAATTGTGATAAGAGACCTATTATGAAAATTAATTATTCTTCGTTGTATTGAATATAATACTTAGAGATCACTATATCTATAGTCTTGTCATCTTTGAAGATATTGTTATTACTACAATCAAGCGTTTTATCTCCTTAGTAGGATTAGTAACAGTTTACTACTCCTACTGCATGGCAGACATCTAACTTTTGTACACATTCAGCACACACAGAGCTTCCCATAGCTAAAGCACTAGGACATTTACATCCTTAACTCTTTGAAGTGTTATCCCTTCAGATAGGTCAGTAGCATATCTTAAGGGAAGGAAGCCTTCCTTGGGGTTTTCCAAGAATGGAACTGATGAATCTCGTATTCATCATGCTAAAAGCCGTAAATTAAACCCCTTGCTTAATCAATCCAATAAAAATAGCCATCACTTTTTTATTATTATCATGTATCATTTTGTGTATAATTAGTCCTTAATTATTTGTATTTAATGTCCCTTTTTCTGTATTTATTTTATCTTCAAAAACCCCTAAAAATTAGGTAGAATAATTGTCTATAATTCACTGACCCTTTAAAAAGACTCAAAAATACAAAAACAAATCGAAAGTTAAAATCAGGTGTTTTTATCCCCTTAAAGATACCCCCAAAAATACGTTTTGTACAAATGACCTCTTTTGGCTTTTTGACCAACATGAAAGTTGTAGATCTCATCGAGATGAGCAACTTTCATGTTTTGACTTTTTCCTAATTCGACCTCTAACTATTTCTTTAATAATTTTCTTTGTATTTTTAATTGAATTTTTCTGATTGGGCCACGTGGCGCCCATTGGGCCGCCCACGTGGCCCTCTCCTCTTTCCGCCACCCGACGCCTCTCCTAGCCCTTGGATCAAGCTCGCCCAGCCTTCATCTCCGCCGTCCCTCAATCGCTTTATTCCCAGCCGTATGATCTGATCCCAGATCAGATCGTCGCCACTCACTTCCGCTCTCATCTAAGCCCTCCGATCCGGCTACCATCCAACGTTCCTCCTCGCACCACGTCTCCCTTCTACCTCTTCCGTTCGATCATATCTCATCCTACGGCCCTCAAGCCTCCACGTCACCCCTTCATTTCCAACCGTTGGATCTTCCCCTCCTCTCCATCTAAACCACCCGTTAGCGCCTTAACCTCATCCATAGGATCAAATCTTCGGATCTAATCGCAGCCCTCCACTCGCCCCCACCATTCCAACTGTTGGATCGAGAAATCCAATGGCCCGGTCTTCATCTTCTTCCTCCCGCGCGCCTCGCCCCTAGGCATTACGACTCGCAGCACCACCGCCCCCTTCCTATTTTGGAAGGTCACTCCGACCACCTCTCCACCTCCTAACGCCTTTCCCTCACAACCTTGACCTCCGTCTCCATCGTGTAACTCCTATGACCCCCCTCCATCATTCCTTCACCATTAAAACCCCCATTGAAACCCGCCTCCACACCATGTAACCTCCGACTACCTTCCCCTATAAAACCCTCTCCTCCGTCATATTCAAACCTCGTCCACCATTTCTAGGCTTTAGCCCAGTCTCCCCGCCCCTCCGGTGACAGCGGAGAGGGCGGGGCGTCGAGGCGAAGACGGCTCCTGCCTGGTGTCGACCCACGATCATTTTGGCCATGCTACGGTGTCTCCGGCCACCACCGAGCTCGCTGGCCCTGCTGACCACCTGGGCGACGACCCCGAGGTTCATTTGAACCTCATCTCAAGCAGCTTCATCCATAGGATCCCCTCTCTGACGAGGTCTTCTTCCCCCTTCTTTTTCTTTGACCTTTTCCGAATTACGCCTCCGCCAATCGTCACCGTTACCCTCACCAGAATACTTCCTGAGCTTTGCCAGCCATCAGCCATTCACGCGCTTCCATCTCCTTCCTCCAGAACCCCCTCGCTCTCCGACCCAACGCCTTCGTCGTCACGGCGGAGGACCCACCAGAGCCGCCACCTCTGCCTGGCTCCCATCTCACTCCACTCACTTCACAATCACTTGCGCACGCTTCGGCTATATCTAACGCTTGCAGGTACTTCAATTTGTCAGAGTTTGCGTCGGAGCTCATTCGAGCTTGTCTCGTCCGGCGAGGCTCCATCGATCTTCCCCTCCGACCTGCCTCGGAGCCTCGCCGCGCTTCCCAGATCTTCGCTAGCCCATCGGTTATCTTCTCCGACCTTCAGAAGTTGATGGATACAATGGCGGAGCGAATGGCAGATCACCGGAGCCCCACCCTCTCCGGTGACCTGCGGAGGAGCACGAAGTACAGATGCCATCCGATCATCCTGATCGGACGGTTCTGATGTAGCCACGTGAAAGCCCAATACTAATTCCGAACCCGCAGGCGCGGATTCTCCAGACCAACAAACGAGCCACCACATCTCGCCACATGGCCCAACCCTGAGGATGCCTCCCGAACCGCAGGCTCCTCACGTGCAGCGCACGTGAGGTCTTGGGAATTTTACACGATAGACCATGGAATATCTGATATTTGCATTTTGGTCCCCAGGTACGTGCCTCACGTGCGTGCCTGGGTATTTTACAGGGAAGCCCTTGAAGGTTTTGAAAATTGCATAAATGCCCTCGCGCGCATGGAAAATTTACACAAGGGCCCAGGCGGTTTTTACTATTTGCATTTAGGTCCTGCTAAGGGCCTAAATGCAATATTTATCATTTATTTTTCTTGCATTTTTATTACAATTATGCCCCTGCGTTGTTTTTAGCATAACTTGAGCATCGTAGGTCCAAATTGCATGATTTTAGTGCCGTTTTGATCCTTGTTTTGTCCTCTACATCGTAGCATGTTTAATTTTCTCATCTGCCACTGTTTTAAATGAAGTGATTTTTTATGTGATAAATGAGACCCTGCTCTTCTGATTATTGCTTGGATTTGATGACTGCTTTTCATGTTATGATCGAATTGACTCTGATTTCATTCTGTATTATGTTGCTCATATTTTTATGGTATAATTGTAATCTGTTGTTCAGCATACATATTCTCTTGCATCATGTTCATGCATCCTCTTTAAATTGCATAAAAATAAATAAAAAAATGCATGCATCTTATGATTGCATTGTAATTAGCATAGTTCATCATGTGGACCTGAAACTGAAATTAACTCACATTGTGCTTCATGAATCGAAATTCGATAAACATATTAGGTAGCCATGTCCCTGTGTTCGACCTTGGTAGACTTGTCAAGTAAAAATATTCCGCCGCATTCAAAGTTTGTAGTTTTTGATCGACCGAAATTTGCCTCCTATACTACAATTTATCGATTATTAAAGAGGTGAATTTCGCGTTCATCAAATGACACCGTTACCGGGGACACGACTTAACTTAATTATTGAATTTTGATTTTCTTTGTTGATTAATTTCAAATATTTTAGGTCCTCATTTCATGCATCATTCTTTGCATCTTATCTACTGATTTAATTTCTCTGACTGTTCTAACTTTTCTCTTTTGTGGCAGGGCCCATGATCATCGAGGACGCTTGGTCTTCATGGAGGCGTGAAGTCGGGAGCTTCCGCTGAAGAGGCCGCAAAAGAATGTGTGAAGGAATTTGAGAATTTTTATCAGTCAAATTGCATTGCATATTGTAAAAAAACTTGCATCTGCATATTTATTTCCAATTTTGCATGTTGTACAAAAAAAGAGAGTAGATCATGTGATGATCTACCCTCCCCCCCCACACACACACTTACACTTGCACATACACACACCATCTCCCCCTGTATATTTCACTCTCTCTCTCTCTCTGTGTGTGTGTGTGTGTGTATTTCACGACCCCCTCACCCTTGTATCATAGAACACCCCCCAACTCAGACCTTACTTAGGCTATTTGTAGCCTAAGTATAGGGGGGACCTGTCTGCTCATCCTTCCCTCGCATTTTCTTCTTGTACTCAGGTCAATTTTTGACCTAAGTATAGGGGGACTCCCCCTCCTCAGTTCCGCTATATCACCCTATATTTGATCGAGCCTTGGATTCATGGCACTTGTGCTATGAGGACATAGCAAAATTTAAGTATAGCGGGGTATACCGTATATTACTGTATATTTACTTTAGCCTTAGCTCGTGTTTTTAAAACTTTTTAATTTTTGGGCTGGGTTCTGGTAAGCTTGTGAAGTGAGAGTTGTAAAAACCTGTAAAAATTGTTTATTCAAATTGAGGGATTAATTTTTGTAAATATTCATTTTCTTTAACAAAAATCTTGGAATTTGACTCTGACTACTAGGCTTAGTAGACATTTTCAGTGAGGGAACCTCGGTCTCCCTTAGCAGAGTGGGTGGTTTAGAGGACATCGCATATGGCCCCGCCCTCAAGTAACACGAGTCTCGGCCTGTACTTACACCCATACTGACTGAGAGTGGATACTTTTATTTGAGCCTGGGCTAGTCATTGTCTCTCCGAGGAATCAAAAAAAAATAAAAATTAAAACCCATAAAAATCTACAAAAGCCAAAAATCACACAAAAATTCATTAACCTAAGGAGTTGGTGTATTCCTGACACATCCACACTCACTCAAGGCTTGAGGATTTTAAGGACACTTGATTTCTATGATTTTGAGAGTCTGAGTTAACATGCCTTAGTCATTAGAGTTTTAAGCTTAAATATCCACACTTCCCTGGTTTGAAAGATTTGAGTGCTATATTGCACTCTCCATCTCTACCTTAAAGAAAAATATGATTAGCACAGTCACTTCCACAACTGCTTGATTGATGAGTTGAGTTAAGATATCACTTGAGGAACTAGGACCAGAGATTTGAGCTTAGACCCGATCTAATGATATTCGAGTGTTAGCAAAACCCTAGCCAGTATGTGAACAAGATTCATATGCTATCTCTTTGATATTTACCTATGTGCCAGGGTGTGATGAAACTTAATGGAAATTGTTAATCAGTGTGCGCAACTTTTGGTAAAAGCAGTGGAGCTAGCCAACAAAAGAAAAGAAATGTCAAAGAAAAAGCTCTAAATTCCAAAGACAAATTACAAATGAGCTTCCACCAATGGCGAGCGCTCCCAAACATTTTCAAAGTGTCCACTTGACCAAGCACGAATTAGGACTAAGGAGTCGGGCTGACACCACAAAAAGGGCCCTGCATCGTAAGCGATACAAGTCTGGGTGTCGAAGGTATCTTAGATACTCAGAAAAGACACACCCCGGTGTACTCCCAGAAAAACAAGTGCAGACGACTCCAACTCTCTTGACGGACACATTGATCAATAGTATAAAAATTTACATGTGTTGAGTAAAAAAAGGCACTCGAGAGGCCCCTTGTTCCAATGTGAGGGTGAGAAAAATAGACACAATCCCATTACCTCCATCATCTGGCCGTCCATCAACATTTCAAGTCTGACAAACTAATAAGACGGTTGACTGAAGCAAGAGTAGACTTATTCCCTAGTATTGAGGATTAGGTCTAGAGGAGAGTCTTTGGGACTGGAACTTTGAGTGATGCATCGACTCGACTATCATGAAATGCAGTACACTAAATTTCATATCCTTATATTATATGTACAAAAAGAGAGTCTGATAATCAGAGAAGTTGGATTCCTTCTGACTAAGGCTTGGATAAACCTGGAATTTTAGGATCTCTTAAATTAAGGGTCTTTGAAAGATTGAGCCTTGAATTTTTCATGTGCACTGTCAGGAATAAATCCGACTCCTTAATTCTTTAGATGCTCGAGGACGAGCATGGTTTAAGTATAGGGGTATGATGAATCTTGTATTTATCATGCTAAAAGCCGCAAATTAAACCCTCTGCTTAATCAATCCAATAAAAATACCCATCAATTCTTTATTATTATCCTGTATCATTTTGTGTATAATTAATCCTTAATTATTTGTATTTAATGTCCCTTTTTTCTGTATTTATTTTATCTTCAAAACCCCTAAAAATTAGGTAGAATAATTGTCTATAATTCACTGACCCTTAAAAAGACTCAAAAATACAAAAACAAATCAAAATTTAAAATCAGGTGTTTTATCCCCTTAAAAATACCCCCAAAAATACGTTTTGTACAAATGATCTCTTTTGGCTTTTTGACCAACATAAAAGTTGTAGATCTCGTCGAGACGAGCAACTTTCATGTTTTGACTTTTTCTAATTCGGCCTCTAACTATTTCTTTTATAATTTTCTTTGTATTTTTAATTTAATTTTTCTGATTGGGCCACGTGGCGCCCATTGGGCTGCCCACGTGGCCCTCTCCTCTTTCCGCCACCCGACGCCTATCCTGGCCCTTGGATCAAGCTCGTCCAGCCTTCATCGTCGTCCCTCACCCGCTCCAATCCCAGCCGTATGATCTGATCCCAGATCAGATCGCCGCCACTCACTTCCGCTCTCATCTAAGCCCTCCGATCCGGCTACCATCCAACGTTCCTCCTCGCGCCACGTCTCCCTTCTACCTCTGCCGTTCGATCATATCTCATCCTATGCCCCTCAAGCCTCCACTTCACCCCTTCGTTTCCAACCGTTGGATCTTCCCCTCCTCTCCATCTAAACCACCCGTTAGCACCTTAACCTCAGCCATAGGATCAGATCTTCAGATCTAATCGCAGCCCTCCACTTTCCCCACCATTCCAGCCATTGGATTGAGAAATCCAATGGCCCGGTCTTCATCTTCTTACTCCCACGCGCCTCGCCCCCAGGCGTTACGACTCGCAGCACCACCGCCCCTTCCTATTTTGGAAGGTCACTCCGACCACCTCTCCACCTCCTAACGCCTTTCCCTCACAACCCTGACCTCCGTCTCCCTCGCATAACTCCTACGACCCCCTCCATCATTCCTTCACCATTAAAACCCCCATTGAAACCCGCCTCCACACCATGTAACCTCCGACTACCTTCCCCTATAAAACCCTCTCCTCCGCCATATTCAAACCTCGTCCACCATTTCTAGGCTTTAGCCTAGTCTCCCACGCCCTTCCGGTGACAGCGGAGAGGGCGGGGCGTCGAGGCGAAGACGGCTCCTGCCCGGTGTCGACCCACAGTCATTTTGGTCGTGCTACAGTGTCTTCGGCCTCCACCGAGCTCGTTGGCCCTGCTGACCAGCTAGGCGACGACCCCGAGGTTCATTTGAACCTCATCCCAAGCAGCTTCACCCATAGGACCCCTTCTCCGGCGAGGTCTTCTTCCCCCTTCTTTTTCTTTGACCTTTTCCGAATTACGCCTCCGCCAATCGTCACAATCACCCTCACCTGAATACTTTCTGAGCTTCGCCAGCCATCAGTCATTCAAGCGCTTCCATCTCCTTCCTCCAGAACCCCCTCGCTCTCCGTCCCAACGCCTTCGCCGTCACGGCGGAGGACCCACCAGAGCCGACATCTTCTCCACCTCCGCCTGGCTCCCATCTCACTCCACTCACTTCACAATCACTTACGCACGCTTCGGCTATATTTAACGCTTGCAGGTACTTCGATTTGTCGAAGTTTACGTTGGAGCTCATTCGAGCTCGTCTCGTCCGGCGAGGCTCCATCGATCTTCCCCTCCGACCCGCCTCGGAGCCTCGCTGCGCTTCCCAGATCTTCTCTAGCCCATCGGTTGTCTTCTCCAACCTTCATAAGTTGATGGATACAACGGCGGTGTGAATGGCAGGTCGCTGGAGCCCCACCCTCTCCGGTGACCTGCGGAGGAGAACGAAGTACAGATGTCGTCCGATCATCCTGATCGGACGGTTCTGATGTAGCCACGTGGAAGCCCAAGCCTAATTCCGAACCCGCAGGCACGGATTCTCCAGACCAACAAACAAGCCACCACATCTCGCCACGTGGCCCAACCCTGAGGATACCTCCCGAACCGCAAGTGCCTTACGTGCAGCGCACATGAGGTCCTAGGAATTTTACACGATAGACCTTGGAATATCTGATATTTGCATTTTGGTCCCCAGGCATGTGCCTCACGTGCGTGCCTGGGTATTTTACAAGGAAACCCTCAAAGGTTTTGAAAATTGCATAAATGCCCTCGCGTGCATGGAAAATTTACACAAGGGACTAGGAGATTTTTACTATTTGCATTTAGGTCCTGCCAGGGACCTAAATGCAATATTTATCATTTATTTTTCTTGTATTTTTATTACAATTATGCCCTTGCATTGTTTTAGCATAACTTGAGCATCGTAGGTCCAAATTGCATGATTTTAGTGCCATTTTGATCCTTGTTTTGTCCTCTACATCTTAGCATGTTTAATTTTCTCATCTACCACTATTTTAAATGAAATGATTTTTTATGTGATAAATGAGACCCTGCTCTTCTGATTATTGTTTGGATTTGATGAATGCTTTTCATGTTATAACCGAATTGACTCTGATTTCATTCTGTATTATGTTGCTCATATTTTTATGGTATAATTGTAATCTGTTGTTCAGCATACATATTCTCTTGCATCATGTTCATGCATCCTCTTTAAATTGCATAAAAATCAATAGAAAAATTCATGCATCTTATGATTGCATTGTAATTAGCATAGTTTGTCATGTGGAACCTAAAACTGAAATTAACTCACGTTGTGCTTCATGAATCGAAATTCGATAAACATATTAGGTAGCCATGTCCCTGTGTTCGACCTTGGTAGACTTGCCAAGTAAAAATATTCCACAGCATTCAAAGTTTATGGTTTTTGATCGACCGAAATTTGCCTCCTATACTACAATTTATCGATTATTAAAGAGGTGAATTTCGCGTTCATCAGGAACATGTCCAAGGTGTATCACTTAATGTGACGGTCCCAATTTCCTCCTCTTTACTTCCGAACATCTTCAGAACTAAGATATAAGAGGTATTCATGAGATAATATCTCACGGTATGGAACAACCATATGATAAAACATTTATCCTTATATCATTCCAAATGATTAGGATATCATCTACATTTAGCACGATGAACACATTGGCACTCCCACTAAGCTTCACACTGTTCATCAAGATTCTATATGAAATCATAACATTTATAATTTCATCAAATCTAATGTTCCAACTACAAGAGCTTATTTGAGTCCATATATGGAGTTCCTTAAGCGTGTACATCTTGCATTCCTCAACTATGAAGCCCTAGGGCTACTTCATGTGAATATATTCAGTGAGGCATTCATAGAGGAATGCAATCTTGACTTCCATATTAAATATGTCATAGTCAAGTTGTGTATCTATAGTTAGCAATATTTTGATAAGCTTAAGCATGATCACTAAAGAGCAAGACTCGTCGCAAGCAATGTCTTCTCTTTGTGTGTATCTTGTAGATACGAGTCGTGCTTTAAAGGTCTCTACCTTCTCATCAGGTTCCCTCTTTCTCTTGAAGATCCACTTATACCTAACAGGTTTTACCCCTTTAGGTGGATCCTCGAGGGTCCATATGCAACACTTGTATATGAAGTCTACTTTAAACTTTGTTGCTAACATCCATCTTTCAATGTCATGATTCTTAGAAGCTTCATCATATGAAGTCATATTATTGTCAAACTTATCTAACCCATGGAATCCATCCTCAAACTAATTTGAAAATGTATAGAGAAAAGATGGGAGCATGTAAGTTATATGCTCCCATGGAGCATATTCCTATTTCTATGTATATAGGGTTGATCCTGTGAGAGCCAAAAACTGTGAGAGCGTGAAAGCAATGATTCTAGACCACTAGATTCTATCATCTCTCTCCTGCTTGATTGGAGGAGGAGAGAGATGAGCAGAATCTAGTGGTCCAGAATATTTGCTCTCATGCTCTCACAATTTTATGTTCTCATAGGATCAACCCCCTCTCTCTCCCTTTATATGTATGTATGTATGTATATGGAAAAAATGGGGTTTCCATTCAAGGATTTGGGGAAAATCCTAAAGCGCATCTCGGAAGCTTAGAGATCGCATCAAATGCAATCGAGAGCGACTAGTCGTACTAGTTGCTCGGAGGAGTGGAATTTAAAAAAAATTGAACGATGAAACTACATGACCCAAGAACACTTCTCGAATCGTTTCATCTAAACCAGAAACAAGTTAGGTTTACCTCTTGAAGCGTGGTTGCAATCGAGTCTCTAAAGGAAGAGACTTCCTGTCTCAAGTCCGATCCAACAGAGGAGACGCTTGTGAGCCATTAATGAAACGCGTGCTCCTTGCAATCCATATTGATGATCCAAGTAGTGAATCTCTTGATCTCATCTCATGAGATCCGACGTCTTCTTCACGAGAGAGGTGCATCGAAGGAGACGGAGAACCATGAGCAGTAGAAGCGGTGGCACAACCATGTGGCGACGACGGCGACCCTCTCTAGTGTTTAGGGTAGACAACCACTCTAAGGAGGAGAGAGAGAGAGACTTATGTGTATAGAGAGATTAAATCCACTTAGAATTATGTGTGCAACCTAAAAGGCAAGGGATACCATTCCTTTATACTAGTTGGATGCACATGGATCTCAATCCTTGTACTCTCTTAATCTACAGTGTAGATTAAAAGTTTATTAATCAATGGCCACGATTTGTTGCTCCAAAAATGCTACAACAATTAGTTTAAAATAAATTAATTATATCCTTTTCAAGATAATAATTAATTCATTTTTAAATTAATCAATATACATAGATAATGTGAAGACCAAGTCACTTTAACATAAATAGGGTGCACGTCCCCCCTCTTAAACAAGTCAAGATGGATGACCACCATAAAGGGATTAAGTCTTCCTTTATCTATATATAACTTAATATGCAACAACAATTATTGCATCAAAAATTCACAAAATAATTTCCAAAAATAATCTTGTAAAAATTTCAATCATGCCATTAACAAATATGAATCATATTCATACATCCAACATAATATGTAAATTGAATTCACAATTAATTATCTAATGTGAATCCAATTCACAATAACATTTAATTTGTAATTCTATTTACAATTGAATCTCTCCAACATATTATAAATCATATTTATAATATCCATGATTATTATGGATAGTGATATCACATTAATCATATCTTTGATAATTCAATCACATTTAATTATCCAAGATAATTCTTCTCATGTACCCAAAAAACAAGAATCACATTCATATTATTCGCATATTTGATAATTAATTCACATTTAATTATCTTAAACAACTCTCATTATATGGCCAAATAATATGAATCAAATTTAGATTATCCATGATAATTAAATAACATTTAACTATCGATTTCCCATAATGCTCAAACACATTATCAGTAATGAAAGTATCCTTGAACTCTTTTAAGACACAATACGCTTCTCCGTTGATACTTGAAGATAAGGACAGGGCAATTTTATGTTCATGTATAGTGACTTGGATCAGGGGCGGAACCAGGAATTTTATTAAGGGGGCCAACTAAACAAAATGAAGGATAGAGAGCGATAAAGTGAGTAAAGCCAATTTTTTTTAACAAAATATGCAAGCATGAGATTTGAACCCTGGTTTGTTAGTTAAAGAAAACAACACTTTGCCAGTGAGACATTCAGCATTTAATGATACTACTTGATATTATTTGCTCTATATTTAACATATAAGCAGGGGCCATATCAAAATTTAATAACATTATATAAGAGAAATGTAACAATGAAGGAGGGGCCATGGCCCCCCTAAACTATATGCTAGTTCCGCCCCTGACTTGGATATTGAGTTCACATCTCAAATCCAGATCTCGAGGACCTCCCATAGATGTTTGATTAAACCAAAGCCGTAAATCTAATCTTCCCAATGCATCTGAATCACATATAGATCACTGTTTAATAATTGTACAAAGATTAGATTACTTCTCTATTGAGAGGATTCACTGAAATCCAGACATGTTTCATCACTCCCTCGAAATGGAAGCATCATGGTTATGAAATCGTTTATGTTCACATGACCCTTATGTATTCCTAATATCTGTACATCCTACATACTGGAAGACTTAGAATAAACTCGAAATTTTAGATCTATTTAGACTGTCTTCTTCAGGATTTTATCTTAAGTTTCTCATTTGATCATTGGGAGTTGGTATCGATCAAATGCTTTCCAAAATCATATATCATACCCTGGTATTGATCATATACTTTCCAAAAGCATATATCAAACCTATAAATTCAGTCAAGCTTCCAAAGCGAGACGACTGTGCACGGAATTTGATCGCAATATCTCATGAGTGAGCTCATGTATTCCGGTTCATTAAATGAATATGTATGATCCCTTTGAGAGTCCGTACTACTCATATGCCCTTGCATGCACACCAGCGTGCTGGTGTATAGACCTTGATTAGGCCATCAACCTATTGGTCTGAGAAATGTATATACTCAGACATATAGTAACACATCTGTCTCCGGTCAGAGAATGTGTGCCTATAATGTGACAGCATACGACATAGGTCTTTGGTTATCTCGATTTGTTAAGTCAGATCTTTGACCTAACTTATCTCACACATTCGAATCTCCATTCATATCCGAGGGTCTGCATTAGCAGGTCGGTTAGATATTAGCCCGTTAGAGAAAGAATTTCCATCTCTTACTCATGTTGGAGATCATCTCTTAATAATCATTTGATGGTGCTTGATGAGTCCTCAATCTAACTCTTTACATATTCATCCAAGCACCACCCTCTATGATTCAACAATTGAATCAACAACTATATGATCATCAAGATGGTCATGGTTTCGTAACCCTAATTGTGATAAGAGACATATTATGCAAATTAATTATTCTTCATTTTATTGAAGATAATACTTAGAGATCACTATCTCTATAGTCATGTCATCTTTGAAGATATTGTTATTACTACAATCAAGCGTTTTATCTCCTTAGTAGGATTAGTAACAGTTTACTACTCAGATTTTTGTACACATCCAGCACACACAGAGCTTCCCATAGCTAAAGCACTAGGACATTCACATCCTTAACTCTTTGAGGTGTTATCCCTTCAGATAGGTCAGTACCATGTCTTAAGGGAAGGAGCCTTCCCTGGGTTTTCCAAGAATGGAACATGTCCAAGGTGTACCACTAATGTGACGGTCCCAATTTCCCTCTTCTCTTTACTTCCAAACATCTTCAGAACTAAGATCTAAGAGGTATTTATGAGATAATATCTCAAGGTATGGAACAACCATATGATAAAATAATATCCTTATATTCATTTCAAATGATTAGGAATCATCTACATTTAGCACGATGAACACATTGGCACTCCCACTAAGCTTCACACGGTTCATCAAGATTCTATATGAAATCATACATTTTTAATTTCATCAAATCTAATGTTTCAACTACAAGAAGCTTATTTGAGTCCATAGATGGAGTTCCTTAAGCTTGCACATCTTGCATTCCTCAACTATGAAGCCCTAGGGCTACTTCATTGTGAATATCTTCAGTGAGGGATTCATTGAGGAATGCAATCTTGACTTTCATATTAAATATGTCATAGTCAAGTTGTGTAGCTATAGTTAGCAATATTCTGATAAGCTTAAGCATGATCACTAAAGAGCAAGTTTCATCGCAAGCAATGTCTTCTCTTTGTGTGTATTTTGTAGATACGAGTCATGCTCTAAAGGTCTTCTACCTTCTCATCAGGTTCCCTCTTTCTCTTGAAGATCCACTTATACCTAACAGGTTTTAACCCTTTAGGTGATCCTCGAGGGTCCATATGCAACATTTAGGTATATGAAGTCTACTTTAAACTTTGTTGCTAACATCCATCTTTCAATGTCATGATTCTTATAAGTTTCATCATATGAAGTCATATCATTGTCAGGCTTATCTAACACATGGAATCCATCATCAAACTAATTTGAAGATGTATGAGTGTTTCATCTTTAATTGTCATTTTAGTTTCTAATTTCAGGAGCCCCATTATCTTCTCAAGATTAAATGAGTTCCTTCACTTCATTTTCATATTAATTCTAAAGTGAGTCATCCTCTAAGAATCATATCCTTGGAGATGAGATCTTTTAAGAATCTCAAGGTCATAAAGTATGTATCCAATACCATCCTATATTTTTCTAATGGCGTATGCCCTCTCTAGTGCAAGTTCCAGCTTATTTGCATGGAATCTAATTAAGGATATATATATATATATATATATATATATATATGGGACCTTTCAAATGAGATGGGGGCTTTTTCTGAAATTGTAAAGGCCACTGTGAATTTAGTAAAAACTCTGTAATAGTTTTGTAAAGTGTAAACTGCACATTGTAAAAAAATGAATTTTGTAAATATAGCATCTAAATTTAAATAACATTGTTCATCCAATATAATAATATTTTCATAATTTTATTTCACTATACATGTTGTGTTTGTATTTATAGTTATATGTATGAAACAAGAAATTGTAAAATATATTGGAAAGATGCCTAAATTGAGGTGGCGCACCATATATATGGTGAGACCCCGTCTCATTTGAAGTTTCTCCAATATAAATATATATATATATATATATTGTAGTCACTACTACATATATATACATATATATACACCTTTGAAACTAATAGGTAGTTATGCTAACATTCATCATTGATCAAATCATTCCAGACATGATCTAATTGTATCTCCCTACGACTCTATGGATTAGGTGTATTAGAGTGAGATAGGAATGATATTCCTTTCTCCATAAGGTATTCCTTGAATTCATCTAATAGGTACATGCTACCAAGGTTAGATCAAATTCATTTCATCTTCCTTCAGACTTGGATTTAAACCAAAAATGAAATCTTTGAATATTCAAAGGTTTCAAAGGTGAAGAGAAGAAGTCTCATATCACAAATAATCATCAATAGATATCACATATCATTAATGTTTGTTATGATATAGATGATCCACATACATCAATAAGTATGAGACCTTGAATACCTCAGCATCTTACACCATTCTCAGAGAAGGGTGTATCAGACATTTTTACTTGAATCTCTATTCATAAGTATGTAAATTTTTGAACCTGTAGACAATATAAAGTGCAATATCTTACTAGTCTATTGATCATATCAATAGACATATGTCCAAGGCTTGATATTAGATCATTGTCAAATGATCTTCATCCTCCTATTTCTCTTTTAATATTTAATTTTCATATTTAAAAATATTAATGAACCCATTCATTTATTAATAATTTATTAGAGTCCTCTACATTTTAGATTACTTTCTGAAATATATCCCATCATAACTCTTTATGATATATCTATTGCTGAAATCATGTTTATTTTCCAACATTTATAAATAAATAATGAGTCTATTCCAATATCTAGGCAATAGAGACATTCTCTAAGGCTAAGCCTCTCCCACTGAAATTATAGAGTCTATCTATCCAATAGAGATTATTGCAACAATTGCATCAATATCCATGTGGATGACTATGAAAACTTAAGATCAAATTTTCCTAATCTTCTAAAACATATGCAACCAAATTGTAAGTGTTAGTAGAAGAATGAGATATAATTATTACACTTTGATCTTAGCTAATAAGCAAGTCAATTTCAATGATTAAATGTAGATTATAGATTATTCCGATGCGCTATTTGAGTCATTCTCTAAGGATTCTAGACAGTCTAAATAGTCATACTATCAGTACATCGGCTTATTGCTCATTGGCATTCATCCGACTCTTTGGAAAGTCTATATATGGAAGTCATAGAAGTATAGTCAACTCTTTGACTTTCCTTCTCGTATGGGTCAGACCCATGCTTCCATAGTGCTTCCTTTATCTATAAACAACCATTGATTAAGACCAAGGATCTCTTATGTTGAGCTTAAAAGATTTCGATCTAAGAGTATTTCAACATTTATACATGCTTCATTCAATTCATACAATATGAATATTATAAATCATGAATGACTTGAGTATAGATAGTAGAATGATGACATTCATAATATCTACATCCCTCTAGTCTCTTAAAGATTTTGGTTCATGTAGGTACTCAAACATTTTGAGTGCATCTTCTCTTATTAAGCCACTCATTCTGCATAATGCAGTGAACCATGCCATTCATGATTAAATGTCGAGAGCACATATGTTTGCCAAAACATTTTCTTAGGTTTATAAGGATTATTTGACAATGTGATCATCATCGACACGATACTTCCAAAGCACATTTAATGAGAGATCAAGACTATAGAGACACACAAACCCTAGGTTGTTTTCCTATTGTCTATATAATTATCATTCCTCATTATTATGAGGAAACTTCCATATTGCAACCGCATGCATTATGTATCCAACTGCAAGTATAATATCTTGATCATGAGTCCAATCCATGATATTTTACTGATTATTAATTAGTATAATTTTGAGTGGGTTTAATATAGGATTATCTGAAATAAGAAATTTGCATAAATATATATATACACATATTTTACTTTGATTTAGGAATTTTTATATCGAAGTTGTCTTGCTTTGTCAGCACTGAAAGTTCATTCCCTTAATCACTTTCGATGTAAGAAATATACTTACCATTATATCTCAAGCAAGATCTAGGATCTCCTTTCTTATCTTTGTTACATCTCAATAATATGAGAAACTGTAACTTAGATAAAAAGAAGAGGGAACTCATTCTGGCTTGCAAGTCCAACTTGCATCTCTCAATTCGGTCTTTAACACCCGAACCCACCACCCCCAAGGCAATGTTGACCCATCGTTAATTGAACCAATTGTCAACATGAATAGAATTGCTTTGCACACTCCAGTATCGTCCCAATAATATGAGGAACCGATATTGGGGTAACTAGTATACAAATTTACTCTTTTGAGAAGCAAAGAACCCAATCCAGATGTGCTTGTATGCGGGAGCTGTCACTTTGGACAGACGTCTCCTACATACAATCCCTTACGACAGAACCCTTCGCCTTGACGGAAGATCATGAATGTCATTTATGTGATCCTCCATATCATGTCCAAATTATAATTAATTATTATGAATCAAATTCACATAATTAATTCTTCCAAGGGAATAACATATCTATTCATAATTGAGTATTTAAATTGTATATAGTTAATTTAACCGTATGAAATCAATTACCAATCCAATTTATCAACCAATAAACAATTTTGATTATTGCTTGAAGGATGGTATAATCTCAAAATACGTATTATTCAAATTTTAGTAATTATTAAAATACATCATGATCGCTTCAAGCATTATCCTTTCCTTAGCCGTTGTCATGGCCAGTACCGACAGAAGTGGGATAGACCGTTCATGGCGCAGCTTACTACCCCAACGATCCCTGACAAGACACCATATCTGCCTCAAGTCAAGATAATACGATTTGATCATTTTGTATTTGAGATGATAATCGGTCTTTTCGATCGAAGTTATACCATATAATATTTATCAATAACATTTTGATTAATATTATAAGGAGATTTTCTAAACAAATATCAAATCCTATTCAAGCATCAATGTTTGTTGGAAAGCATGTAACCAATTATGATCAAGATTAATCATCTTATCATTTTTTTGTTTAGGCAATGCCATTCAAGAAAATAATCATCATCTTTAAGTATTTCAAAAATATTCATCAATAATTATTTTAGGAAATTAACAATTAATTTTCATTAAGATAATTGAATGACAATCATAATATTCATGATCAAGTATGTAATTTCCACCCATACTTACTAAAATTAGCATAACTCGATCAAATAAAATCAAAATTATGCAAATTAAGTTTCTTTCATTTGACAATTTGATTTATAACTGAACTCAAATGATAAACATGTATTCCTAAGCGTTTTAAAACCATGGTTATCTCTTAATTATGTTCTAAAATAATCCTGCAACAATGGATACATGTCCACTAAAACAATCATAACTTCAGCAAATGAATTCCAAATTACGCAAACTCAAGTTCTACGATTTGCTAATTTAATGGAAAAAATAATTCAAGTGATAAACTCGCATTTTAAAGTACTTAAAAAGGCAAAAATGCACTAAGAAGGGTTGTGTGAATAAAATGTGATGAAACTTCACACAACTAAAAATGTAAATGTCTTCTTAGGTTTATAGTTCATATCCTAAACCTCCGATCCGTGGCTCTGATACCACTTGAAGGATATGGAAAAATCCTTAAGCGCATCACAAAAATGTGGATATCACATCTTATGCGATTGGGAGCGACTATTCGCACTAGTTGCTCAGGGCAGCGAAATTTAAAAAATTGTGAACGATGAAATCACATGATCCAAGAACACTTCTTGGATCATTTATCTAAACCACAAAAACTATTAGGTTTACCGCTTGAAGTGTTGTTGTGATCACGTCTCTAAAGGAAGAGACCTCATGTCTCAATTTGATCCAACGGAGGAGACGCTTGCGAACGCGTTGAAGAAACGTGTGTTCCTCGCAATCCATGTTGATGATCTAAGAAATGAATCTCCTGATCTTGCCTCACGAGATCTGACGTCTTCTTCACGAGCGAGGTGCGTCGAAGGAGATAGAGATCCACGAGCAGTTGACGTGACGACACGATGGTGTGGCGACGACGAAGATCCTTTCTAGGTTTAGGGTGTATGACCACTCTAAGGAGGAGAGAGAGAGAGAGTTGGCGTGTATAAAGAGAGATTAAGAGAGTTTAATTCCTCTTGGAATTATGTGTGTAGTCTAAAAGGCAAGGGCTACACTTCCTTTAATACTAGTCGGATGCACATGGATCTTAATCCATGTGCTCTCTTAATCTATGGTGTAGATTAAAAGTTTACTAGTCAATGACCATGATTTGTTCTTTTCAAAAAAAATGACCACGATTTGTTGCTCCAAAAATGCTATAATAATAAGTTTAAATAAATTATAACTATGACTTTTTCAAGATAATAATTAATTCATTTTAAAATTAATCAATATACATACATAACGTGAAGACTAAGTCCCTTTACTATAAATAGGGCGATCATCCCCCTCTTGAACAAGTCAAGGTGGATGGCCATCACAAAGGGATTAAGTCTTCCTTTATATATATATGCAATAATAATTATTGCATCAAAAATTCATAAAATAATTTCCAAAAATAATCTTGTGAAAATTTCAATCATGCCATTAGCTAATATGAATCATATTCATACATCCAACATAATATGTAAATTGAATTTACAATTAATTATCTGATGTGAACCCAATTCACAATAACATTTAATTTGTAATTCTATTTACTATCGAATCTCTCCAACATATTATAAATCATATTTATAATATCCATGATTATTATGGATATTGATATCTACATTAATCATATCTTTAATAATTAAATCACATTTAATTATCCAAGATAACTCTTCTCATATGCCCAAATAATATGAATCACATTCACATTACACATCTTTGATAATGAAATCACATTTAATTATCTTAGACAACTCTCCTTATATGGCCAAATAATATGAATCAAATGTATATTATCAATGATAATTAAATCATATTTAGCTATCAATTTTCCTTAATGCTCAGACACATTATAAACAATGAAATTATCCTTGAACCTCCGTGGATACTTGGAGATAAGGACAGGGTGCTTGTACGTTCCACGTATAGTGACTTGGATATTGAGATCACGTCTCAAATCTAGATCTTGAGGATCTCCCATATATGCTTGATTAAATCAAAGTTGTAAATCTAATATTCTCGTTGTATCTAAATCACATTCAGATCAGTGTTCAACAATTGGACCAAGATTAGATTACTTCTCTATTGAGAGGAGTCACTAAAATACATACTTGTTTCATCACTCCCTCGGAATGGAAGCGTCATGGTTATAAAATTGTTTATGATAACATCACTCTCAGATATTCCTAATACCTATACATCCTGCATACTGGAAGACCTAGAATAAATCCGAAGTTTTAGATTTCTTTAGATTGTCATCTTCTGGGTTTTAACATGTATTTTCTCATTTGATTATTGGGAGTTGGTATCGATCATATACTTTCCAAAAGCATATATCATACCCAGGTATTGATCATATGCTTTCCAAAAGCATATATCAAACCTACAAATTCAGTCGAGCTTCCAAAGCGAGATGACCATGCACGGAATTTGATTCCCAATATCTCATGAGTGAGCTCATGCCTTCTGGTTCAGTAAATGAACCTGTATGATCCCTTTGAGAGATTGTATTACTCATATGCCCTTATATGCACACCAGTGCACCGGTGTATAGACCTTGATTAGATCATCAACTTATCGGTCTGCCAAATGTACATGCTCACACATATAGTAACACATATGTCTCTAGTCAGAAGATGCGTACCTATATCATGACAGCATATGGTGTAGGTCTTTGGTTATCTCGATCTCGTTAAGTCAACTCTTTGACCTAACTTATATAACATCTCCGAATCTCGATTCCTATGCAGATTTCCTGCATCAAGAGATTGATTAGATATTAGTCCATTAGAGAAAGGATTGCCATCTCCTACTCAGGCTGGAGATCATCTCTTAATAATCATTTAACGGTGCTTGATGTTCATCCAAGCACCAGCCTCTATGATTCAACAATTGAATCAACCGTTGTATGATCATCAAGATGGTCATGATACGTAATCTTAATTGTACTAAGGGGCCTATTATGCAAATTAGTTATTCTTCATTTCAGATTAGGGAATGATATTTGCTATAACATTTATTGCATAATAGCTCGTTGTGGGCTCGCATGTCCAACAGCCCCCACCCCATTGTTCTGCAAAATTTTTATATTTTTGAAAAATATCACCATATATATTAATCTATATATCCCTCCAATATATCATTCAAATTTCATCAAAAATAAAGACTCATATGCCCTCCATCTATAACAGGTAATTTCAACGGTCTAAACATTGTTGTAATCAACATGTTCTAGATGGAGGGCATAGGAGTATCTATTTCTGACGAAACTTGAATGCCATATTGGAGGGATACATAGATGAATATACATGGTGATATTTTTTGAAAAAAATAAAAAAAAAATGTGTGCAAAAAATGAGGCGAGAGCAACCATGTTGGTTGTCCCTAGGGGACAACCCCACATAACCCTATATATGTGTGTGTAGGGGTTGTGGTAGCTACACCCGGGGGTGTAGCTAACTAGCTGCACCTGGTCATTTTTTCATTGATTTTTTATTTTTTTGAAATGAAACCTAGGGGGATTTAAATCATCATATCTCACCATGATATCATACCAATTTCAACTAAATTTGACATTCTATCATCTCCATCAAGACTATCACATTTTAACGGTATCAGAATTATTAAAATTGACCCTATCTAGATGAGCATGTCAGGAATGTTTGTTTTACATGAAATTTGAAACACATATTCCACACAATAAACTAAGTAAATTGCTATACGTGTCCTAAAAAATAAAAACCAATAAGAAAAATAGCCGGGTGTATCTAGTTGGCTGCACCCCCCCCCAGTGTAGCTTCCCTTTTCCCATATATATATATATGAGAAAAAGGATCCTACTCCATGGAATAGGTAACTTACCTACTCCATTTTCATTTTTTTTCAAAATTTTTTATTTTTTTTGAAAAATGCTTCCACGAATTTTCATAACTATATACCTCTAATATGTCATTCAAATTTCGTCAGAAATAGATACTCCTGTACCCTCCATCCAGAACAGGTAATTTTAATAGTCTTAGATTTGCTGTAATTTACCTGTTCTGGATGGAGGACATAGGAGTCTCTGCTTTTGACGAAATATTAATAACATATTAGAGGGATATAGTTATGAAAATCCATGAAAGCATTTTTCAAAAAAAATAAAAAAGGAAAAAAATGAAAATGGAGTAGGTAAGTTAAATACTCCATGGAGTAGGATCCCTTTCCTCTCTCTCTCTCTTTATATATATAGAGAGAGAGATCCGATACTAGAGAGCTCCCATAACCCGTCGATATTAACTAATCCTCATCTAAGCATCGCATCATTTTGTAACGATCGTCTCAGGCAGTAACAAACTTGATTCGATCATCAGAGTGATTGAATGTGATTAGAAAAGCTTACAAGTGGGATTTGATTACATTGTGCGTTTGATCTCCATCTTAGGTCAAATTGAGCCATCGCTGACCTCAACATCTCTTTTGCATATATGGAGATTATCGAATAATTATCTTTTTTTTTGTTCTCAAAGTTCATGTTTTTATCTACTTTTAAATTTTTAAATATAATATTTCATCACATATTCCTATCATTTTTATCATTGATAATCTCTCTGTGTATAATATATCTAACCATGTGATAAGGTTTAGACTCTTATCTAAACATCACAATGAAGTTATGGTTATTAGTGACAAAAAGAGAACTCCATTGATCATGTAATAAATATCATCCTAGATTAAGTTTCATCATATTTCCGATGATCTGATTGAAAATCGCGAGCCAAGGTTTGACCGACCTTAGAATGTCACTCAAACAACTTATGAGATCATCATTGCTGCATTTGAATAATCACATATTATTTTGTGCATAAATAAGGAGAAATCAGATCTACACTTAGGGTTTAGATAGTAATTCATTCAACGATCATTGATAAAACAATCTGGGCACACCTGAAAGCAATGGACCTTCTTCATTTAATAGGAAATATTATGGCAAAGATGTTTAGGTAATTCGATAAAATTTGTGAGCATCAAGTCAACTAGCATACCACTGGAAAATTTATCTCAAGATCCACCATTCAAGGTAGATCTCAAGCTCCTTTTAGGGCATAATTTGTTGATTTACATATTCCTTTAATTTCTAGAAAATTATGTTCATGATTCTATTTGAGATAAAAAAACATCAAAAATTAAGATTAGCATGTTTTTTGTTCCACTTTATTTTCTAAGAGAACCTCGTTATATTTTGATAGTGAATTCACCTTCGAGTTTTGTAAAAAGCTGAAATTGCATGATGCCATGGGAGACTGGTATCTATTGTATTTGTTAATGTTTATTTTGAAGAAAACACGGATAAGTTTTTATTTCTTCAGTTTGTGGGAAATATTTTACCAGATTTTCTATAAAAAATAGTTTTTGATATTTACCTTTTGTGCTATTTTTTCAATTTTCAAAATCAATAAAACTTTCATGCCTTGTACACACCATAAAATCCTTATTGAGACAACATAATTAAGCATGCTTGTCGTAGTCATCAATAATACGATGCTTATTGCTTGTAATATGCTAGGGTCATCATTGTAATGTATAATAAGTAACTTAAGGTACTTCGACAAAGAGAACATCTACCTTCTTTAGGTCCATCATTGTGCAAAAAAAATGTACTGATCCACAAGAGTAGTTTCTGACTTGCAAGTTGACATATCAATATTCTTAAATATATCATTAACATATATTTCATTAAGAAATAAATACATCAAACTTTTTTATTGAACATATATAATGGATCTCATAAGGCCAAGATCTATTATCTCATTTTATTTCATCATTACTTTCTTGAAGTTTGCCATCATGTTGAAGGGATTACTTGTATACATAAGATCATCAACATAAAGGCACATGATAAGAAACATTTGGTTACCTTACTTCTTCACATACAAAGATGGTATATTATGACTTCTTAGAAATCCAATGTCATAAAAATATCAATTAATTTAATTATTCAAGGCTCTTGGTATTTGCTTTAAGAGAAGGTTGTGCTAAGATGCTATGTCTTTCTTCATGATATATGGAGATATATCCTTTAGGTTGTTTAACATAAACCTTTTCTTGAAGATCAAGATTTAGAGGCAAACTCACTTTTATGCATGGATCCTTTCAATGAACATTCATGCCCAAACGACGAGATTCATGAATTATGGCATTTTGTTTAAAATAAAAATGATACCTGACAAGAAAGGATTTGAAATAAAGAGCTCCTGACAAGTGGAGTTTCCGCCACTAAAAACAAGGTTAATCTACGTTTTTGGACCCGGGTAGAGAGGCTTAAGGCAAAACTAAATGCCATTGGGTTTGGAGAGGATAGCTTGTTCTTTCATGTAGAGAGTGGACGGGGGATGGTGGAGAGGGGTGGTGATGTGGGTCTGACCTTAACAAAAATATGTATTTTCTATTCCAACATGGGGGACTAGTATGCGATTTCCATCCAAAATTCTGAAGATAACCTTTTCATACCAGAGCATCCTATTTTGTATGGATCTTTACTATGTAATAAACATTTTGCACAAGACATGGTGTATCGCTCGGGTGTCTGTGCCTCCAACATATCCATTCATGTAAGATGGAAGCTAGATATTGGGATAATCTACTTTGCAATTACAATTATGTGCATTTGGTGTTGCAAAATCTTGATTTATCCATGCAAAACTCACTATACTCATATTTTTTTATTGTTTATTGATAATGTAGCCAAATCACCTATTCTATAATCTAAAAGCAAAGACAGTGATTGCCTGATGGTTCACATGGAAAGAAATATGTCACAGAGCTTTTGAGGGTTTGCAAATACATATGAGTGGAATCCTTTAAGGCTTATCAACTTCTTACTGCTAAGTGTTAGTCTATAACACCAGGGGTACTTAGGTCCTCTCATTATAGAGGTGACACCACTTATTGTAACCCTAACCCTAAGTCTCTATATATAAGGAGTCCTAGAGTTCTCAATACTAATAAACGAATTCTCCTTCTGATATCAAACATGCTATTGCAGTGGTCAAAATCTAGGCTTAACTCCTAATAAAGCAAGTCAAGTAGCTTGGAAACAAACCGGTCTAAAGAGAATGATGGATCGGAGTTTGTGGACTTGGAAGGGTTTAATAATGCAACATTGAGTAGAAGAACCATGGAATTTTGTGTGGAAGGAAAACATTTCAACATGACTTGGTGCACTATGTAAACTTTAGGGAAAACATATAATTTAACACACCATACATAAACGTATGAGACTTTCTATGAAGAAAGTGGTTTAAAGCTATTAGAGAGGAGATAAAAAATTCTAGACTCATGGGCAAACTTGCTTTTATGCATGGATCCTTTCGTTGGACATATCTGGCAAGAAAGGATTTTGACCCGGGTAGATATGCTTAAGGTTAAATTAAATTCTCTTGAGTTTAGAGGATAGTTTATTTGTTCATGTAGGGTGTGAGTTGGGGGATGGTCTGACCTCAACAAAAATATGTATTCTCTATTCCAACATGAGGGACTAGTCCCAGGTTTCCATCCAAAACTCTAGAAACAACCTTTTCACACCAGAGGATCCTATTTCTTATGGCTCTTTATTACATAAATAACCATTGCACAAGACATGCTATATCGTTGGGGTATTCAAGCCTCCAACAAGTGCCATTCAGGTAAGATGGAATCTAAGTATTTGGATCATCTACTTTGCAACTACAATTATGTGCATGAGGTGTTGCAAAAACCTTGCTTTGGTCATGCAAATCTCACCATACTCATACTTTTTACTATTATTGATAATATAGCCAAAGCGCCTATTCTGTAATCTAAAGGCAAAAATCGCGATTGCATGATGGTTCGTGTGGAAAGAAATATCTCACAGAGCTTTTAGGGACTTGGAAACACATATGAGTGGAATCCTTCAAAGCTTATCAACTTCTTACTGCTAAGTGTTAGTCTATAACACCGGGAGTACTTAGGTCCTCTCGGTATAGAGGAGACACCACATATTGTAACCTTAACCCTAAGTCTCCAAATATATAAGGAGTCCTAGAGTTCATCGTTTCAATAAAGAAATTCTCCCTCCAATCTCCAACTTGCTATAAGAGTGGTCAAACTCTAGGCTTAACTCCTAATAAAGGGAGCCAAGTAGCTTTGAAATAATCCGATTAAAGGAAATGATGGATTGGAGTTTGTGGATCAAGAAGAGTTTAATAATGCAGTATTGAGTAAAAGAACCATGGAATTATTGTGTGGAAGGAAAAATTCCAACATGACTTGGTGCACCATATAAACTTTGGGGAAAATATATAGTTTTACACACATACATAATGCACGGGACTTAAATGTTTGGAAATCCATGAAAAAGGGATTTAAAGCTACTAGAGAGGAGACAAAAAATATCTAGATTCATGGAAAAACTTGCGTTTATGCTGGATCCTTTTGCTAGATATATCTGTCAAGAAGGGATTTCAAAATTAAGAGCTCCTAACAATTGGCTTTATGCCCTTAAAAACAAGGTTCATCCACATTTTTTGATCGCTTATGGTTAAACTAAATGCTCGGGGTTTGGAGAGGATATCTTATTCTTTCATATAGGGAGTGGGCCAGGGATGGTTTGACCTCAACAAAATATGTAATCTCTATTCCAACAAAGGGGACTAGTCCCCGGTTTCCATCCAAAACTCTGAAAACAACCTTTTCACACTTGAGTATACAATTTCTTATGAATCTTTACTACATAAAAAGCATGTTGCATAGAACATGCTATACTGTCAGGGTGTTCAAGCCTTTAACAAATTCCATTCATGTAAGAAAGGAAGCTAAGTATTTGGATCATCTACTTGGCAATTACAATTATGTGCATGAGGTGTTGCAAAACCTTACTTTAGCCATGCAAAACTCACCATTCTCAAATTTTTTACTATTATTGATAATGTAACCAAATCACTTATTCTATAACCTAAATGCAAAGATTATGGTAGTCTGATAATTCTTCTGAAAAAAGAGATGCCACAGAGCTTTTGAGGGCTTGGAAATACATATGAGCGAAATCTTTTAAAGCATAACAAATTCTTACTGCTAAGTGTTATTCTATAACCCAAAAGGTACTTAGGTCCTCTCAATATAGAGGTGACGTCACTTATTGCAATCGTAAAGTTAAGTCTTCATATATATAAGGAGCCCTATGATTCTCGATATCAATAAACAAATTCTCCTTCTGATCTCTAACTTGCTACTAGAGCGGTCAAACTCTAGGCTTAACTCCTAATGAAGGCAACCAGGTAGCTTGGAAACAAAATTGTATGTCTAAAGAGAATTATGGATGAGAGTTTGTGGACCTGGAAGGGTCTAATAATGCAGTATTGAGTAAAAGAACCATGGAATTATTGTATGGAAGGAAAAAATTCCAACATGACTTGGTGCACTATGTAAACTTTGGGGAAACATGTAGCTTTACACACCACATATAATGCATGAGACTTAAATGTCTGGAAATGAAGAAGGGGTATAAAGCTACTAGAGAGGCAACTAATAAAATTCTAGATTTAGGGGCAAACTTGCTTTCAGGCATGGTCCCTTTCGACGAGAATTCATGCCCAAGAGATGGGTTTCATGAATTATGGCCTTTTGTTGAAATAAAAAAGAAACTTGACAACAGGGGATTTGAAAATTAAGAGCTCCCAACAGTTGGATTTCCACCCTTAGAAACAAGGTTTACCTATGTTTTTGGATCCAAGTAGACAAGTTTAAGGAAAAACTAAATGCCCTTAGATTTGGATAGGATGGCTTGTTCTTTCAAGTGGGGGTGGGTTGAGGGGTGGTCTGACCTCAACAAAAAATTGTATTCTCTATTCCAACATGGGGGACTAGTCTTTGGTTTCGATCCAGAACTCTGGAAACATCCTTTTCACATCAGAGTACGTTATTTCTTACGACTCTTTACTACATAATGAACATGTTGCATGAGATTTGCTATACCGTTAGGGTGTTCAAGCCTCCAACAAATGCCATTCATGTAAAATATGTGATGAGTGTCCAGATCACCCTTATTAATTGATAACAATTATGTTGAAGTTATTGTTGGGCAATTCTAGATTTGTCTAAGATGACTACAATGAGAAATAATATAAAAGATTAAATCTTGATGCGGTTAAATTATTTATTTTACTTGGGTAAGTCCCAAGGTCGAACTCATGGAGGAAATATGAGAGTCTAGAGTTAATAATTAAATAATCTTAAAAATTGGGTTTTTGAAGGAAGTGGATATTTTTGGTATTTTTTTCATATTTTATGGGTTTTTAATAAGAGATGTAATTAATTGCTAAAAGAATTCCGATGCATGATTTTTGGAAATAATTTTAATGCAAGAAATAATGATGTGCTATATGGTGAGAGAGAAATAAATGCAATGTTTTTACAATGTAATAATGAAATGATAATGCAAGATGAACATGTGCAAGCAGTCACACAATCAATGAAGCCAAGCAAATCAATTCAGAGCCCCTTTTCCTTTTGATTAGTGACATGAATATGTGATCAATTAAACTTAGATATATCACCCCAAATGAACGCTCCCAATTTTCTAGAATTGAATAAGCAAGATACAATAATCACAATGAAGGAATATGCTCAAATCAACAAATAAACTCCTCAATGAATATTGTCAAAAAATGCCTCCAAATAAATACTATGTATTCTCTGAGGTAGAGAATCGAGTAAGCTTTAAAATGGTATAAAGATCATCAAAATCTGATGTATGTTTTACAAGATATGAATAAATGAAGTATAGGGACCAAGCTTTAAATAAAATAAATAAAGATTTCACTTTGGACCTTCTGGAGGGACTTCTTTGCAATTTCTATAAGTTGTTAGGGTGTTCTTGCAATTTACCCCAACGGGGTGTCTTCATCAAATATGGAACTTGGAGGGCGTTTGTGAAATTTCCTCCACAGCAAGTGCGAGTGCACATGAAGGATTGATGCACTTTTTTCAAGAATGGCTAGATGTGATCCGTAATTTTCTTACGCATGTGTGCTGGTGAACGTGGAAAGATGAGGCTCGGATAGCGGTTCAGGATTGTTCTCCACGTGGCTTAACATGATTGCTTCGAAGCGACCTAAGGCACGAGACTTGGATGTGTAGTTCAGAATTGATTGGGAACGTCCATGCAAGCTTGATCTGATGGCTAAATTTTTGGTAGTTAATAATATTATAAAAATAAAATAAAAATCATAAAAAAATAAAAGAAAAATAAAAATAAAATCATCAAACCTTAGCATAAAAGACTCATGCACATACTATACTCACTATTTATTACATACCCTTAAATAACCTATAAAAATAAAATAAAAATTATTTTATACTCTTAAAATTATGTTGTAAAAAATAAAATATAAAATAAAGGTATTTTTAAAAAAATAATAAAATAAAAATACTTGTACATAATAAATAGGTATAATATACCTATATATAATACTGTATATTGTATACACATTTTTTATTTTTAAAAATCATAGAAAAATACTTTATAAAATAATAAACATTTTTTAGTTTATACACTTTTTATTTTAAATTCATTTGCTATTTTTTATTGAATTTCACTTTATTTTGTAAATCATGATTTTCCTATTGGTCCACGTGGGTTTGTTGACTCCGGTCAACGTCACCCTCCAGACCGGGCCAGGTTTCACTCCTCTCTCCAGAGCTTCTTCTCTGACTTTTCATGCCCGAACCCAGCCGCCTCTTGCCTCGATATCCAGACCCAAGATTCCTCGTACACTCGAGATGCTCTCGGATCCCTAGAATCACTTGGATCCTCCTAGGGTTGCGCTCCACCTCTCGATCTTTCCAGACCCTCGGGCATCCTATAAAACCTCTATTCCAGCTCCGCCAGTCGTCCAACTCATCCTTGATGAAACTCGATTTCATCATCTTTATTTCCCATTATTAACCCCCTTTCTTAAGCTATTTGTCAATAAAACCCAGATAATGTCCTGTATTTATCAGAGTCCTTAATAAATTAAAAACACAAAAAAATGACAAAACTAAAATCCGTGGTATTTTTAGCCTTAAAAATACCATTAAAAATATTTTGTATCTTCAGATGGCCTCATCTACACTTTTAATCAACATGAAACTTGTAGATCTCTTTGAGATCTACAACTTTCATGTTTTGAGTTTTCTCGAATTCGGCCATCTTGACCTTCATTTTTCAACTTGAAGATTGGAACAATCTGATTGGGCCACGTGGCCCGTTCTGGGTGAGCCACTTGGTCCAATCCCCATGTCTCTTCCGCCTTCACTTCCAGCCATCGGATCGTCTTCTTGATCCAACGGCCATAACACCTCCACACCTGCTATGGTTCTCTGCCGTCCGATCATTCCCCACAGCTCATCTCCACCGATCGTTAGCGCTCTCACCAGAGCTTGCCACGTGGCGTGACTTGTGCCTTCCGATCGCGCCCCCGATCTTCCATCACAGCCGCTAGCTTCGCAACCAATCGCCAATCGTTCAATCCTCGCCTTCTCTGCATTGTCACCGTTCTTAAGCGTCGGTCCCTTATCACGACATGTGGCTGCTATGCAGCCCTCCGATCACTTCGCCCCGGATTTAATCCGTGCCGCTCCTTAGCGCCTCAACTCAGACCGTTGGATCTCCAGATCCAACGGCCATCGGTCATCGCCTACCTCCGGACCTCGTCTTCCCCACGATCTCCAGCTCGCTCATTACTCTCCCCCTTCCATATTTACCCGCATCTCCAGTCAACCTCTCCCATCGCCAACAATCCCACATCCTTCCCCGGTCATCCACCACCTTCGCCAGTGTCTCCACTACCCACGACCCCATCTCTTTCGCTCCATAATCCCCTCGCAACCTACGCCACTACCACCAAAACCATTGTCGTCGCTTTTTCAAATACACTACCACCTCCTTCACTGTCCCGCGTCCACCTGTACGTGGGTGACCTCCCAGCAAGCCACCGCCCCCCGGTGACAGCGAGGGGGCGGCGAGGAGTGCAAAGACGGAGGTCTACTCCGGTGACGACCCCTGGCCATGGTAGGCCAGGCCCGCGGAGCTCCGCCTCCGCCAAGATTCTCCCCGTAGTCGGGGGAGTTCAGCGATGACCCCGAGGTCCTCCAATGACCTTGAGCACAGGCCCCGCTCCGCCCAAACCTCCGGTAAGTCCTTCCGATCCCTTTTGTCTTTTTTTCTTTCATTTTCTCGTAATTTCATAGGTCGATTCACCCCTGTTCCTCCTTCACCGATCGCCTCCCGAGCTCCTCCACGCTCCCCCCATTCACGCGCCACCCTCCGTTCACCTTTCCCATCCCTCACAGCCTCAGACCACCTCCGTCCATTTCCTCCGCCCTCGCGGCGGAGGAGCTCCGAGCTCCCGCTTTCTTCGCCCCACCTGAGCTCTCACTCCACTCACGCACACACTCCACGTGCTTCGGCTATGAGCTACTAACCATGCAGGTCCTTCAAACTCGGAATGGCCGGAACCTCGCCGGAGTCAACTTCGTAACAATCGCCTTCGACTTCAGCGCTCTGATGGCCCTATCCAGAGAGTCCAGCACCTCGCCCGAGCACCCAGCTTCATCGATTTTCTTTCAGGAGCGTCGGGTGAGCTTCACCGTACCCAGGGTGGAGCGACGGAGGAGGAGCTCCTTCGCCGGAGCTCCAAACTCGCCGCCAGCCGGAGGAGGAGGAAGTACAGATGTCGTTGGATGGTCTTCTCTCAGTGACCATCCAATGGCCCAGATGAGGCCACGCAATCGACGTCAACTACCATTGGATCTTTGAAGATCCAACGGTCTACAAGCAGCCATGTATACGACTCCAGGAGCCCTGCGATCCTTGTGATCAGAGGGTCCACACTCAGCCACATGGCGACACCAGAGCCTCTCCGAGCCTTCATCCTCGAACCTCCAGGCTTGGACACCCGAGCCTAATGCCGAACCTTCTGGAGCGCCCGAGCCTTCACGAGCCTGCACCGAGCTCGAACCAGGTTCCAAGCCAAGCCGAAGCACTTACGAGCCTCTGATGAACCTCCGTATTCACCGAGCCTGGGGAAGTACGTGTCTGTCACGTGCAACCCTGGGTTATTTACAGAGACGCCCACGGAGGTCTTCAATTTTGCAACCAGGTCCTGAAGTACGTGTAGCACCTACGCGCTTTGGGTTATTTGCACTCATGCCCCTGCGGATTTAAATAATTGCAAATATGCCCCCGCGCATGTGGTTTATTTACAGGGAAGGACTCGTTCTTTCTTTTTATTACATTTTAGTCCCTCCCAGGGACTTGTTTGTAGTTATCTTTTCGGATTTTCTTTCATTTATGCCCTTGTCTTTGATCTTGCATATCTTGAGCTATATATGTCTGATTGAGATGATTTCAGTTTCATTTTGAAGCTTTCCTTGCTGTCTTTCTTATGTCATGCTTTAATTTTAGATTTGACACTATTATCCGTAGTGCATTATTTCATTATCTAGGTGTCCTGATTTCCGTGGTTCTCATGTCTACTTGCTATAAAAATGAAAATTGCTTCATTATCTAATTCTGTTTGACTCGTATATTTTATGGCTCAAGTAATTATTAATTTTCGGGCATACTATTTGCTTTGCATTCGCATTTACTTGCACAATAAAAAATAAAAAATATATATGCATGTTTTATTTTATTGCATTGTTGTGTCTCCTTGTGTGCTTTGACCTATATGCCTTTAACTCAGCGCTTAATTAGATAGGTAAAAAATCTGACTAAAATGAGAGAGGCTCGTATCCCTGAGTTCAACCTTGGTATCTTGCCAAGTAAAAAAAATACACGACCATCTCATTTTGATTGATATATACATATTTAAATGAGAAGGTCTTTGATGAGCCCAGATTGGCCCGACTGCGATGACGATTCCAAGTGCTAATACAACACTATTAAAGGGTCGATTTCAAGGATTTTCAAATGGCGCTGTTGCCGGGGACACGGCTCATTTCTTATATTTTTTGGATTTTTGTTTGTTTAATTTAGTGTTCCTTTTTATAGGTCAAATGTTCACATATTTTGCATTATAAAATTTTTCTTTTTTTATATGATCTCTAATCCTTGTTTCTATGGCAAGGCCCTTGATCAATCAAGGAGGCGAGGAGCTGATGTCTCCCGCTGCGAGGAACCGCAGGAGCATGCTTGGAGCACATAGAAAAGAAAGAAAAAAATGTGTCGCATTTTTATTTCCATGCCATACTTGTAATAATTCGTCTTTTACAGCGGTCTTCTATTGAAGGCTCGCGATTGTAATCGAACGATCGTGGTTGTGTGGGGATCGTCCCCACTTGAGTGTCGACCTAGGACCAGGCACGCGACTCTTTGAGAGTATTTTCATTTTTCAATTTTTACGTACTTGATCGTAGGTAGGACACACTATTAATAAAGACGCACGTAGCATCGCCTCACTTAGCCAAATTTAAAAGAAATTCTTCACCGCTAATAGAAGCATGTTAGGTGCGGTTTTATCGACTTGCATACATATTGATTTCAGTTTTCAAAACAGCCCAAATTTTTCACGGATTTTTCGCCAAGTCACTGCATGATTTTTCTTTTTTGCTTAGCTTAGATCATGGTTTTATCGAATACGTGGCTTTTTCTCGGTTTCTTTTTCCTAGCTTGGTCACCTAGGATTAATGGAAAATGGGAATGAACGGTAGACGATGATTGCTTGATTTTGTGCTAACCTTAATTCGGTGACAACATTAAATAAAAATTAGGACTGTTAATTGCAAGTCAACATAAAATGGAGTAAAACTTTGGTTTTGTGAGAGCAACACCCTCGCGTACGCATTGATTTTCACTTAACATTCCTTCTCCGCGTAAATATCAAATGATTTATCACCAATAAAACCGACAAGATAATAAACCAACCTCGGTTGGTTTCATATGTGAGTTGGTGAACTTGAGGGTCTTGCTTGCTTGATTGAGCCTTGTTTGCTTCGATACACTCCTTAGAACCTTAGTCACTCCATTCATCTCCGCAGATTCACCCGCTCATCTGTACATCCAACCATCTTCTTCGTTCACCTTGGGTCCCTCCCAACATCAATTCTCATCTTTATACTTAGGCTAATCTCAGCCTAAGTATAGGGGGGACCCGAGTCCCCGTGATTTTCTCTACTCTCCTTTCCTTGCCTTTATACTTAGGTTATTTCTAACCTAAGTATAAGAGGAGCCCCTCTTAGCTCCCGTATATTCCTATATATTTAAATGGACCTATGTACTTGTATCATCTAGTGCTATGAGGACATAGAAAAGTTTAAGTATAGGGGGGTATACCGTATATACCGTATACTTACTTTAGCTATAATCTGAAAAATTTTGAAAAATTTAAAACTTTTTGGCTAAAGTAAATTCTTTAGACTAAGAGAACTCAAATGATTTTCATGGCTTTTCGATATTATGTTGCGCTATTTTTATAAAAATATTTTTGAAAATGATTTTTTATTGTTTTGAAAAATTCTTTTGAAAATGTTTTGAAAATTTTTATTTGTGTGACATGGTTTTGTAAATCTTTTATCTCTTTTCAAGGAAAGTTGAGTCTAACTTGTGTTTCAACCTTCAAATTAAAAATCTGTAAAAATGAGAAAAACCCAAAACCCTTTAAGAGTCATTGGTGACTACTAAACCCAATTAAGTAAGCCGCATTCAGTGAGGGTTCGTCCTTAGCAGATTGGATGGTTTAGAGGACATCGCGCAAGGCCCCATCCTCAAGTAACGGGCTTCGGCCTGTACTTACATCCATACTGGCTGAATTGCAGATGCTCAATTGAGTTTAAGCAGTTCTAATATCTCTTGAAGTTCAAAAAAATTCTTGTTTTTGAATGAAGAAGTTGGATTAGTCCTCTACACTTACACTTCCACCCAGGATCTGAAATGATCAAGGAAACTTAGCTTGATGAGGTCTTTGAGATTTTAGGTTAACCAGCCTTATCCATCAGGGTCATAGACTTAATCATCCACATTCCCTTGGGTTTTTAGATTTGCATGCTATATTCCATGCTTAATCTTAGACAAAAAGAATATGATCAGCACATCACATGCACGACTGCGGTTTTGATGAGATGAGCTGACTTTTCATCTGAGGGATTGGGATGAGGAATTCAAGTTTGGATTTGATCTAATGATGCTCGAGGATAAGATAAAATCTTCGGAGGCTTCATGAAACCTGAGTGTCAGCAATATTAGCCAGTATGAGAACTTGGTTCTTATACTAATCTCTTGACATTGACCTAAGTGCCAAGGTGTGAAATAAATAAAAAATGTTGATCAGTGTGCGCCAACTCTTGGTAAAAGCAGTGGAGCTAGCCAAAAATTATACAAGTCAATGAATTTTCAAAGAAAAAGCTCTCATTCCACAAAGTCAAATATCAAAGAGCTTCCACCAAAGGTGAGCGCTCCCAAACTTTTCAAAGTGTCCACTTGGACCACCGCTATTAGGACCAGGAGTCGGGCTTGCACCAAAAAAGGGCTCTGCATCGTAAATGCTACAAGTCTGGGTGTAGAAGGTACAATAGCTACTCAAAAGAGACACACTCCGGTGTACTCCCAAGAAAACAAGTGCAGACGGCTCCAACTTCTCTTGACGGACGCACTGATCAACACCAAAAAATGTGTTGCGTAAAAGGCACTAGAGAGAATCCTTGTTCCAATGAGAGGGAGAGAAGAAATGACACAAACCCATACCCTCCATTACTGGCCTGCCATCTACATTTTTAAGTCTGACAACTAAAGAGACGGTGGACTGGATGCAAGATTTGATGTATTCCCTAGTGTTGAGGATTAGGACCTTAGGAGATTTTCTTGGACTAAGACTTTGGGTGATGATTTGACTCTACTCTCGGAATCGCGGTCAACACTAGAATGTCATATCCTTTAGATTATATGTACATCAGAGAGAGTCTGGAGAAGTAGAGGAATTGGATGCCTCTTGATTAAGGCTGGGTTGAACTCTAGAATTTTGGACCTCTAAAGTTGAGTCAACTTGATCGGATTGGATCATGTACTCACATGCACAAGGGGGTTAATCCAGCTCATTCATTGTCTTTGATGCTCGAGGACGAGCATAGTTTAAGTATAGGGGGGTGATGAAACTCAATTTCATCATCTTTATTTCCCATTATTAACCCCTTGCTTAAGCTATTTGTCAATAAAATCCAGATAATGTCCTGTATTTATCAGAGTCCTTAATAAATTAAAAACCACAAAAAAATGACAAAACTAAAATCTGTGGTATTTTTAGCCTTAAAAATACCATTAAAAATATTTTGTATCTTCATATGGCCTCATCTCCACTTTTGATCAACATAAAACTTGTAGATCTCTTTGAGATCTACAACTTTCATGTTTTGAGTTTTCTCAAATTCGGTCATCTTGACCATCATTTTTCAACTTGAAGATTGGAATAATCTGATTGGGCCACGTGGCCCGTTCTGGGTGAGCCATGTGGCCCGATCCCCTTGTCTCTTCCGCCTTCACTTCCAGCCATCGGATCGTCTTCTTGATCCAACGGCCAGAACACCTCCACGCTTGTTATGGTTCTCTGCCGTCCGATCATTCCCCACAGCTCATCTCCACCGATCGTTAGCGCTCTCACCAGAGCTTGCCACGTGGCGCGACTTCTGCCTTCCGATCGCGCCCCCGATCTTCCATCACAGGCGCTAGCTTCGCAACCAATCGCCAACCGTTCGATCCACGCCTTCTCTGCATTGTCACCGTCCTTAAGCGTCGGTCCCTTATCACGACACGTGGCTGCTACGCAGCCCTCCGATCACTTCGCCCCGGATTTAATCCGCGCTGCTCCTTAGCGCCTCAACTCAGACCGTTGGATCTCCAGATCCAACGGCCATCGGTCATCGCCTACCTCTGGACCTCGTCTTCCCCACGATCTCCAGCTCGCGCATTACTCTCCCCCTTCCATATTTACCCGCATCTCCAGTCAACCTCTCCCATCGCCAACAATCCCACATCCTTCCCCGGTCATCCACCACCTTCGCCAGTGTCTCCACTACCCACGACCCCATCTCTTTCTCTCTATAATTCCCTCGCAACCTACGCCACTACCACCAAAACCGCCGTCGTCGCTTCTTCAAATACACCGCCACCTCCTTCACTGTCTTGCGTCCACCTGTACGTGGGTGACCTCCCAGCATGCCACCGCCCCCCAGTGACAGCGAGGGGGCGGCGAGGAGCGCAAAGACGGAGGTCTACTCCGGTGACGACCCCTGGCCATGGTAGGCCAGGCTTGCGGAGCTCCGCCTCCTCCAAGCTGCTCCCCGTAGCCGGGGGAGTTCAGCGATGACCCCGAGGTCCTCCAATGAACTCGAGCACAGGCCCCGCTCCGCCCAAACCTCCGGTAAGTCCTTCCGATCCCTTTTGTCTTTTTTCTTACATTTTTCTCGTACCATGTTCCTCCTTCACCGATCGCCTCCCGAGCTCCGCCACGCTCCCCCCATTCACGCGCCACCCTCCGTTCACCTTTCCCATCCCTCGCAGCCTCAGACCACCTCTGTCCATCTCCTCCGCCCTCGCGGCGGAGGAGCTCCGAGCTCATGCTTTCTTTGCCCCACCTGAGCTCTCACTCTACTCACACACACACTCCACGTGCTTCGGCTATGAGCTACTAACCACGTAGGTCCTTCAAACGGAATGGCCGGAACCTCGCCGGAGTCAACTTCGTAACAGTCTCCTTCGACTTCAGCACTCCGGTGACCCTATCCAGAGAGTCCAGCACCTCGCCCGAGCACCCAGCTTCATCGACCTTCTTTCAGGAGCGTCGGGCGAGCTTCACCGTACCCAGGGTGGAGCGGCGGAAGAGGAGCTCCTTCATCGGAGCTCCAAACTCGCGGGCCAGCCGAAGGAGGAGGAGGAAGTACAGATGTCGTTCGATGGTCTTCTCTCAATGACCATCCAACGGCCCAGATGAGGCCACGCAATCGACGTCAACTACCGTTGGATCTTTGAAGATCCAACAGTCCACAAGCAGCCACGTATACGACTCCAGGAGCCCTTCAATCCTTGTGATCAGAGGGTCCACACTCAGCCACATGGCGACACCAGAGCCTCTCCGAGCCTTCGTCCTCGAACCTCCAGGCTTGGACGCCCGAGCCTAATGCCGAACCTTCTGGAGCGCTCGAGCCTTCACGAGCCTGCACCGAGCCCGAACCAGGTTCCAAGCCAAGCCGAAGCACTTACGAGCCTCTGCCGAACCTCCGTATTCACCGAGCATGGGGAAGCACATGTCTGTCACGTGCAACCCTGGGTTATTTACAGAGACGCCCACGGAGGTCTTCAATTTTGCAACCAGGTCCTGAAGCACGTGCAGCACCTGCGCGCCTGGGGTTATTTGCACTCATACCCCTGCGGGTTTAAATAATTCAAATATGCCCCTGCACGTGTGGTTTATTTACAGGGAAGGACTCGTTTTTTCTTTTTATTACATTTTAGTCCCTCTCAGGGACTTGTTTGTAGTTATCCTTTCATGTTTTCATTCATTTATGCTCTTGTCTTTGATCTTGCATATCTTGAGCTATATATGTCTGATTGAGATTATTTCAGTTTTATTTTGAAGCTTTCCCTGCTATCTTTCTTATGGAATGCTTTAATTTTAGATTTGACACTATGATCCGTAGTGCATTATTTCATTATCTAGGTGTCCTGATTTCCGTGGTTCTCATGTCTACTTGCTATAAAAATGAAAATTGCTTCATTATCTGATTCTGTTTGACTCGTATATTTTATGGCTCAAGTAATTATTAATTTTTGGGCATATTATTTGCATTGCATTCGCATTTACTTGCATAATAAAAAATAAAAAAAATATGCATGTTTTATTTTATTGCATTGTTGTGTCTCCTTGCGTGCTTTGACCTATATGTCTTTAACTCAGCGCTTAATTAGATAGATAAAAAATCCGACTAAAACGAGAGAGGCTCGTGTCCCTGAGTTCGACCTTGGTATCTTGCCAAGTGAAAAAAAATACACGACCATCTCATTTTGATTGATATATACATATTTAAATGATATGGTCTTTGATGAGCCCGTATTGGCCCGACTGCGATGACGATTCCAAGTGCTAATTCAGCACTATTAAAGGGCTGATTTCGAGGATTATCAATCCTCCGCACCCCCATTCTTCCCTAGCCACCTTCAGTGGAATGACAGGTACTCGAGGAGCCGCTTAGGATCCTTAGGAGACACATGGAGGCTCTTAGCTCATCGCGTCGACGAAGAGCCGCCGCGAGAAGCCTCTCAGCTTGTCGCAGCTTGATCGATGCCACAACCCAGTCGATCACCTTCGCCTGAAGCATTGGAGCTTATATGAATCTTCGGGTATCACTTTTATCCTCTGCATTTCCCTATTTGATCCATCTTTTCCATTTAGATCCGTTGTCATCTTCTTTGCCCTGGCCAACGATCAGAGCTCCATCTCGACCACTTATCCACTGAGATCGACGCTACACCTCGCCCTCCATCTCCAAGCGCAAGCTGATCCCTCGATTCTAGCTCTCATATATATATATATAGACTTACTTTAGCCATAACTCACTTGTATAAGTGTGTTAATAGATAATATGGCTAAAAACCACAAAAATAAAAATCATAAAAATTGTAAAATTTTCTTGGACATTAATGTTTGTAAATAGCTTTTTATAAAAAATTACTTTTTGTACAACTGTTTATAAAAATGTTTTGATTGTAAAATATTTGTAAATATTTTTGTATCAAAATTATGTATATAGTACAGAATTTTTGAAAAATATTTGGAAAATAAAAGTTTGCAAAATTTTGTTTGTAATTTGTAAATATTTTTCAAAACTTTCCCTTCTTCCTTGCATTCAAAATTTTTCATAGAAAATGCATATTTTGGAAAATTGCACAAAGAGAGTTTTGTACATATTTGCTTGTATATTCTTCTGAATCATAGTTGATATTTAAACTAGTCTGGAATTAAATTAGAAAATGGAGCTTGGTTGAGACCTTAATCCACCTAACTTTAGAGGAACCTTATAGGATTCGGAGTTAAGACTTTTCAAGTCCGTTAGTGACTTAATTCTTTGATTCCACTAGGCTATGTTCGCATGTCATCTTGATGAGCCTAAGTAGAACACTTAACAACACACGCATGACTCTCAGAGATAATGGCTTGACTTGGACACACACCTTACATGTAGCTCCACACGGATGAGGTGGTGAGGAGGAAGAAGTCCTTGGCTTGGGGTAGCACACGAGGATAGTACTTCTAGGAGGAACCTCTCGTCTTCCTCTAGGGAAGGATGTAGATCTAAACCTGGTCTAGTAGCATGGCCATGGTACATAACCCTAATTGTACTAAAGGACCTATTATGCAAATTAGTTATTCTTCATTTCAGATCAGGGAATGATATTTGCAATAATATTTATTGCATAATGGCTCGTTGTGGGCTCACATGTCCAACAATCTCCCACTAGCCCAAAGAGCCATTAATGGGTTGATCATTTAAACCCTCACTAATGTAACAATCATAGGCTATTTAGAAAAATAGCTAGGTAAGTTGATCAGTCACTCTATTCCCGAGAAACTACGCCAAGTCCTTTTACGACACTTGCATATCCCCTTAGTGACAGTGCTCGCATCCAATGCGAATGTTGCATCTTATGCAACCAATACACAATTTTGTCAGTTATAGTGTCCTTTGACATCACATTTCAATAATTATTATAATAGTATGTCCATAATCCTTATCAGAATACCCTTATTCTTGGAGATCTCTATCTCCTAAGGTATCCATAGTTAAGACCTTTTAGATCACTATCTATAAAGTCTTAAGTTCTTGAAGATAAGACTTTGAGATCACTATCTCAAAAATCTTTTCATCTTTGAAGATATTGTTATTACTGCAATCAAGTGTTTTATCTCCTTAGTAGGATTAGTAACATTTACTACTCCCACTGCATGGCAGATATCTGACTTTTGTGAACATCTAGCCTACACCCAACTTCTCATAATTGATGCACAAGGGAAAGCAGTTTTAGCATTCACTTCCTCAACTCTTTGAGGTGTTATCACTTTAGAAAGGTCAGTATCATATCTTAAAGGAAGGAATCCTTTCTTGGAATTTTCCAGAAATTGGAAATGTCCAAGGTGTACCACTAATGTGACGGTTGATGCCCTCCTCTCTTTGCTTCTGAACACTTTCAAAACTAAGATCTTAAGAGGTTTCCTTGAGATTATGTCTCAAGGTATGGAATTGCCAGTCTACAAAACACTTATTATTATCCTTATATCATTCCAAATGATTAGGATATCATCTACAATTAGCGTGATGAATACAATGGCACTCCCACTAAGCTTCACATGGTACATCAAGATTCTATCTAAAATCATAACATTTATAATTTCATCAAATCTTATATTCCAACTACAAGAAGCTTATTTTGAGTCCATAGATGGAGTTTCTTTAGCTTGCACACCTTGCTTTCCTAAATCATGAAGCCTTGGGGCTACTTCATGTGAATATCCTCAGAGAGATATTCGTAGAGGAATGCAATCGTGACTTCCATCTTGAAGATGTCAAAGTCAAGTTGTGTAGCTATAGTTAGCAATATTCTAATGGGTTTAAGCAAGGTCTCTGAAGAGCAAGTCTCATCGCAAGCGATGTCTTCTATTCAGTGTGTAGCTCATGACTACGAGCCGTGCTTTGAAGGTATGTACCTTCTCATCAGGTTCCCTCTTTCTATTGCAGAGCAATTTACACCTTAACGGGTCTTACCCATATAGGTAGATCCTTGAGGGTCCATATGCAGCACTTGTATATGAAGTCTACTTTAGATTTAATTGCTAACTTCCATCTTTCCATGACATGATCTTCAGAAGCTTCATCACATGAAGTTCGATCATTGTCAGATTTCTCTGACACATGGAATTCATCCTCAAACTCATTTGAAGAGGTATTAGTGTTTCACCTTTAATTGTCCTTTTAGTTTCCAATTTCAAGATCCGCATTATCTTCTCAAGATTAAATGAGTTCCTTCACTTCATTTTCATCTTGATTCTCAAGAGAGACATCCTCTAAGAATCATATCCTTAGAGATGAGATCTTTTAAGAATCTCAAGGTCATAAAGTAGGTATCCAATACCATCATTTATTTTCCTAATGAAGTAGCACTCTCCGGTGCATGATTCCAGCATACTAGCATGGAACCTTTTTAAGGATATGTATTGTAGTCTCTACTACATATATACCTTGTAAACTAAGAGGTAGTTATGATAATATTCATCATTGATCAAATCATGCCACACATGATCCAATTATATCTCCCTACAACTCTTTTGAGTTTAGGTATATTAGGAGGATTGAGATAGGAATGATATTATCTTCTCTATAAGGTATTCTTTGAATTCATCTAATAGGTATAATATACTTGATTAGACAAAAATTTATTTCATCTTCCTTCAAACTTCGGTTCTGAACCAAAATTGTGAAATCTTTGAACATTTCAAAGGCTTCTAAAGTGAAGGGAAGAAAACTCATATCACAATTAATCATCTAATGATATCACATATCATCAATGTTTATTGTGATATAGATGATCCACATACATCAATATGTATGAGATCTTGAATACCTTGGCATCTAACACCATTCCCAGAGAAGGGTGTATTAGACATTTTACTTTGAATCTCTATTCATAAGTATGTAATTTTTGAACCTTTAGACAATCTAAAGTTCAATATCTTACTAGTCTATTCATTTCATCAATAGACATATGTCCAAGATTTGATGCCAGATCATTGTCAAAGGATCTCTGTCCTCCTATTGATCTTGTTAAGGTTTAATTTCAGTTTTAGAAATGTTAATGAACCATTCATTGATTTTCTAATTTAGTAGAGTCCTCCAGATATCAAAATACTATCTGAAATATATCCATCATAACTCTTTATGATAGGTCTATTCCAGAGTTCATGTTTATTTCCAACATTTAGAAATAAACAATGAGTGTATTATAATATCCAGATCATAGAGACATTCTCTAAGACTAAGGGCTCTCCCACTGAAAATATGATGTCTATTTATCCAATAGAGGTTGTTGCAACCATTGCATCAATACCCATGGATGACTATTAAACCTTAAGATTAAATTTTCTAGTCTTCTAAAACATGTGAAACCAATTGCAAATGTTATTATAAGAATGAGATACAATTATTAGACTTTTATCTTATCCAATAAGAAAGTCAATTTCAATGATTATATGTAGATGTAGATTATTCCGATGCACTATCTGGGTCCATCTCTAAGGATTCAAGATAGACTTGATAGTCATACTATCAATACATCAGCCTATTGCAGTATTGACATTTATCCAACTCTTTGGATGTCATATGTGTGGAAACCATAGAAGTATAGTCAACTCTTTGACTTTCCTTCTAACTTGGGTCCAACCCATGCTTCCACTGCGCTCCTTTGATCTATAGACAACCATTGCTTAAGACAAAGGTTCTCTTATGTTGAATTCAAAAGATTTCAATGCAAGAGAAATTCAACACTTATGCATGCTACATTCAATTCATACAATATGATTATTATGAACCTTCATGAATGACTAGAGTATAGATAGTAGAATGATGACACTCATCATATCTACATATATCTTAACTCTTAAAGACTTAGGTTCAGATAGGTGCTCAAATATTTGAATAAATCATCTCTCATAGAGCCACCATTATGCATGATGCAGTGAACCATGTCATTCATGATTAAATGTCAAGAGCACATATGTATGCCAGAACATCTTTCTTAGATTTTATAAGGATTGTTTGACAATTACGATCATCATCGACATGTCACTTCCAAAGTACATTCAATGAGAGATCAAGACTATTGAGACATACAAATCCTAGTTTGTTGTCTTATTGTCTATTTAATTGTCATTTCTCATTATTATGAGGAAACTTGCACATTGCAACCACATACAATATGTGTCCAACTGAAAGTACAATATCTTGATTATGGATCCAATCCATGATATTTTACTAGTTATTATTGAGTATAAACTGAGTGGGTTTAATGAGGATTATCTGAAATAAGAAATTTTCATAAATATATATATATACATATTTTTTCTTTGATTTAGGAATTTTATATCAAAGTTGTCGTGCCTTATCAATACTGAAAGTTCATTCCCTTAATCACTTTCAATGTAAGAGATATACTTACCATTATATCTCTAGCAAGATCTGGGATCTCCTTTCTTTTCTTTATCACAACCCAATAATATGAGAACTTGCAACTCGGATAAAAAGAAGCGGGAACTCATTCTGCCTTGCAAGTCCAATTTGCATCTCCCAATTCAGTCTTTAACACCCAGACCCACCATCCCTACGGTGATGTTGACCAGTCATTAATTGAACCAACCGTCAACAGGAATACAACTCGCTATGCGCAATCCAATATGGCCCCAATAATATGAGGACTCCATATTGGGGTCACTACGCATACGTCCTTACTCTTTCGAGAAGCGAAGAGCCTGATCCAAATGGATTGTATGCAGGAGATGTCACTTCGGACAGACGTCTCCTATATACAATATCTAGCGACGGAACCTTCGCCTTGACGGGAGACCATGGATGTCACGTATGTGATCCTCTACCTCTTATTCAAATTTCAATTAATTATCATGAATCATATTCATATAATTAATTCTTCCAAGGGAATTACACATCTATTCATAATAGAGTGCTTTTATTTGGATATAATTAATTTAATCACATAAAATCAATTATCATTCCAATCAACAAACTTGATTGTTAATTGAAAAATAGTATTATCTCAAAGTGTGTGTTAATTTGAATTTTAATAATTAGAAAATACACTATGATTTCTCCAGCATTATCGAGTCCCTACCCGTTGTCATGGCCAGTACCGAGGGAGTGGAACAGACCACACACGGTGCAACCTGCTACCCTAACGCTCCCCGACTAGACACCATATCCACCTCAGGAAAGGATAATGCTAAATCGATCATTGCGTACTTGATTTGATCATCGGTTTTTCAACTGAAATTATACCATATAGTAATAATCAAAACCATTTTGATTATAAAGAAATTTTCTAGACAAATTCCCAAACATATTCAAGTAACATGTTTGTTGAAAGTGTATTAAGTAACCAATTGATGATCTAGATCATATCTAATCATTTATTGGTTGAGGCAATGCCATTTAAGGGAACAATTATCACTCAAATATTTCTCAAATATTATCTATAATTATTCCAGGAAATTAACCATTAATTTCACTAGTTTCTTAAATGACAATCACAAGGTTGTCGATAAAGATTGCAATTTCCAGCAGTGACCCTCACTAACCAAAATTAGCATATCTCTTTCATTTTAAATACAAATCATGCAAAATCAATTTTCAAAGTTTGCTAATTTGATTTAAAGCAGAAACCATGTGATTAGCATACATTTTCAGGTGTTTTAAAACAGTAATTAACTCCTTAATTACGTCATTATTCGTCATCCCCAAAACAATGGATATATGGTCATTAAAATGATCATAACTAGAGTTATCAGATTCCAAATCACGCAAACTCAAATTCCATGATTTCCTTATTTAATGGAGAATATTTCCATGAGATAGATTCATGTTTAAACATTTAAACGGGGCCGAAATGTATCATAAAACAGGGTTGCAGAAATTGAAATGCGATAAAAAAATTTCACGAACCCTTACGAGCCCAAATCTTCCTAGGTTTATGGATCGAATCCAAAACCTCAAACCTGGCTCTGATACCACTTGAAGGATATGGAAAGATCCTCAAGCGCGTTACGGAAGCATGTGGATTGCATCAAATACGATCGGGAGCGACTAGTCGCACTAGTTGCTCGATGCAGCAGAATTTAAAAAATTTTAAATGTGATGAAACCACATGATCCAAGAACCTTTCTCGAATCGTTTCATCTAAACCACAATAGATATAAGATTTACCTCTTGAAGCGTGGTTGTGATCGAATCTCTAAACTAAAAGACCTCATGTCTCAAGTCCGATCCGATAGAGAAGATGCTTGCGAGCGCGTTGATGAGACGCGTCCTTCTCGCAATCCAAGTTGATGATCCACTCAGCGAATCTACTGATCTCAGCACACGAGATCCGACATCTTCTTCACGAGCGAGGTGCACGGAAGGAGGTGGAGAACTACGAGTAGATGATCCGACAACATAACGACGATGCTGCAGCGATGACGACTCTCATAAAGGCTCCATGGTGGACGACCACTATGAGAGGGAGAGAGAGGCTTTGCATGTGGAGAAAGAGAGGGAGAGAGCATTAGTTTATATTGTAAACGTGTCACCCGGAGAGCAAGGGATGCCTCTTCTTATATAGGGTTTTGGGAGTCCATGGATCCCAATCCATGGACAACACACAATCAATGGATGAGATTGATTTGTATTTCTTTCAATGGATAAGATGTTGTTGTAAAAACACAACATCAAATGATTTAATTTAAATTAATTTACATTGTAAAAAATAATTTGATTTTAAACCACTTTTGACTGGAGATGAGATGATGGGGAGATTAGCCTCTTTCCCTAAAAGAGGTGGGACGTCTACTCTTCTCCACATGGAGAGTTGTAGTCGTCCACTCTTCTTGAGTGGAATGAGTCTATCTCCTCTAATTATCATGAGATCTCATTATCTCATGATATCTCCTTAATTTACAACAACTCTTGTTGTAAATATTTTCACAAAAAATAATTCACAATTATCTTGTGAAAAATTTCAATCAAGCCATTGAAATTATGTGAATCTCATTCACAACCCAAAAAAATATAATTATATTTTCAATTAATCATTCAATGTGAATCCAATTCCCATTAATAATTAATCAATAAATATAAATCATAATATGCTCTCTTTAATATATTATAAATCGTATTTATAATATATCTGATTAATATGGATAGTGTTATCCACATTATATATATCCACGATAATTAAATCATATTTAATCATCTTGGATATCTTTTCTAATGTGCTTAAATAATATGAATCACATTCACATTATTCACATCTTTGGTAATTAAATCACATTTAATTATCTCAGGTAACTCTCCTAATAATATGAATCAAATTCATATTATTCATGATAATTAAATCACATTTGATTATCAATTTTTTCAATGCTCAGATACATAAATCAACAATGAAATCATCCATGAACTCTTTCAAGGATAATGTGTTGTCTCCGCGGATACTTGGAGATAAGGACATGGCGATTGTGTTGTTCCCCATATAGTGACTTGGATATTGAGATCTCATCTCAAATCCAGATCTTGAGGACCTCCCATGGATGCTTGATTAAATCAAGACCGCAAATCTAATCTTCTCATTACATCTAAATCACATTCAGATCAATGTCCAACATTTAAACTAAGATCAGACACTTCTCTATGAGAGGAGTCACTAAAATCCAGACATGTTTCATCACTCCCTCGGAATGGAAGCGTCATGGTTATGCAATCGTTATGATCACATCGCCCCTAGGTATTCCTAATACCTGTACATCTTGCATACGGGAAGACCAAGAATAAACCGTAAGTATAAGATCAATTTTACACTGTCTACTTCAGAGTTTTATCATCAAGTTTCTCATTCGATCATTGGGAGTCGATATCAATCATATGCTTTCAAAAAGCATATATCATACCCCAGGTGTTGATCATATACTTTTCCAAAAGCATATATCAAACCTACAAATTCAGTCAAGCTTTTAAAGCAAGAAGACCGTGCACGGAATTTGATTCTTCCCAATATCTCATGAGTAAGCTCATGTCTTTCGATTTAGTAAATGAACCTGTATGATCCCTTTGAGAGATTGTATTACTCATATGCCATTATATGCACACCAACACATCACTGTATAGACCTTGATTAGGTCATCAACCTATTGATTTGCCAAATGTACATACTCAGACATATAGTAACACATCTGTCTCCGGTCAGAGGATGCATGCCTATATCGTGACAGCATACAACATAGGTCTTTGGTTATCTCGATCCCGTTAAGTCAACTCTTTGACCTAACTAATCTGACACCTCCGAATCTCTATTCCCATGCAGAGGTCCTGCATAAAGAGTTCGGTCAGATATCAGCCAAGTGAGAAAGGATTGCCATTATACATTTATTGTATAATGGCTCGTTGTGGGCTCGCATGTCCAACAAAAAGTTGTGTTAATAGAGGTTGTATGAACATGAGAATCATATTGTTAGTAAAGTCTACCATTTTTATAATATAATTCATTTCTATTGTTTAAAACATCATGTGGCCTCTCGTTGATTGGCAATTGATCATAGAGTTCATGATTGCAACACACAAGATGAGCATAATTCACCTTCTCCTCCAAGGTCGTCGTCTTCATCGGTAAAGTTTTATTAGTAAAAGCTGTATTAACATATGAATTGTATTATTAATATAGTGCACACACAATATGAGTGTCATTCACCTTCTCCTCCTACAAGATGAGTATCATTCACCTTCTCCTCCTACAAGGCAATGCAATGTAGAAATACAAATAATTGATCAAAGTTGACGCATGCAGTTCATTGAATGGGTTGAAAAAACACCCGACAATTAGAGAATGACTTGGTATGTAATTACATTTTATGTAATTTAAGTACTCTTTATGCATTAGCTTGTATATTTATTTATAAAATTAAATTCAGGTTAAGAAGGGAATTGATATCGATCGATGCAATATTTTTATATACTCAAAAAGTATAGAAGGCAAAGATGGCTCAAGAGTGTGTATTGATAAGAAATTGCAACAACAACAGCAACTTGTAAGTTAATTAGCTTATTTTTCAAATTTAATTTAATTATGCGTATTAATTTAAATTATTTTTATTTCATTACTTCAGGAGCACATTATGAACTTCGACATCCTAATGATGGGTCTCCTGCTATCTCCCCAGACGCAACATATCTACAAGCTATTGTGCATGAACATCTAGGATGCGTGAGAGGAGTAGGTGGGGGTGTTAGTCCATCCAGGTACTATGGATGTAATGGCCAACCAGATCATAGCATACATGATAGAGTCACAAAACTAGAGGTCATACTAGCATAGATAGCAAAATCAGCTGTTGTCATTGCCAAAGCACAAGAGGCATCATCATCTAAGGGCGGTCGTCAATCACAAAGAGATTGTTCATCATATGGAATCAATAGAGGCATGGGTCCAAGAAGAGATGATGATGAAGATTCAAAAGATGATGCAGATTATAATGATTTCGCTTTAGATGAGTAGCATTTACTTTTAAATTGATTTTTATGTTATATCTAAGATAATTAGATTTCAAAGTTCAGATACTTTCTAATATTTTATTAGCTAATTAAACCTTACTTATCACTTATTTTGTTAAAAACCTTTTGTTAACATGATGATTATGCACTTTTTCAACATTTGTGCTTATGTTTAGCATAAATTTGTATGTTATCTTGTATGTGTATATATCATGTGTATGCATGTTCACCATATGATTGAGATAGTACAGGGAATGGACATTGAATGCCATATGTATATCATATGAGATTTTGTTAAAAGATTATATCTGCATAGGGATTTTTTTAGAAGGCTGTTATTTTTGCCACGGTACAACTCCCATGTTAAAATCTCCGTAGCCACAACATTTAAACCGTGGCCAAAGCCTATGCACTTTGGCAAGGTGGTGTTTGCCACATTTTAGTTACCATGGGATAAATAGATTGGTCATGCTATTTAACCGTGGCTTCAAAGTTTTTTCATCATTAAAATTATCGTGGCCAAAACAATATAGCCATTGTAAGTCCACCATGGCTAAAAAATATACTCTTTGACCACGGTAAACTATAAGACATGGTGGTATAAACCACTGTAATATTACCATGGCCAATTCTATTAGTCCACGATAATCTAACATTAAGCCACGAAATAACAGTAGCTTGTTCTTTGTCTTTTAGTAGTGGGTGTGGCGATGACGGCGACCCTCTCCAGGGTTTAGGGTGGACGGCCACTCTAAGGGGAGAGAGAGAGAGGCTTGGCATGTAAAGAGAGAAGGGAGGGAGAATGTCATTGTTATGTGTTAAAAGAAGGGCTAGGGTTGCCTCTTCTTTTATAGTATTTCGAGAGTCCATGGATTCCAATCCATGTGAAACACAAAATCAATGGTTGAGATTGATTTGCATTTCTACTCAATGTCCACGATTTTGTTGTAAAAAATACAACAACAACCAATTTAGATTAACTTAAATATATTAAATAATCAATATAATTTAATTTTGAACTAAATTAATTAACATAGAAGGATAAGGAGTGAATCCACCCACCTTCCTAAAAGGGGAGGAGACGGCCACCCTTTTGACCAAGTCAAAGGGTGGCCATCCACCATTCGGGATGGTGTTGGTTCCTTTAATCCTTCATATAAATTTACAACAACTTTTGTTGTAAACTAATTCACAAAAGTAATTCCAAATGAATTTTGTGAATATTGCAATCATGCCATTAAATAATTATGAATCATATTCACAACCAAAAATAAAATGTAGATTTTATTTCCAATTAATTTTCAATTTGAATCCAATTCACATCAACAATTAATTTGAAGATAATATTTACAATAAGATCTCTCTATTATATTATAAATCACATTTATAATATATACAAATAATATAGATAGTGCTATCCACATTATTCATATCCTTGATAATTAAATCATATTCAATTATCTTGGATCTCTTTTCTCATGTGCCCAATTATCATGAATCACATTCGCATTATTCTCATCTTTGATAAGTAAGTAACATTTAATTATATTATAAAACTCTCCTTATATGGTCAAATAATATGAATCATATTCATATTTTCATGATAATTAAATCACATTTAACTATCAATTTTCCCCAATGCTCAGACACATTATCAACAATAAAATTATCATTGAACAAATTCAGGAATAATACGCTTTCTTCGTGGATACTTGGAGATAAGGACATGGAGATTTTACGTTCCACGTATAGTGACTTGGATATTGAGATCACATCTCAAATCCAGATCTCGAGGATCTCTCATAGATGTTTGATTAAATCAAAATCATAAATCTAATCTTCTCAGTGTATCTGAAATACATTCATATCACTGTCTAACATTTGGACCAAGATTAGATTACTTCTCTATTGAGAGGAGTCACTAAAACCTAGACATGTTTCATCACTCTTTATAAATGGAAGCGGCATGGTTATATAATTATTTATTGATCACATCACCCTCAATATTCTTAATACATGTACATCCTGGTTACTGGAAGACCTAGAATAAACCCGAAGTTTTAGATCTATTTAGACGATCTCCTTTATCATTAAGTTTCTCATTTGATCATTGGGAGTTTGCATCAATCATATACTTTCCAAAAGCATATATCATACCTAGGTATTGATCATATACTTTCCAAAAGCATATATCAAACCTACAAATTTAGTCAAGCTTCCAAAGCACGATGACCGTGCAAGGAATTTGATTTCCAATATCTCATAAGTGAGATCATGTCTTCCGATTCAGTAAATGAACATGTATGATCCCTTTGAGAGGTCGTATTACTCATATGCCCGTGTATGCACACCAGCGTGTTGTTGTATAGACCTTGATTAGGTCATCAAACTTCGGTCGGCCAAATACACATACTCAAACATATAGTAACAAATTTGTCTCTGGTCATAGGATGTGTGCCTATATCGTGATAGCATACGACATAAGTCTTCGGTTATCTCGATCTCGTTAAGTCAACTCTTTGACCTAACTTATATAGCACCTCTGAATCTCTATTCCTATGCAAATGGCATGCATCAAGAGGCCAGTTAGATATCAACCCATTAGAGAAAGTATTGCCGTCTCCTACTCAGGCTGGAGATCATCTCTTAATAATCATTTGACGGTGCTTGATGAGTCCTCAATCTAACTTTTTAGATATTCATCCAAGCACCGCCTCTATGATTCAACAATTGAATCAATAGATGTATGATTATCAAGATGGCCATGGTACATAACCCTAATTATACTAAGGGACCTATTATGCAAATTATTTATTCTTCATTTCAGATCAAGGAATGATATTTGCAATAATATTTAATGCATAATGGGTCGTTGTGGGCTCGCATGTCCAACAATCTCCCACTAGCCCAAAGAGTCATTAATATGCTAATCTTTAAACCCACACTCATGTGCCAATCATAAGCTATATTGAAACATAGCTAGGTAAGCTGACTACTCACTCTGTTCCCAAGAGACTACACCAAATCCTTTTAGGTACGTGCATATCCCCTAGTAACAGTGTTCACATCCATTGCGAGTGTTTTATCTTATGCAACTAATACTCAATATTATTAAAGAAGTTATAGTGTCTTTGACACTACCAATCAATAATCGTTATAACCAGTATGTAATATCTATTATCCTTATTAGAATGCCCTCATTCGTGGAGATCTCTATCTCCAAAGGTATCTGTAGTTAAGACATTTTAGATCACTTTCTATAAAGTCTTAAGTTCTTGAAGATAAGACTTAGAGATCACTATTTTTTAAGTCTTGACATCTTTCAAGATATTGTTATTACTGCAATCAAGTTTTATCTCCTTAGTAGGATTAGTAACACTTTACTACTCGTAGTGTATGGCAGACAAGTGGGTTTTGTACACATCTAGCATATAAAGAGCTTCCCATAGCTAATGCACTAGGGCATGTAGTTATGGTATTCACATCCTCAACTCCTTGAGGTGCTATCCGTTTAGATAGTCTAGTACCATATCTTAAGGGAAAGGAAGCCTTCCTTGGAATTTTCCAAAAAATTGAACATGTCCAAGGTGTACAACTAATGTGACGGTCTCAATACCCTCTTCTCTTTGCTTCTGAACAACTTTAGAATTAAGATATAAGAGGTTTACTTGGGATCATGTCTCAAGGTATGGAACAACCAGATTATAAAACACTTATTATCATCTTTATATTATTCTAAATGATTAGGAATTTATTTACATTTTAGCGCAATGAACACAATGACATTCCCACTAAGCTTCACACGGTTCATCAAGATTTTGTATGAAATCATAACCTTTATAATTTCATTAAATTTGATGTTTCGACTACTAGAATCTTATTTGAGTCCATCGATGGAGTTCTCTTACACACTTTACATTCTTCAACTATGAAGCCCTGGGACTACTTCATATGAGTATCCTCGATGAGGAATTCATAGAAGAATGCAATCTTGATTTCCATCTTGCAGATGTCATAGTCAAGTTGTGTAACTATAGTTAGCAATATTCTGATGGGTTTAAGCATGATGACTAGAGATCAAGTCTCGTCACAAGCGATGTTTTCTCTCGTGTGTATCTTGTGGATACGAGTCGTGCTTTGAAGGTCTCTACCTTCTCATCAGGTTTTCTCTTTCTCTTGAAGATCCATTTACACCTAACGGGTCTTACCCTTATTGGTGGATACTCAAGGGTACATATACAACACTTGTATATGAAGTCTACTTTAGACTTTATTGCTAAAATCCATCTTTCTATGTCATGATCCACATAAGCTTCATCATATGAAGTCAAATCATTGCTAGATTTCTTTAACACATGGAATCCATACCTTCTATGTGGTTTTACCACCCTCAGACTTATTTGAAGAGGTATGAGTGTTTCATCTTCAGTTATCCTTTTAGTTTCCGATTTCAGGAGCCTCATTATCCTCATAAGATTCAATGAGTTCCTTTACTTCATTTTCATCTTGATTCTCAAGAGAGACATCCTCTAAGAATCATATTATTAAAGATAAATCTTTTAAGAATTACAAGGTCATAAAGTAGGTATCCAATATCATCATTTATAATCATAATGAAGCAGCACTCTCTGGTGCTAGATTATAGCTTACTTGCATGGAATCTTATTAAGGATATATATTGTAGTCTCTACTACATATATATTTGGAAACTAAGAGGTAATTATTCTAATATTCATCGTTAATCAAATCATGTCATATGATCCAATTGCATCTCCCTACAACTCTATTGAGTTTAGGTGTATTAGTAGGAACAATATTAATATCTCCATAAGGTATTCCTTGAATTCATATAATAGGTACTTTCCACCTTAATTAGATCAAATTCTTTCATCTTCATTCAAACTTCGGTTCTAAATCAAAATTGTGAAATATTTGAACAGTTCAAAGGTTTCAAAGGTGAAGGGAAGAAATCTCATATCACAAATAATCATCATTGGATATCACCTTCCATTAATGTTTATTATGATATAGATGATCCACATACATCAATATGTATGAGATCTTGAATACCTTGACATCGTACACCATCCCCATAGAAGGGTGTATCGGACATTTTTTTACTTTGAATACAATATTCAAAAGTATGTAAGATTTGAAAATTCAGACATTATAAAGCTTAATCTCTCACTAGTTCATTGATCTCATCAATAAACATATGTCCAAAGCTTGATGCCAGATCATTGTCAAATGATCATCATCCTCCAATTGATCTTTTAAGTTTTAATTTTTCAGTATTTAGAAATGTTAATGAATCATTCATTAATTTTCTAATTTAGAAGAATCCTCTAGATGTTAGATTACAATCTGAAATATGTCCATCATAACTCTTTATGATAGGTCTATTCCAGAATACGTGTTCATTTCCAACATTTATAAATAAATAATGAATGTATTCTAATATCTGGGTCATAGAGACATTCTCTAAGACTAAGGGCTCTCCTGAAAATATGAAGTCTGTCTATCCAATAGAGATTATTGCAACAATTGCATCAATATCCATGTGGATGACTATTAAACCTTATGATCAAATTTTTCAGTATTCTAAAATATATGCAAGCAAATGCAAATGTCACTAGAAGAATGAGATACAATTATTAGACTTTGATCTTATCTAATAAGCAAATCAATTTCAATGATTATATGTAGATCTGTTATGTCGGTGCACTATCCGAGTCCTTCTCTAAGGATTCTAGATAGTCTAGATAGTCATGCTATCGGTACATCGGCTTCTTGCAGTATTGGCATTCATCCAACTCTTTGGATGTTATATGTGTAGAAACCATAGAAGTACAGTCAACTCTCAAACTTTTCTTCTAACTTGGGTCGGACCCACCCTTGCACTGCGCTACCTTCATCCATAAAAAACCATTGCTTAAGACTAAGGATCTCTTATATTGAAATCAATGGATTTCAAAATAAGAGCATTTCAACATTTATACATACTTCATTTAATTCATGCAATATGAATCTTGTGAAGCTTCATGGATGACTTGAGTATAGACAGTGGAATGATGACACTCATTATATCTACATCCATCTAGACTCTTAAAGACTTTGGTTCAGGTAGGTACTCAAACATTTTGAGTACATCTTCTCTTATCGAGCCACCATTCAGCATAATGCAGCGAACCATGTCATTCATGATTAATTGTCAAGAGCGCATATGTCTGCGAAAACATCTTCTTAGATTTTATAAGGATTTTAGATAATTACGTTCATCATCGACAAGATACTTCCAAAGCATATTTGATGAGAGATCAGGACATAGAGACGTACAAATCCAAGGTTGTTGTCCTATTGTCTATATAATTCTTATTCCTCATCATTATGAGGAAGCTCGCATATTGCAACCACATACATTATGTGCCCAACTATAAGAACAATATCTTGATCATGAATCCAATTCATGATAATTTAGTGGTTATTATTGAGTACATATTTGAGTGGGTTTAATGTATGTTATATGAAATAAGAAATTTTGCATAAATACATATTTTACTTTGATTTAAGATTTTTTATATCAAAGTTGCCTTGCCTTGTCAACATTGAAAGTTCATTCTCTTAATCACTTTCAATGTAAGAGATATACTTACCATTATATCCCATGCAAGATCTGGGATCTCCTTTCTTATCTTTGTTATATCCTAATAATATGAGAAACTGTAATTCGGATGAAAAGAATCTAGAACTCATTCCGCCTTGCAAGTCCAACTTGCATCTTCCAATTCGGTCTTTAACACCCAGGCCCGCCACCCCTAAGGTAATGTTGACCTGTCGTTAATTAAACCAACTGTCAATAGGAATAGAACTTGTTATGTGCAATCCAATATCGTCCCAATAATACGAGGAACTGATATTGAGGTCGCTACGCATACGGCCTAACTCTTTCGACAAGCAAAGTGCTCGATCCATATGCGCTTGTATGTAGGAGTTGTCACTTCGGACAGGTGTCTCCTACATACAATCTATGGCAACAGAATCCTTCACCTTGAAGAGAAACCACAAATATCACTTATGTGATCCTCCATATCCCATTCAATTTTTAATTAATCATTATGAATCATATTCACATGATTAATTCTTCTAAGGAAAATACTACTCTATTCATAATAGAGAGTTTAATTGTATATAATTAATTTAATCATATTAAATCAATTATTAATCCAATCAATTAACGATAAATATTTTTTATGGTTACTTGAAGGATGGTATAATCTCAAAATATGTAATATTTAAATTTTAATAATTAAAAAATACCTCTTGATAATTTCAAACATTATCGTTTCCTTACCCACTATCACTACCAGTATGAACAAGATGTTGGACAGACCGCTCACGGAGCAACCTACTACCTAACAATCCCTGACTAGACACCATATCCGCCTCAGGTCAGGATAATGTGATTTGATTATATTGTATTTGAGATGATAATCGGTCTTTCAACCTAAGTAATGTCATATAATATTATTATTTTGATTAATACTATAAGGAGATTTGCTAAACAAATCCTCGATCATATTCAAGTATCAATATTTGTTGAAAAGTTCATTATAACCAAATCGATCAAGATCAATTATCTTAATATATTGGTTATGGGCATTCTAAAATTATTATATTTATTTAATATTTCATAAATATTTAATAAATAACTATTCAAGGAGATTAACCATTAATTTTCATGAATTAATTGAATGATAATCACATGATTCTATCTCAAAATTGTTAAGTTTCTAGCAGTGACACATGTTTACTAAAAATAACAAATCTTGAGCAAAATAAACTCCAAATCAAACAAACTAAATTTCTTTGATTTTCTAATTTGAAGCATGGAGATCACATCATATGCGATCGGGAGCGACTAGTCGCACTACTTACTCAGAACAGCGGGATTTATCAAATTTAGAATGATCAAACCACATGATCTGAGAATACTTCTCGTATCATTTCATCTAAACCACATGCAGGTATTAAGTTTACCTCTTTAAACGTGGTTGCGATCGAATCTCTAAATGAAGAGACCTCATGTCTACAACCCGATCCAACGGAGGAGACGCTTGTGAGCGCGTTGACGAAACACGTGCTCCTCACAATCCATGTTGCGGAGAATCTCCCAATCTCGTCTCACGATATCCAACGTCTTCTTCATGAGCAAGATGCACCGAAGGAGACAGAGATCCACGAACGGTCGAAGCAACTGCACAACGGCGTGGCGACAACGACAACCCTCCTAGGTTTTAGGGTGGAGGGCCACTCTAGGAGAGAGAGGCTTGGCATGTAGAGAGACAAGGGAGAGAGCATGTCATTGTTATGTGTTAAAAGAAGATCTAGGGTTGCCTCTTCTTTTATAATGTTTTGGGAGTCCACGGATTCCAATCCATGTGAAACACAAAATCAATGGTTGAGACTGATTTGTGTTTCTATTCAGTGGTCGTGATTTTGTTGTAAATAAAATACAACAACAATCAATTTATATTAAATTAAATATATTGATTAATCAATAAAATTTATTTTTGAACTAAATTGATTAACATAGAAGGATAAGGAGGGAAGTCACCCACCCTCCTGGGGGGGACAACCACTCTTTTGACCAAGTTAAAGGGTGGATGTCCACCATCCATAAATGGATGGTGTTGTCTCCTTTAATCCTTCATTTAAATTTACAACAACTTTTGTTGTAAATTAATTCACAAAAATAATTTCAAACTAATTTTGGAATATTAAAATCATACCATTAAATTATTATGAATCATATCCGCAATCCAAAATAAAATGTAAATTGTATTTTCAATTAAGTTCCAATGTGGATCTGATTCAAATCAACAATTAATTTGAAGATACTATTTACAGTAAGCTCTCTCTAGTACATTATAAATCAAATTTATAATATGCATAAGTATCATGGATAGTGTTTCCCACATTAATCATACCCTTTATAATTAAAGCATATTTAATCATATTGGATCTCTATTCTCATGTGTCCAATTAATGTGAATCACATTCACATTATTCTCATCCTTGATAATTAAATCACATTTAATTATCTTAGGTAACTCTCGTTATATGACCAAATAATATGAATCAAATCCATATTATTTATGATAATTAAATCACATTTTACTATTAATTTTCATCAATGCTCGAACACATTATCAACAATGAAATTATCCTTTAACTCTTTCAAGAATAATGCGCTTTCTCGGGGGATACTTGGAGATAAGGACATGGTGATTGTATGTTCCACGTATAGTGACTTACATATTGAGATCACATCTGAAATCCAGATCTCGAGGACCTCCCATAGATGTTTGATTAAATCAAAATAGTAAATCTAATCTTCTCATTGTATCTAAATTACATTCAGATAATTGTCTAACGTTTGACCAATATTAGATTACTTCTCTATTGAGAGGAGTCACTAAAATCCAGACATGTTTCATCACTCCCTCTGAATGGAAGCGTCATGGTTATACAATCGTTTATTGATCACATCACCCTAGGGTATTCCTAATACCTGTACATCCTGCATACCAGAAGACCTAGAATAAACCCCAAGTTTTAGATCTATTTAGATTGTCTCCTTCAGGGTTTAATCATTAAGTTTCTCATTTGATCATTGGGAGTTGGTATCAATAAAATACTTTCCAAAAGCATATATCATACCTAGGTATTGATCATATACTTTCCAAAAGCATATATTAAACCTCAAATTTAGTCAAGCTTCTAAAGCGAGATGACCGTGCACGGAATTTGATTCCCAATATCTCATGAGTGAGCTCATGTCTTCCAGTTCAGTAAATGAACCTATATGATTCCTTTGAGAGATCATATTACTCATATGCCCTTGTATGCACACCAACGCGCTGGTGTATAGACCTTGATTAGGCCATCAACCTATCGGTATGCCAAATGTACATACTCAAACATATAGCAACACATTTGTCTCCGGTCAGAGGATGCGTGCATATATTGTGACAACATACGACAGGGGTCTTTAGTTATCTCGATCTCATTAAGTCAACTCTTTAACTTAACTTATGTAACACCTATGAATCTCTATTCATATCAGAGGACCTGTATTAAGAGGTCAGTTGGATATCCACTCATTAGAGAAAGGATTGACGTCTCTTACTCGGACTAGAGATCATCTCTTAATAATCATTTGACGGTTGTTGATGAGTCCTCAATCTAACTCTTTAGATATTCATCCAAGCACCAGCCTCTATGATTCAGCAATTGAATTAATAGTTGTATGATCATCAAGATGGCCATGGTACATAACCCTAATTGTACTAAAGGACCTATTATGCAAATTAATTATTCTTCATTTTAGATCATGTATGATATTTGAAATAACATTTATTGCATAATGGCTTGCCGCGGGCTAGCATGTCCAACAGGCTCAGCCAAATATTTTGATAAGACAATATGATTGATAGATACATGTACACCCACCCACCTACGTCGGAGAAGTACTCTTTCTCTCTGATGAATCTCATATTAATCATGCTAAAATCCAATTTATAATCCCCAAGCTTAAACAATTCAATAAAAATCACTAGCAATTCATTATTATTAACTTGTATATAAATTGTGTAAACCTATAAATAACTCTAGTTAATTAACACTATTTTATTATATTTAAATACTAATCATTTTTTTGTTTTTATATTTTAATAAAACCACTAAAAATTAGATTAATTATTGCCTATATTTGTATAGGATTTTAAAAGAAATTAAAAATACAAAAAAATCTCAAAGCATTAAAACCAGTGTTTTTATCTCTTAAAAATGCTTCCAAGAATTCATCCTTGTATAAATGACATCTTTTGACTTTTATCCAACATTTGTAGATCTCGTCGAGATCTACATCTTTCATGTTTTAACTTTTTTCCTAATTTTGCTTCCTTTTATTTCTTTTGGATTTTTCTTTATTTTCCTATTTTTGAATTTTCTGGAGTGGCCATGTAGTGCCCTCTGGGCCACCCACATGGCTCGCTACTCTTCACGCCACCCGTCACCTTCCTGATCGTCTGATCACCTCTACCCGCCTCCATCACAGTCGTTCCCATCCGCTTAATTTTCAACTATCTAATGAGATCAATGGATCTCATCAGATCCAACCACTCCCGCTCTCCTCGCAACTGCTCGATCTCCCTCTTATCCTACAACTCTCATCTCGCCATGTCACGCCCTCCATCCTAACACTCAGATCGCCACACTTCTTCTTCCTCACCGTCCACCCCCGCTGCTCTACAGTCATCATATTAGATCATTTGATCTAATTGTAACCCTCGCCCAGCACTCATCCCCCGACCATTGGATCGAGGGATGCAATGGTCCCTACTTCATCCCCTACCTCCAGCATCCATACCCCCAGTCGTTTCACCTCGCCCCCGCTCTGCCCCCTTCCATTTTTGGTCATTGTCATGCCCTCTCTCTTCTCTAATCAATGCTCCCTTTCGAAATCCCCGACGTCCGTTACCCTTGACAGACCATCAATGGTCCTCATAACTCCTCCACCTCCATCGGGAAACTGATGCAAACCATCCACGTCACCACCTGAAACGGTCATTCTCCTCCTCCTATAAAGCTGTATCTCCACCAATGATAGCCCTTGTCCACCATTCCATGGCAAGGCCCGTCTTCTCCCACCCCTCCAGTGACAGTGGAGGAGTGGATTGCTGAGGCGATAACGACCTATCGTCCATGTGTGACCCATGACCGTCCGACCATGTCGTGGTGGCTCCACCACCGCTGAGCTCCTCGAAGCGGCTGCCCTAGTCAGAGCGAGGACCTGAGGACCAATTTGGCCCTCATCCCAAGCCACTTCATCCACCTCCGACCAAGTATATCTCTTCATCCTCCGTCCATCTACTTTTCTCCGATTTACTGCATCGCACACACACAACTTTACCTCCAATCCACACCGCCCCCACCATCGCCTAGCATCTAAGATCTTCACGCCACCTCCTCATTCTTCCAGAACCACTCCTCGCTCCGATCCAACTCTCCCATCGTCACGATAGAAGGATTCCCAAGGTCGTCGCCTTCTCCACCCCCGCAAGCCCTCCGCTCACCCTCACCTCACTCGCCTTTACTTTGTGCATGCTTCGGCTATCTTCTAATATGCATGTACCTTCAATGGTCGATGCCTCACATCCCTCTCTGATCTCGCATCTTAACGCCGTCGAGAAACCACTGTCTGGCCCCTCCAGTCACTTCCAGACCCTCATCGCACCTTCCGCTCCTTCGCCCGCATCTCAACATGCTTCCTCGATTTTTAGGCTAGCGAACAAAGCATGGAGGAGCTCTGGGGATGTCATCGGAGCGCAATCTCCTCCGGTGACATACGACAGAGCACGAAGAGCATGCGCCTTTCGATCCCCACGATTGGACGGGCCAGATGAAGCCATGCATCATCCCAAGCCTCCATGCCGAGCCTCCAGGCTCGGAATGACTGAGCCAAGCATCGAAGCTCCAGGAGACGCCACGTGCCACAAAGTTGGAGCGCCTCCCGAACATGGTCCCTTACATGCCCCGTACGTGAGGGGTTGGGTAAATTGCATTACAGACCCTACAACTTTTGGATATTACAATTAGGTCCTCTAAGTGTGTGCCTCGCAGGTATTCTAAATTGCATGCGCCTAGGGTATTTTACTGGGAGGCCTTAGCGGTTTTTGGAAATTGCACTATGGTCCTTGTGTACAAAAGGAGAAATTGTAAGAGGACTCCTATAGGTTTTGGTATTTGCAAATGGGTCCCTCTAGTGACCAATTTGTAATATTTATCTTTATTTTTTTCATATTTTTATTACGTTTATGCCCTTGCATTGTTTCTTCAATATCTTGAGCATTTTAAGTCTGAATTACAGTCAGTGTCATTTTGAAGATTATTAATTCTCCATCTAATGGCATATTTAATTTCTTAAATTGAAACCAAATGAATTATGATGAATTTTGATGTTATATGGTGTCTCTTGCTCGATAAATCCTTGCCATTAATAGATACTTGGTCTTGATTTCATGCTCAATTTGAATCTGAAACTAAATCATAATTTATGCTCATTACTTCGATATTCTATAGGGTATACTTGTAAATATACTTTTACATGCTTATCCTTTCATTAATTCATGCATTTTGTGTTATAATTGTATTGAACAATCAAAAAATACATGCATCATTCCTTGCATTAGTTAACATTCATTTTAATGTGCATTTGCATGAAGACCTAAGACATGGTAATAATCACACGTTAATTAATCGATAAATTTGTAAATAGACGAAGAGGCTTGTATCCATGTGTTCGACCTTAGTATACTTACCAAATAAAATAATTTCCACATATTTGAAAATGTGGTCATTGCTGAACCATTTTCACCACCTATACTACAATAAAAGATGACAACTAAAGTGGTGAAAATGTCGTTCATCAAATGACGTCATTGCCAGAACATGGCTTACCTTTATTTATTTGTCGAATTTTGTTGAATTATTTTTGAAGTGAATATTTTCAACAATTTTAGGTCTTTTCACCATGTTATTTTTGCATCATTTTTTGATTATTTTTCTAAAATTTTTCTTTTGTGGTAGGGCCCGTGGAGATCGAGGACGCTTGATCTACATGGAGGCGTGGAGTTGGGAGCTCCCATTGTGAGGAGCCACAAAAGAAAATCAAGAGAGATTCAGGGAGCAATAGTCACCATTTCATTCATGCATCATGTTGTAAAAAAATATCATGTGCATTTCTAGTAGCCCTCGTTCGAGGGCTCGCGTGTGTAGAAAAAAGAGTAGATCACTAGATGATCTATACCCCCCCCCTCACACACATACACATACATCATGTATATCCACTCAAATCCCCCTCCCCACTCCATCTCTGTATATACGCCCACATACACACGCACATCGCCCCCGCGCATCTATACAATGTACACCCCCTCCTCATCTCCATGAGGTCTGTATATACGCACAATCTAACCCTGACAACCACGGGTCCCCCAGCCAAATTTTAGATCCAATATTTAGGCCATTTTCAGCCTAAGTTTAGGGGGGTCCCGACTCGATCAACCTTCCCTTTGTCTTCTTATACTTAGGTTATTTCTAATCTAAGTATGGGGGGCCACTCCCCTTATCAGTTCCGCTATATCACCTTGTATTTAACCGGAGCTATGGCTTCATATCACTTGTGCTATGAGGACATAGAAAAAGTTAAGTATAGGGGGTATGATGTATATTATTGTATATATACTTTAGCCATAGCTCGTATTTAAAATTTTTGAAAACCTTTTCAGCTTGGTTTAAGTAGACCTGTGAATTTATTTTTGTAAAAATTCTTGTAAAATCTTTTTCAAATTAAGGGATTAACTTTTATTACACCTTTTTCAAAAACTCCATAAAAATCTGAAAAAATAAAAAATTTCTTTTGTAGAGACTCTAACTACTAGGCTTAAAAATGAGTAGCTACTCTTCAGTGAGGGAACATCGGTCTCCCATAGCAGAGTGGGTGGTTTAGAGGACACTGTCGATGGCCATGTCCTCAAGTAACACGGGGTTGTCTAATGGTCCGTATTTACACCCATACTGGTTGGAAGTAGATGCAACTATTCATATGAGCTTGGGCTAGTTATTGTCTCTCAAAAAAAATAAAAAAACTAAAACTCATAAAATTTGCAAAAGATAAAAATCACAAAAATAACTAACCAAGGAGTTGGTCTATTCCTGACACATTCACCATCACTCAAGGCTCAAGGATTTGAAGACACTCGATTTCTGAGATCTTGAGAGTTTGAGTTAGCAAGCCTTAGTCATTAGGGTTTTGAACTTAATAATCCACACTTCCCTAGCCTGAAAGATTTGAGCGCTACATTGCACTCTTCATCTCTATCTTCTAAAGAATATGATATGCACATCACTTTCACAATTGCATGATTGATGAGATGAGTTGAGTTATCACTTGAGGAACCAGGACTGGTGATTTGAGTCTCGACCCGATCTAATGATACTCAAGGATGGGATAAAGTTAATGAAGGCTTCAATAAACCTGAGTGTCAGCAAAACACTAGCCAGTATGTAGAAAAGTTTGCATGCTATCTTTGATATCTACATATGTGCTAGTGTGTGATGAAACTAAATAATTGTTGATCAGTGTGCGCCAACTTTTGGTAAAAGCAGTGGAGCTAGCCAAAGGAAAGAAAAGAAAGAAATATTCAAAGAAAAGCTCAATTATTACAAAGTAAAATTCAATGAGCTTCCACCAAAGGTGAGCGCTCCCAACCATTTTCAAAGTGTCCACTTGGACCAAACGCTATTAGGACCAAGGAGTTAGGCTAGCACCATAAAAGGGCTCTGCATCGTATAGTGAAACAAGTCTGGGTGTCGAAGGTATCTTAGATACTCAAAAGAGACACACCCTGGTGTACTCTCAGAAAAACAAGTGCAGACAACTCCAAATTCTCTTGACGGATACATTGATCAACAACAAAAATATATAATATGTCGAGTTATAAGGCACTCAAGAGGCCCCTTGTTCCAATGTGAGGGAGAGAAAAACAAACACAATCATATGCCCTCCATCATCTGGTTGTCCATCTATACTTTCAACTCTGACAAACTAATGAGACGGTTGATTTGGCCAAAATTCACGGAGTCTAAAAGTGGTGTCTCACACAAGCGGAGACAACCGTCGCTGTGACGACTCACGATGAACTCTGAACTAAAATCAACAATTAACCCACACTAAAGATCAAGAAATTAGAAATAATGTGGAGTTAAAATTTATTTTTAACTCTGCACAAATGGTGTATAGTGACAAGTATGCAGAGAGTTCGAATACAGGGAGCAAGCAGGGTAATTCAAAAATTGTGCTCAAGTGAATGTGTGTGATGTATCTACGCTAAGCAAGCAAGAAAATAAATCTTTTGTGGGTATTAATTTTTTTATATTTTTTTTTAATTTTTAACTTTGTATTTTGATTTTTAATTTTCTTATTTTTATATTTTATAATTTATATATTTTTTTTAATTTCTTTTTTTAAGTATTGGAAAATAAAGACAATGTAATAAAAGATAAGATAAACTATTTATAAAAAGATGCAAAAATAACCAAAAATTCAGAAATGAAAGATTTCTAATATTTTTAGGATTTTTTACTATTTTTGTGATTTTTGGGGATTTTTCAAGGTGTTTTTGGTATTTTTAATTACTGAAATAAGAGAAAACAATGACAAAGTTGCTGGCTGGGGGTAAAATTGGAATCAAAAATAGCAAACAGCAACCAAAAATTTTCAAACTAATTTTAAAATAAATAGGATAAAATCTAGAACAAACAGGACCTGGGTTTATAATTTTTTGATTTTTCTTTGATTTTATATAATTTTTTGAAGTTTTTGAGTGTTTTTAAATTTTTAGTGTTTTTCTTTTGAGATTTTTAGTGATTGTTGGATTGACACTAAAATAGGATATAATAGACACTAGGGAATTTTTTTGGAATTTTTAGAGGTGATTTAATATTTTTTTGGTATTTTCTAAGCTAGACAGTGCATAAAAGCAAGTTTTTGATTTTTAATAAATATAAAAATAGAATAAAATCAAAAACTAAATTGATAGAGTGGAAGCACAAGTTAACAGGAGCTAAACCCTATTTTTGTGGAATTTTTGGACTTAAAATGATACCCTAATTAATCCATGCAAGTATAAAAAAATTAAAGGTCTAGTAGGGACCTTTCTGCAAATATCAATAAATATGGGGGCACGCCTGCAATTTTGCCACAAAATTTTAAACTAAATTAAATAACTATTAGACCAAACACAAATAACCAAAACCCGCAAGGGTGAAGTTACAAAAATCCCAGATTCACGTGCAAAGCAAGCGCACCGGGGAAGGGTTGTTCTGCAGTATGACAAAGCTTCGGGAGTTTAAACACAAAATTTCCACAATTTTTACACTGCGTAGGAAAGTTTATAGACTGAACGGAAATAGCAAGACCTTTGAGGGTCCCTCTGCAAAATGCCACGTCCCCTCACGCGCACGGGCACGTGAGATGACGTGGCGAGGGACCTAAGCGTAAATGTGTGAAAGTTGGGGGTCTCAAAAGTAAATATTACAAAAAGATTAACTCTGCAGATGAAAGTTTGAGTTTCTATTATAAAATACAAAAACCAGTTGGGTTTAATGCGCAAAATACCCAACTTAGGCACGAGCGGACGGCGGATCTGACTTTACTTATACACGTGTCGCGCCCTGATCTCACGAAGACGGTTCGCGCCCACGGCCGCGATTAGATCTGGCGTGATGATCCAACGGCTGGGGGGATGCTCGATCCAAGGGTAGCTGTGCTCCTGGAAGAACGAGGCTAATCGAACGGCCTGGAGGGACTGACGAAGAACTGGGATGAACTCGCCGCTAGGCGAGTTTCCCAGGCCTCGATCTTCCGCCTCCGCCGCGAGTTGATGGTCCAAAATGTCTCGGGGGCTTCCTGGGAGATCCCTGCTTCGACTGGGGGCCTCAAAAGGACCGGAGGAGCTCCAGTGTTCACCAGCGATGGAGGAGGAGCCGAGGTCCTCCAGGTACCACTGGTGGACGAGCAAAATGCTCCCAGTCACGCGTGAAGTTCCAGTACCTGCAAAAAATCATCAAGGGGAGCACGGGCAAATTGCCGCGCATCACCCAGCAGTAGAAGAAGGTGGAAGGTGGCGAGGAAGAAGCCCACTGGAGCTAGCTCCGGTGAGGTGATCACGGAGGCGAAAGACTGGACTTTACTCGAAATGGAAGGGTGGACGATGGTCCTACTGCTACCAGAAATATAAAGAAAATAAGAAAAAGAAGAGAAAACAGTCCCTCGAGCCCAGAATGGCGAGGTTGATACCTCACGGCGGCGCAGCCGCCGGAGATGGTCGGGAGCACACCTAGGCACGCTTGGCACCTCAACGAGATGCTGGGATCACCCCCTGTCACCGGGGATCCCAGTCTAACACTCAGAAGTCTCCACCAATGCCATAAGGCGAGTCCAAAAAAAGAAGGGAAGGAATGGGGTTGGTTTTGAAACATGGTGAAGGGCGACTTTCGAGGCGAGATTTCGAGCAGATGAAAAAGATCTGGTAAGATCTAAGAGGTCAGCGGGCTAGGTGGGTCTACAGTGAACAAAAGTCAAGAAGACTTTGGAGAGAAACGAGGGACCTATGGCCCTCGAAAAAATCAAGAAAGAGGGAACAAAGACATACCTGACGGGCTGTGACCAGGGGTCATGGAGTTGACCCCCCGTCAACGGATGGCGTGGCCTGATTGGGCTACGTCATCCGCAAAAAGACAAAAAACTTTAAATAAAAACTTCTAAATTCTATAAAAAAATAATAAATGATGTAATTAGTTTTAGGTTATTTAATAAAATATCTTTATTATTTTATAAGGAATTTTATCATGATTTTTAATTATTTTTATGAATTATATTTTTACAAGTTGCTTTTATACCCCTATATAGGTATATTATCTACATATTTTGTTCTTTTATTTTTATTTTGTGTATTTTAATGTTATTAATTATGTTAATTAATTTATATAATTATAACATACTTTTATGCACATAATCATATTTTTATTTTATTTTTCTGAGATGTTTTGTATATTAAATAAAATACAAGAGTATGTTATATAGGTATGTGTATAAGTAATGTATCTATGTATTGAATATATACAAGTATTTTTATTTGTATTTTATTTATGTTATTATTTTGATTTTAATGTACATAAGTATTATAAGTAATAATTACAGAATTATAAAAATATAAAAATACAAAAATAATAAATAAATAATAAATTGAATATTTTATTCGGTACACTGTACAATGTGGGTCCAAAACTCAACTTTCAAACCGTAGCTCCGCCAAATGCGAAACCACCGCCATTAATTAGCTTATTTTCTTCTATATACAATTAAAGGTGAATATGCTACATTTGGAGTTTTCGTTTATGAGATACTGGTCTGGGAAGTTGGCATTCTGGATTTTTATTCAGACCATAACTTTTTATCTGTACATTATTTTTCCGTGAAATCAATTTTGCATTTTTATTTATAAAATTATCTACAACATTCATGTACAAAGTTTCTTTATTTGATGTAAAAAAAGTGGAACCAAAAATGGGTCTCAAAATGAATAAAGAATGAATGAAAACTATAGGTAGTTTATCTGTATTTCTGACCTTATCTCCCCCTACTTTATTCCTTATCGACCTATTCATCAAGATGCCTAGGTCTCGAGGTTTCGGGTCATAAAATATCTACAATATTTTATTCTTTTTCTTTTCTTTATTTATTCTATAATTTTGGCTTTAATTACAGGACTTTATACACTATTTAAATGCACATGCAAGAATGCTAAGATGCTCTATTTAAGGGTATTTACAGGCATTTGCTAGGGTTTTTGGTGCCAAAATGATAGAATAAAGATGATGAAATGTGGATTCATCAATGGTTCACTGAAGTAAGAATAGACGTATTCCCTAGTGTTCAGGATTAGGTCTAGAGGAGAGTCTCCTCGACTGGAACTTTGGGTGATGTATCAACTCGACTCTCATGATTGTAGTACACTAAATTTCATAACCTTATATTTTATGTACAAATAGAGAGTATGATAATTAGAGAAGTTGGATTCCTTTTGACTAGAGCATGGTTGAGCCAAGAATTTTAGGATCGCTCAAATTAAGGGCCTTCAAAGATTTGAGCCTTGAAATTTTTACATGCACTGTCATGAATTAGATGCTCGAGGACAAGCATAGTTTAAGTATAGGGATATGATGAATCACAAATTAATCATACTAAAATCCAATTATTAATCCCCAAACATAAATAATTCAATAAAAATCACTAGCAATTCATTATTATTAACTTGTATATAAAGTGTGTATAATTAACCTATAAATAACTCTAATTGATTATCATTATTTTTATTGTATTTAATTGCTAATCATTTTTCTTTGTTTTTATATTTTATTAAAACCCTTAAAAATTATATTAGTTATTGTCTATATTTTTCTTGGCTTTTAAAAGAAATTAAAAATACAAAAAATCTCAAAGCCTTAAAAACATTATTTTTATCTCTTAAAAATGCTCTCAAAAAATCATCTTTGTATAAATGACCTCTTTTGACTTTGTATCCAATCATGAAACTTGTAAATCTCATAGAGATATACAACTTTCATATTTTGACTTTTTCTTAGTTTTGCTTCCTTTTATTTTGTTTGGTTTTTTTCATTATTTTCCTATTTTTTGAATTTTCTGGAGCTAGCCACGTGGAACCCTAAGTCGCCCACGTGGCCTGCTCCTCTTCATGCCACCCACCACCTTACTGACCGGCTGATCACCTCTACCTGCCGCCATCACAGTCGATCCCGTTCGCTTCATTTTCAGTCGTCTGATGCGATCACTGGATCTCATCAGATCCACCCACTCCCGCTCTCCTCACAGCCGTCTGATCTCCCTCCTATCCTACGACTCTCATCTCGCCACGTCACGCACTCCATCCTAACCCTCAGATCGCCCCACTTCTTCATCCTCACTGTCCACCCCCACTGATCTCCAGTCTCTAGATTAGATCATCTGATCTCGTAACCCTCGCCCAACGCTCATCCCCCAACTGTTGGATCGAGTGATCCAACAGTCCCTGCTTCGTCCCCTACCTCCAATATCCACACCCCCAGTCATTTCACCTCGCTCCCGCTCCGTCCCCTTCCATTTTTTGTCATCGCCACACCCTCTCTCTCTCACATCCCATTCAACATCCCTACGTCTGTTCACATCCCCTACGTCTGTTACACTCAAATGGTGGCCTCTTCACTCCTTTACCTCCATCGGGTAACCATTGCAAACCATCCCATGTCACCACCTGAAACAGTCAATCTCCTCCTCCTATAAACTCCATCTCCGCCACCGATAGCATGCACCATTCCCACCTGCCATGTTGGCCCAGCCCTCCGGCCACCCTCCGGCGACGACAGAGGGGCAGATTGCTGAGGCGATAATGGTCGATCGTCCAGATGTGATCCGTGATCGTCTAGCCACATCGCGGTGTCTCCGCCACCGAGTCAGAGTGACGATCTGAGGACCAATTTGGCCCTCATTCCAAGCCACTTCGTCCACCTCCAACCAGGTATATCACTTCATCCTCAGTCCATCTACTTTTCTCTGATTTACCTCATCGCACACACACAACTTCACCTCCAATCCACACCGTCTCCACCATCACCTAGCATCTAAGATCTTCGCGCCACCTCCTCTTTCTTACAGAACCACTCCTCGCTCCGACCCAACTCTCCTGTCGTCATGACGGAAGGATTCCTAGGGCCACTGCCTTCTCCACCCACGCAGGCCCTCCGCTCAGCCTCACCCGCCTTTACTTTGCACGCATTTCAGCTATCTTATAATATGCAGGTACCTTCAATGGTTGTACCTTACGTCCCTCTCCGATCTCATGTCTTAACGTCGGCGAGCAACCACAATCTGGACCCTCCAGTAAGACCCTCATCGCACCTCCCGCTACTTCGTCCGCATCTTAGCAAGCTTCCTCAATCTTCAGATGAGCGAACGGAGTACGATGGAGCTCTAGGGAAGTTGTCAGATAAAAGCCTCCTTCGATGACATACGGTAGAGCACGAAGAGCAGGTGTCGTCCGATCCCCACAATTGAATGGGCCAGATGAACAATGCATCATCCCGAGCCTCCATGCAGAGCCTCCAAGCTCGGGCTGACTGAGCCAAGCACCAAAGCTCCAAGAGATGCCGCATAGCTCGAAGCAGGAGCGCCTCTTGAGCCTGGTCCGAGGGGTTGGGTAAATTGCATGAAGGACCCTACAACTTTTGGATATTACAATTAGGTCCTCTATGTGCATGCCTCATGTGCATGCTTGGGGTATTTTACATGGGGGCCCTTGTGATTTTTGGAAATTGCAATATAGTCCATGTACATAAATGGAGAAATTGCAAAAGGACCCCTTTAGGTTTGGCATTTGCAAATGGGTCCCTCCAAAGATCGATTTGCAATATTTATCTTTATTTTTCACATTTTTAATACGTTATGCACTTGCATTGTTTCTTCAATATCATGAGCATTTTAAGTCCGAATTGCATGATTTCAATGTCGTTTTGAAGCTTAATTAATTTTCTATCTAATGGCATATTTAATTTCTTAAATTAATAATAAATTAAAAATAACGAATTTTGCATTATATAGTGTCTTTTTCTCGATAAATTCTTGCCATTAATAGATACTTGGTCTTGATTTTCACACTCGATTTGAATATGAAATTAAATCATAATTTATGCTCATTGCATCGATATTCTATAGGGCATATCTGTAAATATATGTTTGCATGCTTGTACTTTGCATTTATTCGCGCACTATGTCATGCATCATCTTATAATTGCATTGAAAAATCAAATAAAAAATTACATGCATCAGTCCTTGCATTATTTAACCTTCATTTTATTGTGCATTTGCATGAAGACTAAGACTTGGAAATAATCACATATTAATTAATCGACAAAATTTGATAAATAGACGAAGAGGCTCGTGTCCCTGTGTTTGACATTGGTATACTTACCAAGCAAATAATTCCCACATATTTAAAAATGTGATCTTTGTTGAACCATTTTTACCACCTATACTACGATAAAAGACGTCAATTAATGTGGTAAAAATGTCGTTCGTCACTCCTCTTATGGGAAAAGGGGATGTCCATCTCACCGCCAACATCAAGCTCAAAAATGTTCTTTTTATTCCCCATGATTCACCAACCTTCTCTCTTTTAGTCAAACTTGCAAGAACTTAATTGTCGGGCTATCTTTGATGTTATTTCTTGTGTTTTTAGGTCATACTGACTAGAAGGATGATTTCCATGAGGTATAAATAAGGGTGTATCTATCGTCTTGTTCAATCTTATAGTACTGCTTCATATTCTGGGGCTCATTTTTTGGCTTCTTCAAGCATTCTCTAGAACGAACGCTTAGGGCATTCATCTCTTTACAAACTTTATTGGGTTCTTCCCCAGCTCCCTCCTACTATCAGCTCAGGGGGTGTAAGTCCTGCCAATTGGGGAAGCACACATAAATTTTTGTTGTCACCTGATACCATCCATTCTAGTACCCTCTTTGAGTTTATCCATCTTGATATATGGGTACCTAACTGATATCTTGATTGTTTGGGAAACATATACTGTCTTGTCCTAATGGATGACTTCTCTCGTGTTTTATTGACTTTTTGTTGATAGATGAAACTGATGTTTTAAATTAAAACTCATTTTATAAATAAATAAAGACTCAATTTGGTGTTTATGTCGAAAGCTATTAGATTTGACAATCCTAGAGAATTCTTTTCTCATGATATACAGTCGTTTTCGTCTTCTCACAAGATTCTGCATTAAACCACATATGCTCATATTTCCCAGCAGAATGGAGTTCCCAGTGCAAACATCAACATATTCTTGCTCATACATTACTCATAGATATCATATTCCTTCAATGTAATATGGAGACATCGTCCTTACTGACATGTTTCTCGTCAATTGCATGCCATCTACTTCCATTGATGAGAAGGTTCCCATTAAGGTCCCTTTTCCCATGGAAACATACTTCCTTGTTCCTCCAAGAGTGTCAGGGAGGGTGGCCCTTGTTCACCTCCTCTGTGATATGACTCTCTGTTCAAAAAAGGCTACGTTAATGTTACGTTATTTGAGTATTTTCTGTTATATTCCATGTATGAAACATGTATGCATCCTTTACCTCTTATAATAAAGGGATTTTTACATATATATATATATATATATATATAACCATATATGATTCCATATCTTACATATTGAAATCTCCATAATCATGAATTACATGGAGAACACTGAATACTGCTTAACTCTTATTGACCAGAACATGAAACTCAAGCACTCAATTCACTTGCAAATCCGGGAACAGACCACCTTGGAACTTCACCAGAATGCAACACCAGAGATGAAGCTTCGATCCTTCCTCACCTTCGGGTACACCGAGATCCTCGCCTCTACCCCGACCTTCATATCATCAGGCAAGTCGATGAAGATGGGTGACGATAGGGTTGGAGAAAGCGTAACATGAACAACCTCCCCCCATGGTGCGCTAGAGCCATCCTACCCCCGATCTCGTCGTCGAAGACCTTATGGCACTGCTCCATCCAAGTGACATGAGGTTTGGAATGGGGGGTCTGTGGCAGTTGAGATTAGGTGAAGAGAAACTTTAGTAGAGTAATAGGAAGGGAGGGAGGGGAGATCAGAAAAGGCTATGATGGGTGTCGAGCCAAGTGATGGTGGAGTTAGAGGTTGGCCAGGGTCGGGGGAGGAGGATGAGGTTTTGGGGAAGAAAGGGAGTATTTGAGAGGGGATGGAGGTAAACAAATAAATATTAGCTATTGGATCGAGTTGATAAGATTAACTAAAGGGAGTTGTTGAGGTAGAGAAGTAAACTAACAGAGGTGCTAAGTCATAAGATGGAGTAACTATTCAATGTGCAATTTGCAATTATGGAACGATCAACGCATAAATATGAAAGTATCAAGGGTTATGTGTGTAAAAATCCCTACGATAAACATTTCTCGCTTAATGTTTTTATTCCTCGTGATGATCAATGCAAGACCACTTCTCCGCAGAAAACACACCCCTCCTCAGCAGGCACCATCTCTCCCATAGATATGCCCATCAATTGAATTTTTATGTGCTGATGGCATTTATACTTCTATAGGCGTGGAAACATGTGTAGCATATGACAATAGGAGCATTTCAATATACCTTCACATACCCTTAAAAAGGGATCACAGTCATCAGACAATGTACCAAGCATCCCATTTTGTCTACGGTGTCCTTTTCTAGACTTGGGTATTCTTATAAATAATTTTATGAAGCATTTCCTAACACAACCATCCCTTGTATTCACGACGAGGCTCTTCGTGGTTCCAAATTGGGATTATAAATAGAAGAGAAGATGCCTCCACTTGTTTCATGTAATATCTGGCTACTTGTTGATCCACTGGTAATAACAAGATGGTCGGATTGAGATGGGTATCTTATTATAAAGTACAAGCCCAATAGATCGATTGCTTGACACAGAGTTTTCTTGGTAGCACATAGGTTTGCATAAACCAATTGTGTCGATTTCTTTGATGCATTCGCCTCTCCGTAGTGCAGATCCTCATGGTGATGTAGTACAACTCGATTGACCTTTACATCAACTTGGTGTAAAGAATGCATTTTATATGAGGTAGTGTACATGCAACAACCTTTAGGATATGATACTTAAGCAAGTGTTAGAAGGTGTGCTTGTTACACAAAGCTAACTATGAGCTTAAAGAAAGCCCTCATGCCTAGTTTCAGATGTTATCGGAAGTACTAAAGAGTTTGGGTCTTGCTAGATCATCTCAAAACCATTCCTTGTTCGTACGAAAGAATAGAAAAGGAACCATGGCAATTCTTGTTTTATATACATGATATTATCCTTACAGTAGATGACTAGGGTGGCATACAAAAGTGAATGTGCAACTTGTAGAACAATTTGTGATCAAAGATTGGGACCATTAAAATACATTCTAGGGATAAAAATAGCTAAATCCTAGCAAGATCTAGTTATGTACCAATGAAATCATGACATTGATCGTCTTTCAAGAGACAAGGATGCTAAGACCTAAGCTGTCACAAATACATATGGGTCCTAAGACACACATTTATGAGCCGTAAGCCCTTGAAGATACATGTCTATAGAGGCGGCCAGTAGGTAAGTTATTGTATCTAACCATTGCACGACCAGATATATCTCTGGCAGTTGACAAACAGAATCAGTTCATCGACTCTCATGCTTCATTTAACTTCTATGCACACACAATTCTCTTAAGATACATCAAGTACTTTTCAAGGGAAGGGTCTAATGTTCACTAAAGGTGTCACTTTATATCTCATAACCTATTCTGATGCAAATTTACATATGATACATGATAGACCAAAAATCTTCTACTAGGTTCTTAACATTCATTACAAGAAACTTAGTAACTTGGAGAATACTGGAATAAGAACTTATTTGCCTCTAAAGTGTTGAGAGTGAATACGGAGCTATGGCCTATGCAATAACTAAACTAGTATGGATTCCATATGTACTCCAAGATCTTCATGTCATTCTCAACAGCATCATGGAGCTCCTATATGATGATCGAGCAACAATGCATGTAGCCAACAATCCCATGTTTCATAAATGTACCAAACATGTGGAAGCTAGATGCTATTATACTCTCTCACATACAATGAGGAATGCTTTGTACTCTTAGAATACCCTCTATAGATCATATTACATACTTGTTTACTAAGACACTCGCACACACGTAGTTTGAAAATGTTTTAACAACATGAGCATGATTGACATATATGTCATGTCCTCCCAATAGAGTGGTGACATCACTTATTATAACCCTAACCTTAGATTTCCATTTATACAAGGAGGCCTAGGGTTTTCATTATCAAAAGAAAATTCTCATTATGAACCTTAACTTTTATGGTTTTATTATTAAGAAGGTTGTCGAAGTTTCTCTTAAGGTTTATTTTACTTATCTTCCTCCTCCATGGTTTTCGTGATTATTGCCTGATGAAAAATCCTCGATTCCCTCGCCAAAGATTGATTTGTAGATTTTGAGATGTCGCCAATTATGGCAGATCATAAGGGCCCAATAATCAAATGGACAAATGAAGTCAACCATGGATACTCCCTCAAAAGAGTGCTCCTTTTATTTTCCACCATTTAGTTTTGTTTTTAAATTTTGTGATGGGGTGATGTCCTCCAAGTCTCGAACATTTTTTGGCATGTAAAAGAATTGTATGGTGTTGTCAGACCCTTCGGGCTCGAGGCACTATGCTACTGAAGGATATGGAGAAATCCTTAAGCGCATCATGGAAACATGAGGATAGCGTCATATGCGATCGGGTGTGTTTAGTCATACTAGTTGCTCAGGGAAGCAGAATTTAAAATTTTTAAACGATGAAACCATATGATTCAAGAACACTTCTCAGATCATTTCATCTAAACCACAAACAAGTATTAGGTTTACCTCTTGAAGCGTGGTTGCGATCGAGTCTCTAAACGAAGAGACCTCCTATCTCAAGTCCGATCCAATGGAGGAGATGCTTGCGAGCACGTTGGTGAGATGTATGCTCCTCGCAATCCATGTTGATGATCCAAACGACGAATCTCCTGATCTCATCACACAATATCTGACGTCTTCTTCATGTGTGAGGCATACCGAAGGAAACGGAGATCCACGAATAAACAATCCAGCAACATAACTACAATGATGTGGCGATGGCAACTCTCTAGGGCTCCATGGTGGACGGCCACAATGAGAGGGAGAGAGAGAGAGAGACTTGGCATGTAGAGAATGAGAGATAAAGAGCAATTTTTGACTTCGTTGTTGTAATTAGAAGAGCTGCCTATTCTTATATAGGGTTTTGGGAGTCCATGGATTTCAATCCATGGACAACACAAAATCAAAGGATGAGATTGATTTGTGTATCTTTCAATGGCCATGATGTTGTCGTAAAAACACAATAATAATTAATTAAATTTGATTTAATATATATTGATAAATCAATATAAATTTAATTCCAAATCAAATCAATTGTCCTTGGAGATAAATGGATGAGAAGATTGCCCTCATCCCTAAAAGTGGGTGGCATCCTACTCCTAATGGAAGTTGGTGGCCGTCCACCCTCTTGTGGTGGAATGGATCAATATTCTCATTATCTCTTGAGATCTCATTATCTCATGATATCTCCAAGATTTACAAAAACACTTATTGTAAATTATTTCACAAAAAATAATTCATAATTATCTTGTGAATATTGCAATCATGCCATTAGAAATACGTGAATCACATTCACATCCCAAAATAAAAATTAAATTATATTTTCAATTAATCATCAAATGTGAATCCAATTCACATCAATAATTAACTAACAAATAAATCATAATAGTCTCTCTCTAATATATTATAAATCATATTTATAATATATATGAATAATTGGATAGTGCTATCCACATTATTCACATCCATAATATTAGATCACAATTAATCATCTTGGATCTCCATTCCCATGTGCCCAAATAATATCAATCACATTCACATTATTCACATCTTTGATAATTAAATCACATTTAGTTATCTCAGATAACTCTCCTTATAATATGAATCAGATTCATATTATTCATGATAATTAAATCACATTTAATTATCCATTTTTCTCAATGCTAGGATACATATATCAACAGTAAAATTATCCATGAACTCTTTCAAGGATAATGTGCTTTCTTCGCGGGTATTGGAGATAAGGATAGGGCGATTGTATTGTTCCACATATAATGACTTGGATATTGAGATCAAATCTTAAATCCAGATCTCGATGACCTCCCATAGATGCTTGATCAAATTAAGGTCGTAGATGTAATCTTCTCATTGCAGCTGGATCACATTCATATCACTGTCCAATACTTGGACCAAGATTAGATTACTTCTCTACATAGAGGAGTCACTAAAATCCATACCCATTTCATCACTCCCTAAGAATAGAATCATCATGATTATACAATCGTTTATGATCACATCACCCCCAGGTATTCCTAATACATGTACATCCTACATACTAGAAGACCTAGAATAAATCCGAAGTTTTAGATCTATTTTAGATTGTCTCCGTCAGGGTTTTATCATTTAGTTTATCATTTGATTATTGGGAGTTGGTATCGATCATATACTTTCCAAAAGCGTATATCCATATCTAGGTATTAATCATATACTTTTCAAAAAGTATATATCAAACCTACAAATTCAGTCAAGCTTCTAAAATGAGACGATCGTGCACGGAATTTGATCTTTCCCAATATCTCATGAGTGAGCTCATGTCTTCCGGTTCAGCAATGAACATATATGATCCTTTTGAGAGATCGTATTACTCATATGCCCTTACATGCATACCAGCGCGTCGGTGTATAGACCTTGATTAGATCATTAACCTATTGGTCTACTAAATGTACATACTCAGACATATAGTAACACATCTATCTTCGTCAGAGGATGTGTGCCTATATCGTGATAGTGTATGACACAGGTCTTTATTTATCTCGATCATGTTAAGTCAACTCTTTGATCTAACTTATCTAACACCTCTGAATCTCTATTCCTATGCAGAGGACCTACATCAAGAGGTCGGTTAGATATCAGCCTTTAGAGAAAGGATTGACATCTCCTTCTCAGGCTGGAGATCCTCTCTTAATAATCATTTGACGGTGCTTGATGAGTCCTCAATCTAACTTTTAGATATTCATCAAAGCACCAGCCTCTATGATTCAACAATTGAATCAGCAGTTGTATGATCATTAACATGGCCATGGTCTATAACCCTAATTGTACTAAGGGACCTATTATGTAAATTAATTATTCTTCATTTCAGATCAGGGAATGATATTCACGATAACATTTATTGCATAATGGCTCGTCGTGGGCTCACATGTCCAACAATCTCCCATTGGCCCAAAGAGCCATTAATGGGCTAATCTTTAAACCCACACTCATGTGACAATCATAGGCTATTTAGAAAAATAACTAGGTAAGATGATCAATCACTCTGTTCCTGAGAGACTACGTCAAGTCCTTTTACGGCACTTGCATATCCTCTAATAATAGTGCTCACATTTAATGTGAATGTTGCATCTTATGCAAACAATACCAATATTGTCAGTGGTAGTGTCATTGATACTACAGCTCAATAATTGTTATAACCGTTATTTCCATTATCCTTATCAGAATACCCTTGTTCATTGAGATCTCTATCTCTTAAGGTATCTGCAGTTAGGACCTTTTAGATCTCTATCTATTAAGTCTTAATTTGAAGATATTGTTATTACTGCAATCAAGTGTTTTATCTCCATAGTAGTATTAGTAACATCTTACTGCTCCCACTGCTTGGTAGACATATGACTTTTGTACAAATCTAGCATACATTGAGCTTCCCAAAAATGATGCACTAAGGCATGTAGCTTTGGTGTTCACATCCTCAACTCTTTGAGGTACTACCACTTTAGATATGTGACGGATTGCCTGCATGGGTATATTAGGTACTCGTTGTAGCACGACACTCAGTCAATTAATCAAAATCGTGAAAAGGATCTCTGTGAAGAGTGTCCCGACCTATATTTATATCCTGGGCAAGTCTGGGGTCGAACACAGGGAGGCAAAGCAATAACTTTAGGTTAATTCAGAACACTTAAGTTTAGGTTTCCAATGCGGATTTTTTTTATTTTTTTTAATGCAAAATGAAATGCGAACGCAAAATACGGGTGAATAAAGTTAATAAGAAAACAACAACTGAGCCAAATTGATTTTAATATGAAATTAATATGATTTAGCCAAATTATATTTTTCTTAAAAATCTAATCCGGTGATGAATGCAAAACACATTTTTGGGGAATTTTAGGAACTAAAATACAACAATGAAAAAACACACGTTTTATGGGTTTTCATGTAATTTTTCACACAAATAGAATGCAAAAATTATGAAAAATTTACTGAGACTTAAACATGATGAAATGAGCCATAATAATTTTTTTGGAAACTTTTGACCATCTACAAAATTTATATGAATTTTTTTATGAAAATAGAGTGACATTGAGTATTTAATTTCTAATAAATCCATAATGTCAATTTATCCAGAGAGTGAATTATTTCAAAAAGGTATTTGAATTAGCGATCCAGGAGAGTTGGAATTTCTCAAAAATAATATATTTGGATTTAATTAAAATTCATTTATTAAAATCACTCCGTAATTTATTTAAAGCACAAGACAGCTCCAATTTAGATGATATTTGGATAGTAATGAAAGCACATTTCAAGGCATCATTTATGAGTTTTGAGGATTTTTGGAACAATTGTGGATTAAATATGAATTTAAGGCCACAAATTGGGTAAAATATGCAATGTTTCGGTAAATCAATTTTAGTTAATTACACAGAGCTCACAGAAATCCAATAAATAACTAAATGATAGAGAATTAATTGCTCAACAACGTAAAATTTTTCATTAAAATAAATGATGCAAAATAGGTGTCCAAATTAGCATGCAAACATTGGGGTATCCGTGCAATTTAGAATTAAAAAACAAAAGAAATTATGCTTAAAGGCACTTTTGCAAATGCATGAACTTTACGGGTAAATGTTGCAATATTTACAAGATAAAATAAAGAAAATAAATGGGAACCTTCTTCCTCATTAGGGCACGACAGTGGAGGAGGCTGGTAGAGCATGATGGTGGCACAGAGGTGGTCGTTGGTCTGGAAGCTGGAGGGCAGCGCACAACCGTTGGCGAGGAGTGGGAGGTGTGGTGGGCCACATGAGGGAGGGTCGCAGGCGGAGGAACGACCACATTTGGAGCTTGGGTGCAAGTCGGTGGGTTGCGCGGGCTGCTGTGCACGGAGCACCGTAGAGGGGCGACGCGGTAGTGGCAGAGGAGGGGCCATCGAGGAGGGGTGGTTGGGGGTAGCACGCGTGGTTGCAATTGGCTATGGTGCGGACGAGCGTGCGCAGGGTGGCGAACGTCCTAGGGAAGGAAGGAAGCGGCGGGTGGCGTGGCCGCGCACGAGCTGTCACGCCTAGAGGGGGGTGGAGGTGTCGAAGGTGTGCGGAAGCATGCACGATGGCTAGAAGGCGGTTGCAGTGGTGCAAAGGACATGGTGTCTATGGACGGAGGTGACGGAGGGTAGCTGGGGCCGCGCGCTAGGGGGCGACGATGGCGCACGTGGTCTCGCTTGAAGAGATGCGCGATGGAGGGGTGGTGATGGCGTACGTGGACGTGCGTGAAGGTCTGTGTGATGGAGTCTGCCACTGGAGGAGGAGGAACACACGAGGGAGGGGTCGTTGCTGGCAGGTCCTACAAAGCGGAGGAGAGTCGCAGGCGGTGGTGGCCTGCGGTGGGGAAACTGCGGCGGCACTGGACGAACTTACATGCGAGCTGCGGGTAAGGAACTTGTTGTTTTTTTATATGATTTTTTTATTTTTTGTGATTTGATTTTTTTTGAATTTTTAAGAATTGAATATAAATGAATATAAAAATGGGTGATCTAGTGGTGATGGTGATGATGTGGTGGTTTGGATGTGGTGTAAAAAACTAGGGGAAAATGTTAGATAAAATAAAATAACAAGGGAAATGAGAGTGAATACTTACCTGAGGTTCATTGGATTTGCGGGAGCAACTACGTTGGACTACTGACGTGGTCTCGATCCGATTGGCGAAAAAATCGGAGAAGTTATGCGAGCATGATGAGAAATTCTTGATGCGGCAACAATGGAAGTCATGGATCTCGCATGAAGGAGGTCATTGCTTGAGGAGGATGCTCGGTCGCTGTCACCGACAAAATACTTCAAGCTCTCTTCTTTTTCTCTAAGAATGGTGGATGGGAAAAAATGAGGAAGAAGAGAAGAATAAAAAGAGAAAGGAGATGGAGGTTAAAAAGTGGTGGAAGAAATGATGTTGAATACGAGGTTAGATGAAGAAAATGGAGTTGAATGGGAGTTGGTGGTAGAATGGGAAATTAGAGTGGAGAAAGAGAAAAAATTAAAAGAAATTAAAAGTTGGCTACTATAAATAAAATAAAATGAAATAAAGAGAAAAGAGAGTGGAGAATTTACAAAATAAAACAAACAATATGTACATGTTTTTTTTACTTCTCTAATTTAAATTTTATATTTTTAATAAACACTATTTACAAAATAAAAAAATAAAATATAGAAATAAAATAAAAGGCAAAAATGATTTTTTTTTACATTTTAGTAATTAAGAAAATGAAAATAAGAAAGGGAAAATGTTTACAATATATACAATGTACGCCTAGGTCCAAAAACTCATATTTTGCAAACGAGCTTCGATTTTGATGAAACCACTTTCATTGGATAGATAATTCTAACTTAAACTTTAAAAGTGAGTTTGGTGAATTTGAGTTCATACGGAGTGGGAATTTGACCGAGAAGTTGGATATTACGGCTTTTTCTCTTTGGGATCTTGGAGTATTTATTAAAGACAAAGTTTGTTTTATATTTTTGTATTTTATATATATATTTATAAACAAGTTAGAGAAAGAAATTTTTCGAAAAGGAGTTGAAATGAAATTATAAAAAATACATGAATTTTGGGCTATTTACAGGTGAAAAACTCCTTTATTTTACGGTTTTGTATTGATAATTTTCTTTGTACAATATAATATATAATAATTAGTGTATTTTATTTACAAGAGTCGTTTTATTAATTTATTGATTTTATGGATATTTATTTAAAATTTTACTCAGGTATTTTGCTAAGAACAATATATTGAGATGATGAATCGTGGATTCATCACACCCCCTACCATACTTAAACTTTGCTAGTCCTCGGGCAAATAGAGAATGAATAAGTTGGATTAACCCATGACTGTGCATGTGAATACAAGACTTGATCCGTTGAAGAACTCTCGATTTTAGTGGTCCTAAAATTCTAAGTTGAACTAAGCTCTAGTCAAAAGGTATCTAATTTCCTAATCATCAGACTCTCTCGGTATACATATATAATAGGGATATGACTTTAAGTGTGGACTGCAGTTACAAGAGTAGAGTCGTAACTTCACCCAAGTTTATAGTCCAATAGACTCTCCTAAGAACCCAATCCTCAACACTAGGGAATAAACCATTTCTTGCACCCAATCCACCGTCTCTTTAGTTGTCAGACTTAAAAGTGTAGATGGAAGGCCAGTTGACGGAGGGCATAGGATTTGTATCATTTCTTCTCTCCTCTCCTTGGAACAAGGATCCTCTCGAGTGCCTTATTAACTCAACACGTGTGTTTTTTGGATTGTTGATCAATGTATCCATCAAGAGAATTCAGAGTCGTTTGCACTTGTTTCCTAGGAGTACACCGGGGTGTGTCTCTTTTTTGAGTATCTAAGATACCTTCGACACCAGACTTGTATCACTATATGATGCAGCTTGGGTGCTAGCCTGACTCCTTGGTCCTAATAGCATTTGGTCCAAGTGGACATTTTGAAATGGTTGGGAGCGCTCACCTTTGGTGGAAGCTCTTTGTATGGTGAGAGATTTTCTTTCAACATTTCTTTATATTTTTTTCCTTTCTTTTGGATAGCTCCATGTAGCAGACCCTACTCATAGTGGGAGAAGGCTTAGATTTTTTTGGGTAGTTCCACTGCTTTTACCAAGAGTTGGCGCACACTGATCATAATTTTTTAGATTTCATCACCACACCCTGGCACATAAGTAAAATGTCAAGAGCAGTACAAGAACCATGTTCTCATACTAGCTAAAGGTGATGACACTCGGGTTTCATTGAAACCTTCATTGATTTTATCCCATTCTCAAGCAACATAAACTTAGATTCAAACTCAAATCCCTCATCCCAGTTCCTCAAGTGAAATTTCAACTCATCTCATCACAGTTGTAGTCGTGTTTGTGAGATGTTGATCATATTCTTAGGGTATGTTTGGTTGCAGGGTTGGGCAGGGTTGCCCAACTCTGGTTACTATTCACAAGGGTACTTCCTCCTCACAGATTACTATTCACCCATCCCAACCCAGCCCAACCCAACCCTGCCCAACCCTGTAACCAAAAAGGCCCTTAAGGTAGAGACTAAGCGTGCGATATAAAACAAAAATCTTTCAAACTAGGAAAATGTGAATAATTAAGTCAAAGACCCTAATGACTAAGGTTGGTTAATTCAAAATCTCAAGACCTCATAAACCAGGTGTTCTTGAACTTCACTGGCATTGTGTGAATGTGTAAGTGTCAGGGACTAAACCAACTCATTAGTTAGGATTTGTGTTTTAATTTTTGTTATTTTTTTGAAAAAGAAAGGAAAAGAAGAAAAAGATTTTTTGAAAAAAAAAGGTCAGTTACTTTTTTTTCAAAATTTTTTTTTGAAAAAGAAAGGTAAGTAAGAAAGGACACACTTTTTGAAAAAGGAAAGAGGGAAAAATTTTGAAAAGTTTTTTTGAAAGATGATTTTTTGAAAATATTTTCTATTTTTTTCAAAAAATGTATATGTATATATATATTGAAAAAGGAGAGTTTTTAGTTTTTTTTAGTTTTTTAGTTTTTTTTGAAAAAGTTTTGTTTTATAAAATAATTGTTATAATATTTACATTAATTTACCCATAACCCCTTATTTTAATTACAAACACATCAAAGTACAAGCTATAGGTAAAGTATATATGTAATATATACAAACCCCCCAATACATAACATGTGCTATGTCCTCATGGCACTGGGTGACAAAAAGCCATAGCTCGTACTAAGCATAAGTGGGTGAAAAGAATAGAAGAGAAGAATAATATAAGAGTGTTGGAGAATACACAATGGGCATCGGCCCCCTATACATATGCTCTAATAAGCCTACGTAGTGGAGAGAATGCAAGATTGGGGGATCGATGAGAGTGGGAAAAGTACAAAAAGAAAATAAAAAGAAGAGACAGAGCAACTCAGGTCACTCACCCCCTATACTTAGGATCTAGTCATCTAAGTATAGCCACAAAATGAAAATGATACGGAACTGGGGCGAGTGATGCGAATCACGGGGTGATGAATCTCCATCTCATCACCTTTATTCTATCATTTTAGCCTCAAAAACCCTAGCTAATACATGTAAATAACATTAATTTATATAAAATAGCATCGTTATTTATTGCATTTATTATGTAAATAATGCAATTTTTAATGATAAAATTATAGAATAAAGAAAAAATAGAAAAAGAATAAAATATCAAAGATATTTTATGACCCTGAACCTCGAGACCTAGGTATCTTGATGAATAAATCGATAAGGAATAAAGTAGGGGGGAGATAAGGGCCAAAATACAATAAAAATTCCTTTTATTTATTCATTCTTTATTTATTTTTCGGGACCTATGTTATTTTCCACTTTTTAAACCCCAAATAAAGAAACCTTGTTCATGAAAGTTGTAGATAATAGTGTAAATAAAAATACAAAATTGAGTTTGTACAAAAATAATACATAGTGTGCTTTTCATATACAGAATAAAAAGCCAAAGTCCCAACTTCATAGACTCATATCTTCCAAATAAAAACTCAAAATGCATCAAAATCACCTCTAACTGTAATAACTTTTAATAAGCTATTTAATTGAGCTTGTTTCATAATTTTCGGAGCTAACATGTGAAAGTTAGGTTTTGGACCCTCATTATATGGTATACCCGAATAAAAAAATTCAGTTTATTCATTCTTTTTTATTTCTACAATTTTATATTTTTATAAATATGTAAATATTATTTATAACTCATGTAGATATTAAAAACCAAAATAAAATCACAAAGAAAACACCAAAATAAAAATAAGCCTATATAAAACATAGGCAAAGTACCTATACTGATATGTGTATATAAATAAATGTGAAATTCATTCTTTCAATATTTATTTTTATATTTTTACACTATTGTAAATATCATTAATAAAAAAATGCAAATTTAAATAAAATCATAAAAGAAACATTAAAATAAAATAAAATACAAAAATACATAGGTAAATATACAATACATATACCTACATCTTACATATACCTACTTATTTAAATATACAAATAACACCCCAATATAATAAAAATATATTTATATACACAAAAATAAGTTATAAATATATAAAATAAAAAAATAAAATATATAAAATAAAAATAAAATAAGCCAAAATATATATGAATATACCTATAATGATACCCCTAATAATTAACTACTAATAAATAAATTCAAAAAAATAAATAAAATTCATAATAAAATAATATATAAAATAATAAACATTTTTTATTTTTTACTCAAAAGTTAATAAAATCATCTGTTATATTTATGTCAGTATTTTCGAATAATAGATCTGCTTTGTCTTCTAGCGGCCTACTTGGACCAAGCAGGTCGCTTCAAAAGTTGACCTAGGTCAACTGCGCTGCCTCCAGCCGCCTGGCGTGTTAGACATCCATCGACCTATCTTCTCCAAATTTCCTCTTCATATCCATTTACCTTCTCTTCTCGATTCCTTCATGAAAAAACCCTCTATAATCCACCCTCAATTACGCTGACACCTTTCCAAGGTCAAACACTCATTGACTCAAGCAGAAACCCTAACCTAATAAGCCCTCCTTGCAATGTATATAAATAATCTTCTTCTCCTTCATTCCCTTTTTGATCCCCTTTTGAGCTTATCCATGTGTTCTTGTACGTGAGTTGAGGATCAGGTGACGGTTGTGAGCCTCCCCGCGCTTGGAGACGACGTAGGAGGACAAGGGGTGGTCCACGGCGGAGCTCCAACGATGTCTCTGCTCCCTGGTCTCCGGTTACGTATGAGCTACGCATTTTGGTCCAAGGCAGAGCTCCAACGATGTCTCTGCTCCCCGGTCTCCGGTTACGTATGAGCTACGCATTTTCCATTTCTAGGTAGTTTCTTGTTTTATCTTTTCGTTCCAGTAATTAGTTCAACATGTAGATCATTAGATTGGCTTAGATCCAGATCTTCGATCACTGGAGCTCTCTGCGCTAGCTGCATTCCATTATCATTCAGGTTGTTCTTGATCCCGCCATCCATCCCATTTCAATCCTCCTCATCTTCTCCATCTGAACTGCCTATCCGAACCACCTGATTGGGTCTCGATCAGCGACTCGAGGGTCCTCCTCCATCACTCGATGGACCTTCTCCGCTCCACCACTCATCTACGAATCCCAGCTTCACCAGTGGTCGAAGCACTTAGCTTCGAGCCATACGTTTGTTCTATGCATGTTACATAGTCAATGCAACCCTTCTGGGCTTCATCATATTCAACCTGAAGCTCCCAGGCCATGCATTTTCTCCGAGCCATCCAAAGGCCAAACGACAACCTTCGGACTCTTCTGAAGCACTTGGGACATTCACCGGACCTGTGGGAGCATGCACAGCCAGCCAGAGGCGCTTGAGGAGGTCGGAGGAGTGAGCAATGCTCGATCAAAACTCGCCAAGGGCAAGTTCTTCCCTTGTTCTTCCAACGACTTTGAGGACTGTCCGATCTTCAACCGTTCTCCAGACCCTCCAGATGTCATCCGATCGAGCCGCTCATTCACTGTAGATCTCAGCCGTGGGATCTAATCTTTACCATCAAATCACGAACCGGTATCATCGCGGGAGAAGATGCCACATATCAAGTGAATGAACCAGAGCCGTCCGATCCCGCGCCTTAGTGGGGTAATTTGTACATTTGCCCTACCTTTTTATATATGTATTAATTAGTCATGTAAATAAAATGTAAAGTCTAACATAAAATGGACATTTTGCGATAAGGCCCATGTACTTATTTTATTTGCATTTGGGTCCAGTCCAGCTCAACTCACGTGTCGTCCCACGTGAGCTGGGAAAATTGCATGTATGCCCGTAGGCTTTATTTTATTTCCAATTATGCCCATGTCAGTACATGAATTTTGGTACTTAGATTTCATTTATTAAAAATAGCACCCTAGCTCCTAAAATTGTGCAAAAATAGGGTTAGATGCCTGGTAGCATGAACTTTCTCGTCATTATTTATTTTGCATTTTTGGGCATTTCTACCATTTATTAAAAATCAAAAGGATCTCATTTTTGTTCTGTCTGGCTTATAAAATACCCAAAAAATATAAAAATGTCTTGAAAGTTTCCAAAATAATACATATTGTCTATTTTATTATATTTGACTACAGAACAAAAATCACTAAAATGGAAAAAGAAAACTCCTAAAATTGAAAAAAAACTAAAGTCTTTTATAAATATCTAAAAAATCATTAAAAATCCAAAAATATGTTTTCTATTTTATAATTTTCTTTATCTAAATATATGCATATTAAAATTGATTTGATAATTCTGAACCTTATTTACTATTTTTAACATTCAAATCAATTTCGAGTATTTATTAAATCCCTGAATTAGGATATTTTTTACTTTAAAAATCCATAAAATTAGCAAAACAATTCCATAAAAAATACAAAAACATTAGAAAATATATATATAATCCAAAAATAAAGTACTTGTTACATTTTATTTATATTTACTAGTATTTATAAATATATTTCTCTATATGGGTATATATAGCCTTATATCCTATATATATTTCTTTATCAAAAAAAGAAGAAGAAATATAAAATATGCAAATATAAAAAGAAAATATAAAATTAAAAAATCAACAGCAACAACAACAGCCTTTTCCCACAATTAAATAGGGTCGGCTACATGGATTCTTTGCCTCCATTCAGATCTATCTTGGGTCAATCTCGGACTTATATCCAAAAAACTAAGATCCCTTCGTATAGTCTCTTTCCAACACTTTTTGGGCCGTCCTCGCCCTCTCTTAGTCGGCTCAACATCCCAACACTCGCATCTCCTAACCGGTGCATCAGTTGACCTTCTTTGCAAATGACCAAACTATTTTATACGGTTTTCTCGCATCTTATCCTCGATCAGAGCTACACCAACTTTCTTTCTGATTGCATCAATATGTATATACATGATAAATTAAAAATAAAATGACATGGTTGTAAAAATAAAATGACAAAAAATGATTGCAAACGACATAAATAATTAAAAAATAAATAATTAAAAAATGACATAAAAAATAAAATGACATCAATATGTATAAAATTAAAAAATCAATTAAAAATAATTAAAAACTATAAAAATTAAAAGCCCACAAAAAGATATATGTATATACATGATAAATGACATGGTTGTAAATAAATACTTTGTTCACAAATAACCATAGGCTATGGATATTGCTCTCTGTGGTTCAACCTCTGCGTACTTACTTGATATGCATCTTGTAGTGGAGAATAATAAATTTTAGCTCACTTTGTGCGATTCATTGCTTTCATTTAATTTGTGGGTTATCTGCTGACTAACCAGGGACTTCCGAATGGTCAAAACATCGACTGTGATTTCGCTTTGTGAAACCATACGACCCTCATCTCTCCCTCTTATATCACGAGGGAGAGATGGAATAAAGGAAGGAAAATCTATACGAGGAGTGAGAATATACAAGGAGCAAGAAGGTTTGTGACGGACCTTCTTGCGGGAGCGAGGAGGTGGTAGTATCCATATGTGTCAATGTCAGAGTAGTCCTCAGGGGAATAATAATAAGGGATAGGGAACATCCAACAAGGGTCGACACACGGTTGCTTGCTCAAATATGGGTTAAGGACAACTGAACTGAGCTCACTCATATTGATCACCTCATCCGGACCTGATGAGGATTCCTCAGAAAACTCCTTCTTTGATATGTCGAAGGCAACTTTTTTTAGTCGGTTTTCTAGAACCTGAAGCATCAAGAGGAAGAGGAGAGTGATACGTCTTGAGGAGTTGGGGGGAACATCTTAAGGAATCAATACTCTTCTTCTTCTTACCAGATGATCGAGTAGAGGATGGAGCAACCGATTTATCGAGATCGGCCAATTTGGTCTTGGTTGTCTCTTTTGGTGTAGATCTTAGATGTAGTGTGTGTGAGGTGTTGACCAAAATTTCATCGTCGTACTAGTCACCATATGTATTGTAATACTCCTGCAGGGTCAGCACACGTCTCTATTATGGTATATTGTTCTCAGTTGGCTTGGCAATGGTCGGCTCATGCGTAGGATCATCTAAGTAGTCAAGGAAATCAGAAATGATCATATCCAACTCAAGGGAAGCTTCTGGTTGTGAGTCCTCTCTAGAATCTATCACGGTGGTGGTGGTGATGCAAGTAGTGGGTGATGTAGAGGTGTAGGGGAGTCTCTGAAGCAATGGCCATCTAGACAGTCGGTATCTCAATGGCAGTAGAGATACAGGACTCAACGGTCTCTTGAAGGTCACGGCTATCTGCGACTTTACAGGTTACCTTAGAATATCGTGTGTCCTCAAAGATTGGGTGAGGTCAGAGTTCTCCCAATGCAGTGAAATCGATCTCCTGAGTCTCGCAGTCTATAGTTGACATAGCCAAGGCTAAGAACGCCTTCCCTAGAATGATCGGAGACTGGGTGAACTCTCCTTGGTGCTCAATGCTAATGATCGTGAAGTCTACCTAGAGTACAATACCTTGGAAAGTAATGATGATTGAAATGGTTCCCTTCGACCATTTTATAGACCGATCAGCCAGCCAAACGTTCTCTCTCATCTTCCTGCTTGATCCAAGTTTGAGCTTAGCAAACATGAAGGTCGGGAGGATATTTATCGGTGAGTCATCATTGATTCTTTCACGGGTGAAGGTAGTGTCTTTGATTTCACAGTCAAACCTAGGCACCGCTTCACTCTGTGGCTCATGGTTTTTCTCCCTATCACCAAAGAGGTGGCCATAGACACTATGTGTTTCTCGGTCCTTGTCCTCTTATTGCCTGACCTTTTAGGCATCAATTTACTTCTCACAAATCTTTTGAGGTCGGGAAAGTGTTCAATGGACTTATTAAGGGAAACTCAAAAATCAACTCTCAATCAATTGCTTCCCTAACTGCAGGGTCTAATTTTTTAGGTATTTTCAATTTTCAATTTTTATGGTGTTTTCGGGTTTTACAATTTTTTGGTCTTTTTGATAGGAGAAGGAGGAATATTATAATGTACAAACTCTAGTTTAGAGGAAAAGTGGTTAGTAGTAGTAGAAGAGGTAGGAGGGACTCCAGTTGTACATGACGTGTGGTCAATCAGGTGCCTGCAATGTTTTCAAAATTCAATCCGTCAAATCCATAATCCACTTTCATACATGGTCTCTTGATCGGTCTAGAAATGCCATCCTCCAATAAGTTCTCATGACACATCATGAGAGAAGTCTTCTCAGTCGGAGCATGTTGTTGAGAACTCGGGATCTTATATTCAACACACCTTAACTCATGCGTGTAATGCTGGGTTGAGTATGGCCCATCTGTATGATAGATGTTGGTCGGAGCATCATAAGGTGGAGTCAGTAAACAGGGGGGTCTGTAAATTGGTCGCATGAATCCAATCCCCTGTATATGTCGGCTCTCCAAATGGGTGATATAAAGGTTGGTCAATGTGGCCTTGATCACTCAGGTCAATCAAGTCAGGAAGATCATGTAGTACATGCCTCTCCATTTGGTCTTTTTGGTCGACCATGTTGTACCCTAAGGTCAAGTCGGGATGTGTATAGGTCAATTGTTGTCCGGTCCCAACTCGAGGTGAGAATGAAGTCTGTGGGGGCAACTGATTCTGTTAATCATTCATCTAGGCATTGGCTTGCTCTTCAATTTGTTCCTTGATTCCAGAAGCGGACAAGAATATGGTGAGTCAATCCAGGATGGATGTGGGTCAGGGGTGTATAGATGAGAAGTACGAAGATGTGGGGAAGTCAGTCGAAGTTCTGACTTCGCGGTCGGGGTGTGAGGGATAAGAGGGTGGAGATGATCGGAATATGGTCGAAGAAGAGTGACATGGATATAATGACCAATATTCCGACATCTTTGAAGAGAGATTGGAGGATGAAGCGGACCTAGGAAGAATGCGTGCAAGTGCACCGAATAACACACAAAACAGACAAACACAAGAACAAACCCTGAGTTCACCTGCTCAACACAGTGATGGTCATAAGAGTCCGTCCGTTTATCTTTTCAATTTTAATTAGATGATAAATCAAGATATACATCCAATTACGCAAGGCTTAAAAGTAGGTTTTGGGCACTATCCTAGGGATGCGTCCTCACCTCTCAACAATCACAATAGCACAAGCGTATAATGAGGGTTTTGCTCTCCTGAAAACAAGTGTTAATTTTAGTCAAATTTTATTGGTCAACTCTGATTAGTTGTCCCGATTTTAACTTCAGTTATTACTTGATTAATCCACCAAACACAGCATGCCTGACAATCAATCATGTTTCTTTTAACCTAAGTTTTAAAACCAAGGGATGGGAGTCAAGAAAAACTGATGCAAATAGTGAAATCAATGATGCATGCCCGATTTAGAAGACTTACAATGATCCTCGCACTTTACATGTGGGATGCAATGTAGAAATGAAATTTTATACTATATGAGATGCAAACGAGAATGGTTGTAGCAGTCGTGAGACCTGCTATGCTCTATGGATCTGAATGTTGGCATGTGAACCATAGACATGTGTAGAGAATGGATGTAGAAGAAATGAAAATGCTAAGGTGGATGTGTGGACAAACAAGAAATGATCGGATTCGGAATGATGCAATCAGAAAGAAAGTTGGTGTAGCTCCGATCGAGGATAAGATGCGAGAAAACCGCTTAAGATGGTTTGGTCACTTAGAAAGAAGATCAACATATGCACCAGTTAGGAGATGCGAGTCTTGGGATGTTGAGCCGGCTAAGAGAGGGCGAGGACGGCCTAAGAAGTGTTGGAAAGCGACTATATGAAGGGATCTTAGTTTTTTGGATATAAGCTCGGGACTGACCCAAGATAGATCTGAATGGAGGCGAAGAATCCATGCAGCCGACCCTACTTAATTGTGGGAAAAGGCTTTGTTGTTGTTGTTGATTGTATGAGATGCAAATGAGAAAACTGTTCCTATACATGCAGTTTTATTAGCGAGTGATGAACGATTTAATTTGTACTACTAGCTCTGCGGTCTAAGTGCATCTCGTTAAATGTGATGTGTGGTCCAAAAGATTACGAGCACAAGCAATAAAAATATTCTAATAAAAATGCTCTAAGAGTCACGAGTGCAAGTCCTATTCTAGTCAATCAAACACACGACCATGAATGGGTCAAATGTCCAGTCATGATACAAGCGCAAGCTCTCAAACAAGAGCCGCTCTAAATGAGCAAATTACCTAAATTATTATAATACAATAATTACAAATTTTACAAAAATGTAAACGCTCTCAAAATAAACTAAAAATTCCTTGATCTTTAGCAGTCGGTACGCGTCATGTCCATCGACCTCCATTGCATTCCAAGTCCACCGGACCCTCTCAAGGAAAATGAAATCTATATTAGAGAGATAAAGCACAAAATATATACATAAATGAGCTAAAAATAATTGAGAGAAAATAAAAAATAAATAGATTAATTACAAAGTGGCTCAGGGGTCAAACTACTCGAGTGAGAGAAAATAAAAACCTAATTTTCTAAATCAATCCCTAAGACATTTGCCCCCCTTACCACAGTGCCATCTGATGAACCGACCTGAGTGGATATATTAGGTACTCGTTATATCACAACACTCAACCAATTAATCAGAACGAGAAAAGGGTCTCCGTAAAGAGTGTCTCGATTTAAATTTATATCTTGGGCAAGTCTGGGGTCAAACACAGGGAGTCAAAGGAATAACTTTGCTCAAATCAGAATAACTAGGAATAGGATTCAAATGCATATTTTTTTATATTTTTTAATGCAAAATGAATGCGAATGCAAAATACAGGTGAATTAAGTTGATAAGAAAACACACAACTTAGCCAAATTAATTTTAATGTGAAATTAATCCAAGTTAGCCAAATTATATTTTCCTAGAAACCTAATCCGGGAATAAATGCAAAACACATTTTTTTGTAATTTTAAGGGTTAAAATGTAACATTGAAAAATACACACTTTTTATGAGTTTTCACATAAATTTTTGCTCAAACAAAATGCAAAAATTATGAAAATTTTACTGGAACTTAAACACGATGAAATGAGACCAAGTAATTTTTGGAATTTTTTGACAATATATGATTTTTATGAATTTTTTTAATGAAAATAGAGTGATTGCAAGTATTTAATTCATAATAAATCTGCAATATCAACTTAGGCAGAGATCAAATTATCTCAACAATGTATTTTGATAAGTAATCCAGGAGAGTTGGAATTTCTCAAAAATAATGTGTGTGGATTTAATTAAAAATCATTTACTAAAATTTCTCTACAATTTATTTAAGACACAGAACAACTCCAATTTGGATGAAATTTGGATAGTAATTAAATCACATTTCAAGGCATCATTTCTTTTTTTTAATTTTTGGAGCAACCAAGAGTCGAATACGAATTTAAGACCACAAATTAGGTAAAAAAATGCAATTTTTCACTAAAATAATTTTAAATAATTACCTAAAGTTTACAAAAATACAAATAAAAAATCTAATGATAGCTCAACAACATTCCATTTTTCATTAAATAAAATGATGAAAAATAGATGTTCAATTAAACACATGAACATAGGGGTATCCGCTTAATTTCAGAAAATAAAAGTGACAATGCAAATTGTGCACAAGGGTACTTTTTTATTAATGAAAACATAAAATAACAGCAATGCAATTTTTAGAAAATAAAGAAAATGCAAGAGGCTTTCTTCCTTTGTGATTAGGGCACGATGGTGGAAGGGGCCGGCGGACGACAACCTTGGTGGCAGCGGAGGGAGGGGTTGTTGCTGGCGACGCGCAACGACGATGAGGATCCGCGATTGCGTGGTGGCATGGTGTGGTGGCACGCTAGTATGGAGGGTGCGGTAACGGACCTGTGGGCGGTTGCAAGTTGGCGAGGACGACGGTGTTTGGGAGCAGTGACTCGCGGAGGAAGGTCGTGCCAAGGGAGAAGCGGGAGGTGGAGGAAGGTCGCGTGAGGGACAGGAATCGGGGCAACCTGGAGTAGTGGTTGTGCGTGGGCGCGACCAGAAGGAGGTGTTGCCAGGGTAGGGACGTCAGTGCTGCAGGTGGAGACCGTGCGCGGTGGGGCACGCTGGATGGAGTTGATGGCTGCAGGGATCAACGTCGCGGCCAGAGGGGGTGGTTGAGCGCTGGAGCTGGACGAGGGGCCGCTGCCGGTGGGCCACACGGTCTGCTCTGCGTGGAGCACTACAGAGGGGTGGCGCAGGAGTGGCAGAGGAGGGGGCCACCGAGGAGGGGCGGCTGGGGGTCGTGCGTATGATTGCAATTGGCGATGCATGGATGAGTCAAGTCACGCCCGTCAACCTCCGGTGCACTCCAAGTCCACCGGGTCCTCGCAAGGAAAATGAAATTTATATTAGAGATATGAACCATAAAATATATACAAAAATGAGCAGAAAAAATAATTGAGAGAAAAGAAGAAAAATAATTGGATTAATTACAAGGTGGCTCAACGGTCAGACTACCCGAGTGAGAGAAAACCTAAATCTAATTTTCTAACATAATCCCTAAGCTGTTTGCCTCCCCAACAATGACGCCATCTAACGGATTGCCTGAATGGGTATATTAGCTATTAGTTGTAGCACGATTCTCAGCCAATTAATTAGAACCTAGAAAAGGATCTTCGTGAAGAGTGTCTCAGCTTAAATTTATATCACAGGCAAATCTGGGGTCGAACAAAGGGAGGCAAAGTAATAACTTTAGGTTAATTCAGAACATTTAGGTCTAGGTTCCCAATGCGGATTTTTTGTTTTTTTTAATTCAAAATAAAATGCGAATGCAAAATGTGGGTGAATATAAGGTTAATAAGAAAACACACAACTTAACTAATTTAATTTTAATGTGAAATTGATCCGATTTAGCCAAATAATATTTTTCCTAGAAACATAATCTAGTCACGAATGCAAAACACATTTTTTTGGTAATTTTAGGAATTAAAATACAACAATGAAAAATACATATTTTTATGGGTTTCATGCAATTTTTCACATAAATAGAATGTAAAAATTATTAAAATTTACTGATGCTTAAACATGATGAAATGAGGCTATAGTAACTTTTTTGAAATTTTTTGACAAAACATAATGTTAATTTATCCAAAGAGCGAAATATCTCAAAAAGGTATTTATAGGAGAGTTGGAATTTCGCAAGAATGATATACGTTGATTTAATTAAAAATTATTTATTAAAAACACTGTAAAATTTATTTAAGTCACAAGACAACTCCAATTTAGATGAATTTTGGACAGTAATTAAAGCACATTTCAAGGCTTCATTTATGAGTTTTGTGGAATTTTTGGAACAATTGTAAATTAAATATGATTTTAAGACCACAAATTGGGTAAAATATGCAATTTTTTCACTAAATCACTTTTATTAATTACCCAAAGATCACAAAAATCCAAAAAATACCAAATGATAGATAATTTATTGTTCAACAACCTGATATTTTTCATAAAATAAATGATGTAAAATAGATGTCCAAATTAACATGCAAACATAGGGGTATCCACGCAATTTAGAATTCAAAAAAAACAAAAGAAATTATGCTTAAGGGCACTTTTTGCAAATACATAAACTTTATAGTGAATGTTGCAATATTTACATGATAAAATAAAGAAAATAAATGGGAACCTTCTTCTTCGTTAGGGCACGATAGTGGAGGAGGCTCGCGGCTGGAGGCTGGCAGCGTACGACGGCGGCATAACGGTGGCCGTTGGTCTCGAAGCTGGAGGGTAGCATGCAACCGCTTGCGAGGGTGGGAGGTGCGGTGGACCGTACGAGGGAGGGTCGTGGGCGGCGGAACAACCACGCTGGAGCTTGGGCGCAGGTTGGTGGGTCGCGCGGGCTGCTATGCGCAAAGCACCAGAGAGAAGCAGCACAACAATGGCGGAGGAGGGGGCTGTCGAGTAGGGACGGCTGAGAGTCACGCACGCGACTGCATTTGGCGATGGCGCGGATGAGCGTGTGCGAGGCGGTGAACGACCAAGGGGAGGAAGGAAGCGGCGGGCGGCATGGCCGCGCACGGGCTGTCATGCCTGGAGGAGGCTGGAGGTGGCAGAGGCACGCAGAGGCGTGCACGGTGGCTGGAAGGCGATTGTGATGGTGCGGAGGACCTGGTGTCCACGGACAGAGGCGATGGAGGGCAGTTGAGGCTGCGCACTAGGGGGGTGGCGATGGCACGTGTGGCCGCGCGTGAAGGGCTGCGTGATGGAGGGGCGGCGATGGCATACATGGTCGCGTGTGAAGGGTTGTGTGGTGGAGTCTACCGCTGGCGGAGGAGGACCGCACGAGGGAGGGGCTGCTGCTGGCGGGTCCTGCCAAGCGGAGGAGGGTTGTGGGTAGCAGTGGCCTGCGGTGGGGAAACTGCGACGGCGCTGGGAGGACGTGCAGACGGGTTGTGGGCGAGGAACCTGTCGTGTTTTTTTTTATTTTTTTGTTGTTATTTGATTTTTATTTTTTTAAAAAAAGGGGAACAGAAATGAATATGAAAATGGGTGATTTGATGGCGATGGTGATGGTGATGGTGTGTTGGAGGTGATGATGTGATGGTTTGGATGTGGTATAAAAAACACGGGAAAATGTTAGATTAATTAAAATAACAAGGAAAATGAGAGGGAATACTTACATGAGGTCCACCGGATTTGAGGAGCAGCTACGATGGACTCCTGTCGTGGCCTCTTCGATCCGATCGACGAAAAAAATCAGAGAAACTATGCGAGCTTGATGGGAAACTCGCGACGCGGCAATGATGGTTGTCGAGGATCTCGCCTGAAGGAGGTCGTCACTTGAGGAGGATGCCCAGCCGCTGTCATCGATAAAACACTCCAGGCTCTCTTTTTAAGAATGGTGGATGGGAAAAAATGAGGATGAAGAGAAGAATAGAAAGGAGATGGAGATTAAAAAATGGTGGAAGAAATGATGTTGAATGGAAGGTTAGATGAAGAAAATGGAGTTGAATGAGAGTTGATGGTAGAATGAGAAGTTATAGTAGAGAAAGAAAAATAAAAAAGAAAAAGGAATTAAAAGCTGGCTATTAAATATAAAATAAAATAAAGAGAAAAGAGAGTGAGGAATTTACAAAATAAAACAAACAATATGTACATATTTTTTTTACTTTTCTAATTTTAATGTTTTTATTTTTAATATAAAATATTTGCAAAATAAAAATAAAATAAAATACTTGAAATAAAATAAAATGCAAAAATATATATATTTTTTACATTTTTAGTAATTAACAAAAAGAAAATAAAAAAAGAAAAATATATATAGAACTTATACAATGTACACCTAGGTCCCAAAACCCATATTTTGCAAACGAGCTTCGATTTTAATGAGACCACTTTCATTGGATAGATAATTTGGTGGATTTAGAGTTCATATAGAGCGGGAAGTTGGACTTTACGGCTTTTTCTCTTTGGGATCTTGGAGTATTTATTTGCAGTGAAATTTATTTTATATTTTTGTATTATTATATACATTTTATAAACAAATAAAAAAGAATTAGCCGAAAAGGAGTTGAAATGAAATTATTAAAAATACATGAATTTTGGGATATTAATAGGAGAAAACTCCTTTATTTTATGATTTTTTGTTATTAATTTATTTTTTACAATATACTATATAATAGTTAGTGTATTTTATTTACAATAGTCATTTTATTAATTTATTGATTTTATGGACATTTATGTGAGATTTTACTCAGGGATTTTGCAAAGAACAATATATTGAGATGATGAATCGTGGATTCATCAAAAGCTCAGTACCATATCTTAAGGGAAAGAAGCCTTCCTTGGAATTATCCAAAAATGGAAATGTTCAAGGTGTACCACTAATATGACGGTCCCAATACCCTCTTTTCTTTTCTTCTGAACAACTTCGGAACTAAGATCTAAGAGGTATCCTTGAGATCATATCTCAAGGTATGGAATAACCATACTGTAAAACATCTATTATTATCCTAATACCATTCCAAATGATTAGGATGTCATCTACATTTAGCATGATGAACACGATGGCACTCCCACTAAGATCCACACAGTTCATCAAAATTCTATCTGAAATCACAACATTTATAATTTCATCAATTCTGATGTTCCAAATACAAGAAGCTTACTTGAGTCTACAGATGGAGTTCCTTAGCTTGTGTACCTTACTTTTTCCAACTATGAAGCCCTGATGCTACTTCATATGAATATTCTTGAAGGATATGGTGAGATCCTTAAGCGCATCACAGAAGTGTGAGGATCGCATCTAGTGGCTCGAGGCAGCGGAATTTAAAAAATTTTCATGCGATGAAACCACATGATGCAAGAACACTTCTCGGATCGTTTCATCTAAACCACAAACAAGTATTAGGGTTACCTCTTGAAGTGTGGTTGCGATCGAGTCTCTAAACAAACAGACCTCCTATCTCAAGTCCGATCCGACGGAGGAGATGCTTGTGAGCGCATTGATGAAATGCGTGCTCCTCGCAATCCATATTGATGATCCAAGCGACGAATCTCCTGATCTCGTCACACGCTATACAATGTCTTCTTCACGCACGAGGCACATCGAAGGAGATGAAGATCCACGAGCAAACAATCCGACAACATAACGACGATGCTACGATGATGGAGACTCTCTCTAGGGCTTCCATGGTGGACGGCCACAATGAGAGAAAGTGAGAGGACGTGTAGAGAATGAGAGAGAGAGAGAGAGCAATAGTTGGTGTCTCCAACTCGTGTGTGTGTAAAGAAGAGCAAAGGCGGTGCCTCTCCTTTTATAATATTTTGGGATCCATGGATCTCAATCCATGGCCAACACCAACCCAATGGCTCACATTGATTTGTGTTTCTTCACAATATCTCATGAGTGATCTCATGTCTTCCGGTTCAGTAAATGAACATGTATGATCCCTTTGAGAGATCGTATTACTCATATACCCTTATATGCACACTAGCACGTCAATGTATAGACCTTGATTAGGTCATCAACCTATTGGTTTGCTAAATGTACATACTCAGATATATAGTAATACATCTATCTCCGATCAAAGGATGCGTGCATATATCGTGACAGCATACGACATAGGACTTTAGTTATCTCAATTTTGTTAAGTCAACTCTTTAACCTAACTTATCTAACACCTCTTAATCTCAATTCCTATGCAGAGGACTTGCATCAAGAAGTCGGTTAAATATCAGCCTTTAGAGAAAGGATTGCCATTTCCTTCTCAGGCTGGAGATCCTCTCTTAATAATCATTTGACGGTGCTTGATGAGTCCTCAATCTAACTCTTTAGATATTCATCCAAGCACCAACCTCTATGATTCAATCATTGAATCAACAGATGTATGATCATTAAGATGGTCATGGTACATAACTCTAATTGTACTAAGGGACCTATTATGCAAATGATTTATTCTTCATTTCAGATCAGGGAATTATATTTGCAATAACATTTATTGCATAATGGCCCATCGTGGGCTCGCATGTCCAACAGTTCTCAACGAGGTATTCACAGAGGAATGCAATGTTGACTTCCATCTTGAAGATGTCATAGTCAAATTGTGTAGCTATAATTAGCAATATTCCGATGGATTTAAGCATGGTCACTGAAGAGCAAGTCTCATCGCAAGCAACGTCTTCTTTTCGGTGTGTAGCTCATGACTACGAGCCGTGCTTTGAATGTCTCCACCTTCTCATCAGGTTCCCTCTTTCTCTTGAAGATCCATTTACACCTAACATGTTTTACCCATATAGGTGGATCCTCGAGGGTCCATATACAACATTTGTATATGAAGTCTACTTTAGACTTTATTGCTAACATCCATCTTTCTATGTCAAGGTCTTTGGAAGCTTCATCACATGAAGTAATAGCACTGTCAGACTTAACTGACACATGGAATCCATCCTCAAACTCATCTGAAGAGGTATGAGTGTTTCATCTTTAATTATCCTTTTAATTTCTGATTTCCGATATCTTGTTATCTTCTCAAGATTAAATGAGTTCCTTCACTTCATTTTCATATTGATTCTCAAGAGAGTCATCCTCCAAGAATCGTATCCTTAGAGATGAAATCTTTAAGAATCTTAAGGTAATAAAGTAGGTATCCAACACCATCCTTTTATTTTCTTAATGAAGTAGCACTTTTTGGTGCTAGATTCCAGCTTACTTGTATCTATGACAAAGTTATGGACCAAGCAACCCTAAATCCTCAAGTGTCCAACACTAGGCTAGGTTCCAAACCATAGTTTATGAGGATGTTTGAGTTTAGATTTGCATGGAATCTTATTAAGGATATATATTGTAGTCTCTACTACATATATACCTGGAAACTAAGAGATAGTTATGCTAAGGTCATCATTGGTCAAATCATGTCACACATGATCGATTGTATCTCCCTGCAGCTCTATTGAGTTTAGGTGTATCAGTAGGAGCGAGATAGGAATGATATTCCTTTCTCCATAAAGTATTCCTTGAATTCATCTAATAGGTACTTGCTACCTACAATAGATCAAATTCATTTCAACTTCCTTCAAACTTTGGTTCTAAACCAAAATTATGAAATCTTTGAACATTTCAAAGCTTTTCAGAGGTAAAGGGGAAGAAATCTCATATCACAAATAATTATCGAATGATATCACATATCATTAATGTTCATTATGATATAGATGATCGACATACATCTATATGTATGAGATCTTGAATACCTTGGCAACTAACACCATTCCCAAAGAAGGGTATATTGGACTTTTTTACTTTTGAATACAATACTCACAAGTATGTAATATTTTGGATCTTCAGACAATCTGAAGTGCAATATCTTTCTCATTTATTGATCTCATTAGCAAACATATGTCCAAGGTTTGATGCTATATCATTGTCAAGTGATATTCATCCTTTTGTTGATCTTGTTAAGGTTTAATTTCAGTATTAGAAATGCTAATGAACCATTCATTAATTTTCTAATTGGTAGAGTCCTCCATATGTCATATTACTATCTGAAATATATCCTTTTATAACTCTTTATGATAGGTCTATTCCGGAATTCTTGTTTATTTCTAACATTTAGAAAATAATGGGTGTATTCTAATATCTAGGTCATAGAGACATTCTCTAAGACTAAGGGAGCTCTCATTGAAAATATGAAGTCTATCTATCCAATAGAGATTGTTGCAACAATTGCACCAATATACATGTGGATGACTATTAAACCATATGATCAAATTTTCTAGTCTTCTAAAAAATATTTAACCAATTGCAAGTGTTATTAGAAGAATGAGAAACAATTATTAGACTTCTAATCTTATCCAATAAGAAAGTCAATTTCAACGATTATATGTAGATTATTATGATGTACTATTCGAGTCCTTCTCTAAGGAGCCTAGATAGTCTAGATAGTCATACTATCAGTACAACAGCTTATTGCAGTATTGGCATTCATCCAACTCCTTGGATGTCTTATGGAAGTCACAGAAGTACAATCAACTCTTTAACTTTCCTTCTTAATTGGGCCAGACCCATGCTTCCACTGTGTTTCTTTCATTTATAAACAACCATTGCTTAAGACAAAGGATCTCTTATGCTGAATTCAAAATACTTCAATATAAGAGTATTTCAACATTTATGCATGCTTCATTCAATCCATACAATATGAATATTCTGAAACTTCATGAATGACTTGAGTACAGACCTTAGAATGATGACACGCATCGTATCTACATCCATCTAAACTCTTAAATACTTTGGTTCAGTGGGTACTCAAACATTTTGAGTATATCATCTGTTATCGAGCCACCATTCTGTATAATGCAGTGAACCATGCCACTCATGATTAAATATCGAGTGAACATATGAATGCCAAAACATCTTCTTAGATTTTGTAAGGATTATTTGAAAATTTTGATCATCATCGACATGATACTTCCAAAGTACACTCAATGAGAGATGAAGACTATAATTGCAACCACAAATATTATGTGTCCAACTTCAAGTACAATATCTTGATCATGGATCCAATCCTTGATAATATACTAGTTATTAAGTATAGTTTTGAGTGGGTTTAATGATGATTATCTGATGAATCTGTGATTCGTCATCTTTATTCATTTATTTTAGCTTAAAATCCCTTATAAAACACTTGTATATAACACTAACTCTATATTCTTATTAACTTGCATCTGTGTGTAAATATTGTATATTTGTATATTATTTTAACATAAAATAAATAAATAAATAAATAAAGGAAAATAAAGAAAAGAAAAAAGGAAGACTATATATATGTAATAGATACAGGCTAACCCGAACCCGAAAGAAGGTCAAGACTTGACCTGATCGACCAGGAATAAAGTAGGGGGAGATAGGGTCCTTAAGCAGAAAATCCAAAAAAATGTGTGTGTGTGTGTTGTAAATACTTCTCACTTATTTTGTGTATATCTGTATAAAACTGATACTAATTTATTCATGCATTAATTGACCTCAAATCAAATAACTTTCAAAACCAAAGTTGTAAATAAAAATGTGTTCTAATTAATAAAAATAATTGCATAATTAAATCATGTACAGAATAAAAGCAACCACACTTGAAAAAAGCTACTAAGCACTAATTGAAAGACCAATTCCGGCTCCATATGAACTCAAATTGAAACAGTCTCAATTCCATTGATTTCTAAATTAAATTATCTTTAAAATGATTGTAATTTCATAATTTTTGGAGTTACGAGTAAAACGTTGGTTTACCGAGATGGTTTGTGCAATTTTCCCATGTATTTTGTACATATTGTATTTATATATATTTGTAAATATTTTTACTAATTATTTAAAATAAAAATAAAAATAAAAAATAAAAATAAAAAACTAATTTCCTCATCTACCCTTGTATATAATGTCATAAATGTATACAGTATATGTATATAGTTGCTATTTTAATTAACCACCATAAAAAAAATAACATTTTTTATTCAAATAAATAAAGTGAAAAAAATTCAAAAAAATTAATTAGTTAATTTTGTAAATAGTTTAATCTCTCTTTTACTTTATCTCATTTCAAAATTTCATCTCTCTTATCTCTTCTACAAAAAAATTCAAAAATTCAAAAATTCAAATTGCATCTCTATCTTGTCTATTTATATGGCTCCTTCTCCATCATTCCAACTTGATCAATCTTTAGGAGAGGAGTCTGATCTCCGAGAGAAATTTTCGTCGAGAAAGGTGTCTATCCTACGAGTCATCCGGTGACAGCACGTCGGCCTTCGTCGAGGCAATCACGATCCATTTCCGCTCCTAAGGTGAGATCCATCGTTATTTCTTCATTTTTTATCTAGGTCAATCATAGTTTAAATTTTTCAACTTCATTTCATCATCATTTCATTTTTTTAGATCTTAAATTAAAAAAAACCATCATGATTTGATCCGTTTCGATCTCAATTTTTCATCTCATGTTCTTTATCTCTCCGCATTCAGTTTCTATCTTCCACGATCTATCAACTCCGACCACGCACGGTGGTCGGAGAAACGGATTCGATTCTCTCATTTTTCGTTGAATCCTCATTTACGAATTCCATTTTTTATTTGGGTTCGAGTCATCATGCTTGTGTCCTACATTGTTGATAAATAAATGTTTTTGTAAAATAAATAAATAAATAAATAAAATATATTGGTTTTCTTTTTTTTAACATTTGTTATGCAGTATCACATAAAAAAACAAAAAATTAAAAATAAAGAAATTAAAACAAGTTTTTATATTCTTTTTTTTAATTTCCCTTTTTCGGATTTAAAAATACAAAAAAAAAGTTTGTTTATTTTTATTGTTTACATTTCTGCTCTACAAAATTAAAAAAGGAAGCGGGCGGCCACCCTCCAGGCGTCGCCGCCCCCACGTGCGCTCCCAGACGGCGACCGCCTCTCCGCCCACCGCGAGGACGTGGCACTGTCTCTTGTAGCCACCTCCGTCACCGACGTGACCAGCACCCCGATCTGACGCCCCATGCCTCCTCCCTCTCCGCCACACGTTAGGTGCTCTCGCCTCCATCCAGTCGCGTGTGTCCATGCCTGGGCGGTCCACACGTCGCCCGGCGTGCCGCGCTCCGCTCTCGCGCATCCCTCCTCCAAGTCGACGACACCGCAACGGCGGAGGTCCATGTCGCCCTCAACCCCGCGCATGGGCCGGAGTTCACCGCCCGACCCACTCTCCTCAGCGTTGTGCGGCACCGCACTGCCCCAAACCGGCCTGGGCTACCGCCGTTCGCGCCCTCCGTTGATTGAAGATAAAGGTGGCGGCGTCTCCATTACCCTTTGCCACCCCTTTCCTTGCTTGAGAACGAAGAAAGAAGAGGAAGCCCTAGGGTTTAATTAAAAATTTGGAAAAATTGAGATTTGCCCCTAGAGGTTTTCCTAATTATAAAAGAGCCCCTTCCATAATCAAATTAATTCAGGAGAATTGCATTTTGTCCCAGATGTTTTTCAGATATTGCAGAAGAGCCCCTGCCAGAACAAATCACGTGCAGAGCACGCATTACTTGGGTAATTTGCACAATTATTGCCTTCATTTATTTCTTGTTATTTATTTATGTGAGAATAATAAACATTTGCAGATCAGTCCTAATTATCCAGACATTATCTTTGCATGTGTTTTTCATTGAAATAAATGTTATTTGTGATCTAAAAATCTTTCAAAAATTATGCTATGCTCCTGATGTAATTATCTTCCTAGCATAAATTTTTTATTACATTTTAATTTCATTTATTATTACTAAAAAATTCAAAAATAGTGTTATTTTATTTTCCTGAAGTTCAAAAATTGATAAAATTTCGAAAATATCCCCAAAAATTTCAAAAAAAATAGGGTAGTTGTGCTTCATTGTCTTTTAATTTCTATGCAAATTTCAGGCATTAATTCCTTATAAAAATTCAAAAAAATAAAAAATACTAAAATTCTTATAAAAATCACAGAAAATTCTATAAAAATCTGAAAATAGTGATTTCAGTTCTTATTTGTAGATAATTGCTTCTATTTTGTCATAAAAATAATTGATAGGAGTTTAGGCACTTAAAGTATTTTTAAGTTGCAAGTTACTCCAGGTTGTGCATAATTTCACATTTTCTCATTGTTTGATTTTTAAAAAAACAAAAATATCTGAAAATTCCACAAAAATTTTCAAAAATATTTCAAAACTTTTAAAACCCAAAAATATTTTCTCTGAATTTTTATGACCATTTTTGATAAATTGAAAAATTACAAAAAAGTTTGTGTGCATATTTTTGATCTTGTGAATATTGCTCTGTGTTATTTTTGAAAAAAATGCAAAATCAAAATCACTAAAAATTTGAAAATCAGAAAATACAAAAAAAATATTAAAAATAAAAAAGATAAAAAAATCACAAAAACCAAAGATAGTTATTCTTTGAGATTCATGTTTTCCTCTTAATTGATTTTCGATTAATTGAATAACCCTCGAGATTTGTAGCCTCCCTGAGTTCGACCATGTCCGCTATACATGTTAATAAGTAGCAAAATTAAAAAAATGTTTGTCGCGGGATTTTCGAGGATAGCAACGACTATCATATCATTAATTTATCCGATCCACCAAGATCTCGTGACAACAAAATGGCGACGTTGCCCGTGAGGCACGGCGAGGGTAGTTAGGTTTCTCTTTTGACCTGCTATTTTTGGTTGTAAATATCTATTTACATTTTTTTCGATTCACTTCATTATTTATATCCACTGCATTCATTTCATTTTTTTTCTCATATTTGATAATTATGTTTCTTGCACATTCTCTTTTCTTTTTCTTGCGAGGGCCCGTGGAGCGAAGGAGACGATCCTAGGAGAGCCGAAGCACACAAGCAACGTAGAGGTGGCTTGATTCTTCACCAAGTCGCAGGATAGCGTGAGAGGAGGAGAAGAAGAATTGAAAAAATTAAAGAGAGAGAGAGAGTTTTTCTTTTCTACCATTTTAACTCTTGTAAATGGACATTCATTTGTTGCAGGGTCTATTTCGCCAAGTGTCGGTGCACTTGGGGGCCCTCACCGGTTTTGTTTTCATCGCCTTATTTTTCTTTGTTTCATGCGGATTTCGTGAGATACCTCTTGATTGCTTTAATTAATTTGCTTGAGCCAGGTAATTACTTAGGTCCAAACACCCTAAACAAGAATTTCTGTAGCTATAGAGTAGAGCGTAATTTGGACTTAGTCAAATTAACTTGTTCTTACCCGTTAATAGAAGCTATCATCTAGGACGGTTCACTTGCATTTGCATATAGGTTAGTTTATTTTTCTGTATTTCAATTCTGCACGGATCACTTGCATGTAGAGTGCTAACGATAAGGTACGCATCTCTAACCCCTGCATGCATCATTGTTTTTAATTGCGCATTTGCATTTCCGATCTCCTTCATTGTTTTCACTCACATAAGTTAGAAAGGAAATTAGACACTCGGTAGGCGATTCTTTGAAAATATTTTAACCAAGTGACAACTGCCTAAAATACGGGACTGCTAAAGAAAACTCGACCCTAAAATAAACACAAGGAAAAATCATTATTATTTTGGGGAGAGTAACCCCCTCATTGTTTGGTTTGCTTGAGCGAGAGAGCGATTCACACACTAGGATAGAGCCACGCCCAAACTCTTTTCAGACTACTATCTTGGGTTAGTCGTTCTCTAGTAAGGATCTCTTCGGTAGCCGGTAAAGCGTCCCGTGACGTCCTTAGCAGATTGAATTGATCGGGTAGCCGATAAACGGTCCGCAATTCATACTGGCTGGGAAAGATCTAACTTTGGGATTGGGCCAGTCTCCTGAGAGAATTGGATTTCTAACAGCTCGCTTTAACCGCTTTGATAGATTGTATTGTCACCAAACTCTAAAATTGACAAGATAATTGATTGAACCTTCACGGTCTTCACTTTGAGTTGAGTTGGTGAACTGGGGGTTTGTATTGTGTTTGATTGCTTGTGTGCATACTCGATCCTTCTGTGCATTTGCGCCTTTTTCTCCATATCTTTTGACTTGATCACTCGTGCTCTCCTGATCCCATCTTTTGTTTCAAAGATGACCGACTGGAGTTATTTTAATCCGATCTTCGTGGATACCTTGTACTCTCCAGACGATCCACCTTTCTTTTTCCAGGAGGACTTTCCTCCTGACTTTTGTGCATATCCGCCTAACCCATTATTTCAGGAATCGGAGGACTTTGATTTTCACCCACCCTCATTCAACCCACTCGATCCTGGGATTTTAGAGTCAACTTTCATGATTTCCACACTTGAGACACTGAACCAGATGATGGAGCATATGAATTCGAGGATTAGCAATCTATTTAACATAAACACGAGCCAAAATGCTACTCCACTATTTGAGGATATTGATTCACTTGAGGATAATCATGAGAGCTTACAATCGCCCAAAATACAAAAAATGAGAAAATTTTCAAAATCCAAAAAGATTCTGGGAGGCACATTGTTGATTCATTTTGTGAGGAGACCCGATCATTTATCCACACATATATCCATCACATGTCCCAATCTTGACCCCGAAGATTCCATTATACAGACTGCTCTTGGCAATCCTCATGTAAATGTTGATTCTGACCTCCTCCCTTGTATGGATGAAGTCCAAAATTTCAAAAAAATGTTGATTGAACCTGAAGTGTTGGCCACCATTCACGAGATTATTAATCCCTACTTCAACAGGCCATGACAGATTTATCTACTCCTCAACACAAGAAGAGAAAGCGAAGGAGAAGATCTGAGCGTCACATATTGACCATGGCCACTACCTACGCCATCTCTCACCATCCGTATTTTAAGAAAGGGAACATTGCCACACCTCTTGTGAGTTGCTCCATATCTGATTATTCTTGTGATAACACTCTCCTTGACGGCGGTTCGTCAATCAATATAATACCCTTCTCTTTGGTACAGTCTCTTCATCTTGGACCTCTTAAGAAAACCAGGATGATAGTTCAATTTGCTGATGGATCTATCAAGAGGCCGAAGGATATTCTAGAAAATGTTGTCATTCTTATTCTAGGCATGAATTTCACTTCGGATTTTGTTGTAATGCCCATGGAGACCTCCACCCCTGTAGAACACCCTCCAATCATCCTGGGACGGCCTTTCCTCGCCTCTGCGGGAGCTGTTATTGATTATGGTTAATGAGATATTCGTTTCTGTTCTGATGTAGGGAGCGATGTGTTAATCACTACACCCACTACTGTCCAGAGACCCGCATCCCATGAGAGCCCGCCTGTGTTAGCCAACCCCAAGGAATTTGACCTTGATGATAATACCATAGATTCTTGTTATATGTTGGATGATACTGAAACCCAAGAATTCCTCTTGAAGGAGGAAGACTCGGAAAGCACAGACCTTTGAGTTCCCCCTTCTGGTATGTGGCGATGCATTGATGACATCCGCGGAATTTACACGATAGACACCTTATAACAGAAGGCAGAATCTGAGACTAGACAGGATGGACATGATTCGACTACTTCCACTGATGAGTTCGTTCTTATTCACCTTGATTCAGATGAGACCGATCAGGCCAAATTTGATTTGATTGCTTTTATAAAGGAATTTGTTCCTTTTGATAAAGATGATGATTCAGTAGAGGCTCGCCAGGCTGAAATTGACCCTACTTTTTCTGTTAATGATTTCGAGTCATTTTACTTTTATGTTTGCGAGACTTCCCAGGTAGAACATGACCACACTACTTCCAATAATCGGTTTACGCCTGCACAATCCGAAACTGCTGAGGATACATTCTTGGTCGACCCTACTCAGTTTATGTCTAATGATGATCCCAAACCTCAGCGGTCCCGCAAGAAGGTTCGCTTTCGACCTTCTTGACCTTTGTACATCCACTCCTCTTATATATCCTTTCGTTTCACTCTTTCTTCTCCCGTTTTATCATTCAATCCTTTTCCATGTGTATATATGTTATACTTAGGATGTGCTTTATCCTAAGTATAGGGGGGTTGAATGACTTGTGTTGTTCATATTCATCCTGTTCATCACTCTTGTTGTTGCCTATAATTAGGGATACTCTACCCTAAGTATAGGGGGTGATGTTGTTCATATCGTGTATTTTTATTTTTGAGTCTATACATTCTCTTCATCGGTTTTTCCCTTTTGTACACTCTACTATACTTAGGATTACTTGATCCTACGTATAGGGGGGATCACCAACTTCTCTTCTTTTTATATTTTCTTTGAGTCGTTGTAGCATACGAGTCTTTTCACTTTTGTATACCTAAAATGAGTTATGTCTTCCTTTTTCGCTCTCTGATCACTTTGAGGACATAGTTCAAGCAAAGTATAGGGGGTGTCGTATATATTGTACATATACTTTAGACATAACTCGTACTTTTAAATATGTTTATTTGGGGGGGTTATGTATATATTTTGTAAAATCCACGTGTGTAAAAGACAAAAAAATAAAAAAAAACAACAAAAAACGAAAAAAAATTAAAAAATACACAAAAAACAAAAAAACAAAAACAAAAACAACAAAAAAATCTTGTATATATTTTACTAACCCTTTTTCTTTAAAAAACTACAAAACCAAAAATCTATAAAAACTTGCAAAGGAAATCAAAAAAACTTTCTTTTACATCTGCATTTTTCTTCAAAAAATCCATAAAAAGTTCAAAATTAGACAATTATTTTTTAAAAAAATTGTTCTTTTCACATGTGCATCATTTCTTTTCAAAATAAAAATAAAAAATCTCTTTGCATTGTTCATATTTTCTTGCATTTGCATGTGCATTTTTCAGGATAGTATTGACATTTAAACTATGTCTGGAATAAAATTGAAGAATGGAGCTTAGTTGGATCGTAATCCACCTAATTCTCAGAGGAACCTCACCGAGAAATAGGATTTTAGAAGCTTCAGGTCTTTGACTTAATTCTTTGAGTTCCACATGATAATGTGCAGCGTTTGACTCTTAGTATCTAACCCGGTCTCTTCATTCTGGGTACAACTCCGGAATAGGGAATTAATCTGTACTTCGCACTATGCACTTAGCTCAACTCAAATGGGATGTTAGAAGACTATGTGAGTGTCTTTTCTGGTAGCGTGTAAATCTAAAGACCGGAGTACGGGTTGAAATAAAGCTTCGGAAAAGGGATGGACGGCTGGGCACAATTTTTTTCTAAGACACCAAAACATGTACAGAAACAAATAGATTCTATATCCGTAGGGGAACAACAAGGTCCAAGCAGAACCACCAAAAATTCTAACACAAAGAAGCCACTACCAAATAAATATCTGACCAAAAAGATCCAAGCTTCAAGAAAACCTGCAGATTTTGGTGGAGACTTGGCTACACTAGCCAGTTTCACAAGGAGAGGTGACTACACTGGCCACCCTCCAGTTCTTTTCTCCTTCTTCTAACTTCTCCTCCAATTCGATTGTGAACACAACGCGACAGACCTTAGAAGGAAATACCTGACTCCCTGAGGACGAGTTACTGGAGAGGAGATTTGCATGGTAGTCTGGCATTCTGGATGAGAAGAGCTAAAACATTTCACACACATGAGTCGATTGTTCAATGTTCATAGGGTGTGGTTTGGGAAGAGGATTGATCTAAGATGACTTCTGAGCTGAAACTGTGACAATGATGTGTAGAACTTGAAGGCTGTCGGTTTTAAAATTCTAAGTCTCACAGAAGTTCCAACACACTAATAATCCAAAGGTCCGACAGAGCTCCAAACTACAATTTTATGAAGATAAGTTTAAAACTCAATATTGTCCTACTTTCTTTATTTTCCCTTTTCTTTTCTTTTTCTTCACTTATTCTTTCAAATAAGCATTTGCTAAGGGACTAGTAAAGGTAAAGCATAGGGGGATGATGAATCTGTGATTCGTCATCTTTATTCATTTATTTTAGATTAAAATCTCTTATAAAACACATGTATATAACACTAACTTTATATTCTTACTAACTTACATCTGTGTGAAAATATTGTATATTTGTATATTATTTTAACCTAAAATAAATAAAGAAAGCAAGAATGGAAAAATAAAGAAAAAAAGGAAGACTGTATATATGTAATAGATACGGGCTGACCCGAACCCCGAGAGAAGGTCAAGACTTGACCTGATCGATCAGGAATAAAGTATGGGGAGACAGGGTCCTTAAGCAGAAAATCCAAAAAATATGTGTATGTGTTGTCGTAAATACTTCTCACTTATTTTGTGTATATCTGTATAAAACTGACACTAATTTATTCGTACATTAATTGACCTCAAATCAAATAACTTTCAAAACCAAAGTTGTAAATAAAAATATGTTCTAATTAATAAAAATAATTACACAATTAAATCATGTACAAAATAAAAGCAATCATACTTGGAAAAAGCCACTAACTAATTGAAAGACCAATTCCGGTTCCATATGAACTCAAATTGAAACAATCTCACTTCCATTGATTTCTAAATTAAATTATCTTTAAAATGGATGTAATTTCATAATTTTTTGAGTTACGAGTAAAAAGTTGGTTTACCGGGGTGGTTTGTACAATTTTCTCATGTATTTTATACATATTGTATTTGTATATATTTGCAAATATTTTTACTAATTTTTTTAAATAAAAATAAAAATAAAAAATATAAATAAAAAAAAGCTAATTTCATCATTTACTCTTGTATATAATGTCATATATGTATATAGTATATGTATATGGTTTCTATTTTAAATTAACCACCATAAAAAAATAAAAAAATAACATTTTTTATTCAAATAGATAAAGTGACGAAAATTAAAAAAAATAATTAGTTAATTTTATAAATAGTTTTATCTCTCTTTTACTTTATCTCATTTCAAAATTTCATCTCTCTTATCTCTTCCACCAAAAAATTCAAAAATTCAAATTTTATCTCTATCTTATCTATTTATATGGCTCCTTATCCATCATTCCAACTTGATCAATCTTTGGAAGAGGAGTCTGATCGCCGAGAGAAATTTTCGTCGAGAAAGGTGCCTAGCCTCCGAGTCATCCGGTGACAGCACGTCGGCCTTCGTCGAGACGATCACGGTCTATTTCTGCTCCTAAGGTGAGATCCATAGTTATTTCTTCATTTTTTATCTAGGTTAATCATAGTTTAAATTTTTCAACTTCATTTCATTATCATTTCGTTTTTCTAGATCTTAAATTAAAAAAATCCATCACGATTTGATATGTTTCAATCTCGATTTTTCATCTCACGTTCTTGATCTCTCCACATTAAATTTCTATATTCCACGATCTATCAACTCCGACCACGCACGGTGGTCGGAGAAACAGATTCGATTCTCTCATTTTTCATCGAATCCTCATTCACAAATTCCATTTTTTATTTGGGATCGAGTCATCGTGCTTGTATCCTACATTGTTGATAAATAAATGTTTTTTGTAAAATAAATAAATAAATAAAATATATTTATTTTCTTTTTCTTTAACATTTATTTTGCAGGATCACATAAAAAAATAAAATGGTTTTTTTTAAAAAAATTATGTTCTATTTTTAATTTCCCTTTTTCAGATTTATAAAAAAACAAAAAAAAAGTTTTTTTATTTTTATTGTTTACATTTCTGCTTTACAAAATTAAAAATAATAAAAAAGGAAGCGGGCGGCTGCCCTCCAGGCGTCGCCGCCCCCTTGGTCGCCCTCACGTGCGCTCCGAGACGGCGACCGCCTCTCCGCTTGTCGCGAGGATGCGGCGCTGCCTCCTATAGCCACCTCCTTCGCTGACGCGACCAGCCCGCCGACCCAGTGCATCGCGCCTCCTCCCTCCCCACCTCACATCAGGCGCTTCCGCCTCCATCCAGTCGTGCGTGTCTGCACCTGGGCGGTCCATGCGTCGCTTGGTGTGCTGCGCTCCGCCCTCACGCGCCCCTCCTCCAAGTCGATGACACCGTAGCGGCGGAGGTCCGCGCCGCCCTCAACCCCGCACGTGGGCTGGAGTTCATCGCTCGACCCACTCTCCTCAGCGTTGTGCGGTGCCGCCCTGCTCCAGACCGGCCTGGTCTACCGCCGTCCACACCCTCCATTGATTGAAGATAAAGGTGACGGTGGCTCCATTGCCCTTTGCCACCCCTTTCCATGCTTGAGAACGAAGAAAGAAGAGGAAGCCCTGGGGTTTAATTAAAAAATAGGAAAAATTGAGATTTTCTTCTAAGGTTTTTCTAATTACAAAAGAGCCCCTGCCAGAATCAAATTAATTCAGGAGAATTGCATTTTTCCCCTGACGTTTTTCAGAAATTGTAGAAGAGCCCCTACCAGAACAGATCATGTGTAAAGCACGCATTACTTGGGTAATTTGCACAAGTCTTGCCTTCATTTATTTCTTGTTATTTATTTACGCAAGAACAATAAACATTTGCAGATCAGTCCTAATTATCCAGACATTATCTTTGCATGTATTTTTCATTGAAATAAATGTTATTTGTGATCTAAAAAATCTTGTAAAAATTATGCTATGCTCCTGATGTGATTATCCTCCTAGCATAAATTTTTCATTGCATTTTAATTTAATTTATTATTATTAAAAAATCAAAAATAGTGTCATTTTATTTTTCCGAAGTTCAAAAATTGATAAAAATTCGAAAATATCTCCAAAAATTTCAAAAAAATTAGGGTAGTTGTTTTCATTGTCTTTTAATTTCTGTGCTAATTTCACGCATTAATTCCTTATAAAACTCAAAAAAAGTGAAAAATGTCAAAATTCTTATAAAAATCATAGAAAATTCTACAAAAATCCAAAAACAGTGATTTCGGTTCCTGTTGGAAATAAATGCCAGGAGTTTTGGACACTTAAAATATTTTTATGTTGCAAATTACTCCAAGCTATGCATAATTTCACATTTTCTTGCTATTTGATTTTAAAAAAATACAAAAAATCTGAAAATTCTACAAAAATTCCCAAAAATATTTCAAAACTTTTAAAACCCAAAAATTTTTTTCTCTGAATTTTTCTGACCATTTTTGATAAATTGAAAAATTACAAAAAGTGTTGGTGTACGTATTTTTGATCTTTCTGAATATTGCTCCGTGTTATTTTTGAAAAAAATTGCAAAAACAAAATCACTAGAAATTTGAAAATAAGAAAATACAAAAAAATAGAAATAAAAAAATTTATTAAAAAAATTAAAAAGATAAAAAATCACAAAAACTAAGGATATTTATCCTGTGAGATTCTTGTTTTTCTCTTAATTGATTTTTGATTAATTGAATAACCCTCGGGATTTGTAGCCTCCCTGAGTTCGACCATGTCCCTATACAGGTTAATAAGTAGCAAAATAAAAAAAGTTGTTTGTCACGGGATTTTTGGGGATAGCAACGACTATCATATCATTAATTTATCTGATCCATCAAGAATTCGTGCTCAACATTATCTGAAATAAGAAATTTGCATATATATATACACACACACACACACACATTACTTTGATTTAGGAATTTTTATATCAAAGTTGTCTTGCCTTATCAACACTGAAAGTTCTTTCCCTTGATCACTTTCAATATAAGAGATATACTTACCATTATATCTCAAGTAAGATCTGAGATCTCCTTCCTTATCTTTGTCACATCCTAATAATATGAGAACCTGCAACTCGGATAAAAAGAAGCAGAAACACATTCCGCCTTGCAAGTCCAACTTGCATTCCCAATTCGGTCTTTAACACCCAGTCCCACCACTCCTAAGGTGATGTTGACCCGTCGTAATTGAACCAACCGTCAATATGATTAGAACTCGCTATGCGTGATCCAATATCGTCCCAATAATATGAGGACCTGATATTGGGGTCACTACGCATGTGGCCTTACTCTTTCGAGAAGCAAAGATCTCGATCCAAATGCGCTCATATGCATGACCTGTCACTTCGGACATGTGTCTCCTACATTCAATCCTTGACGACAGAACCCTTCGCCTTAACGGAAGACCATGGATGTCACTTATGTGATCCTCATATCATGTTCAAATTCTAATTAATTATTATGAATCATATTCACATAATTAATTCTTCTAAGGAAAATACACATCTATTCATAATGGATTATTTTAATTGGATATAATTAATTTAATCATATTAAATCAATTATCAATCTAATTCAGTCAACTAACAAACTTGATTATTACTTGAAGGATAGTATTACCTCAAAAATACATATTACTCGAATTTTAATAATTAGGAAAATACATCATGATCGTTTCACACATTATCCCTCCCTTACTCGTTGTCATGGCCAGTACCAACGGGAGTGGGACAAACCACTCATGGAGCAACATGCTACCCCATCGCTCCCCGATTATACGCCATATCCGTCTCCGGACAGGATAATGCCAATTGATCCCTTTCTACTTGAGATGATAATCAGTCATTCACTAAAGTTATACCATATAATAACAATCAAAGCATTTTTTGATCAACATTATAAGGAGATTTTCTAAACAAATCCATGATCCTATTCAAGCATCAATGTTTGTTGGAAGGTTCATGTAGGAATTGTGATCTAAATCATATCTAATCAAGTTTTGGTTATGCTCAATGTCATTCAATGAAATAATCATCATCTTTAAATATTTCACAAATATTTATCAATAATTATCTCAGAAAATTAACCATTAGTTTCCATTAATTTAATTGAATGACTATCACAAGATTCATGATCAAGTATGTAATTTCTAGCAGGGACCCCTGCTTACTAAAATAAGCATATCTCAATCAATTTAAATCCAAATCAACAAAACTCAAATAATATTCACATATTTCTAGACATTCTGAAACCGTAATAACTAACTCTTTAATTACGTCAAGATTCACCCTCTCTAAAACAGTGGATACATGTTCATTAAAATGATCATAACTTGAGCAATTAGATTCCAAATCAAACAAAATCAAATTCCACGATTCCATTATTTAATGGGGATCATTGTTAAAGTAATAATACATGTTTAAACACTTTTTGAATAGGGTGAAAAGAACGTACTAAATAGGGTTGCATGAATGAAATGCGATGAAACATGACACAACCCAAAAAATACCCAAGTCATCTTAGGTTTATGGATCATATCCAAAACCTCCACCCTATGGATCTGATACCACTTGAAGGATATGGGGAAATCGTTAAGCGTATTACAGAATCATGAGGTTCCCATTGTATGCAATCGGGAGCGACTAGTCGTACTAGTCGCTCGGGGCAGCGTAATTTGAACTTTTCAAATATGAAACCATATAATCCAAGAACACTTCTCAGATCATTTCATCTAAAACACAAACAAGTATTAGGTTTACCTCTTGAAGCGAGGTTGCGATTGAGTCTCGAAATGAATATACCTCCTATCTCAAGTCCGATACAACGGAGGAGACACTTGCGAGCGCGTTGATGAGATGTGTGCTCCTCGTAATCCTTGTTGATGATCCAAGCGACGAGTCTCCTGATATCATCACACGAGATCCGATGTCTTCTTCACGAGTGAGGCACACCGAAGGATACAGAGATCCATGAGTAAACAATCCGGCAGCATAACAACGATGTTGCGGCAATGGCGACTCTCTAGGGCTCCATGGTGGACGACCACAATGGGAGGAGAGAGAGAGAGAGACTTGGTGTGTATAGAAAGAGAGAGAGAGAGAGAGAGAGAGAGCAATTGTTGATGTCGTTGTTGTAGCTCGAAGAGCAAAGGGTGCCTTCTTATATATGATTTTGGGAGTCCATGAATCTCAATCCATGGACATCACAAAATCAATGGATGAGATTGATTTGTGTTTCTTTCATTGGCCATGATGTTGTTGTAAAAACACGATAATAATTAATTTAATTTAATGTAATATATATTGATAAATCAATATAAATTAATTCCAAATAAAATCAATTATCCTTGGACATAAAGGGAGGAGGAGATTGCCCTCACCCCTAAAAAGGAGGGAACAACCACCCTACTCCTAATGGAAGTTGGTGGTTGTCAACCTTCTTGTGGTGGAATGGGTTAATCTCCTAATTATTTCTTGAGATCTCATTATCTCATGATATCTCCAAGATTTACAACAACACTTGTTGTAAATTATTTCACAAAAAGTAATTCATAATTATCTTATGAATATTACAATAATGCCACTGTAAATATGTGAATCACATTCACATCCCAGAACAAAAAGTAAATTATATTTTCAATTAATCATGCAATGTGAATCCAATTCACATCAATAATTAATTAACAAATATAAATCACAATAGTCTCTTGCTACTATATTATAAATCACATTTATGATATATATGGATAATTAGATAATGCTATATACATTATTCATGTCCATAATAATTAAATCACATTTAATCATCTTGGATCTCCATTCTCATGTGCCCAAATAATACGAATCACATTCACATTATTCATATCTTTGATAATTAAATCACATTTAATTATCTCATATAACTCTCCTTATAATATGAATCGAATTCATGTTATTCATTATAAGTAAACCACATTTAGTTATCCATTTTTCTCAATACTCGGATACATATATCATCAGTAAAATTATCCACGTACTCTTTCAAGGATAATGCGATTTCTCTGCGGATTCTTAGAGATAAGGACTGGGTGATTGTGTTGTTCTACATATATTGACTTGGATATTGATATCAAATCTCAAATACAGATCTTGGGGACCTCCCATAGATATTTAATTAATTCAAGGAACAAGATCCAATCTTCTCATTGCATCTTAATCACATGCAGATCACTGCCCAACACTTGTACCAAGATTATATCACTTCTCTATTGAGAGGAGTCACTAAAATCTAGACCCATTTCATAACTCCCTAGGAATGGAAGCGTCATGGTTATACAATCGTTTATGAGCACATCACCTTCAGGTATTCCTAATACTTGCACATCCTACATATTGTTAGATCTAAAAAAACATGAAGTTTTAGATCTATTTTAGACTATCTTCTTCAGGGTTTTATCATTAAGTTTCTCATTTAACTATTGGGAGTTGGTATCGATCATATACTTTCCAAAAGCGTATACCATACCTAGGTATTGATCATATACTTTTCCAAAAGTATATATCAAACCTACAAATACAATCAAGCTTCCAAAACGAGACGACCGTGCACCGAATTTGATCCTTCCTAATATCTCATGAGTGATCTCATGTATTCCAGTTAGCAATGAACTTGTATGATCCCTTTGAGAGATCGTATTACTCATATGCCCTTGCACGCACATCAGCGTGACAGTGTATAGACCTTGATTGGGTCATCAACCTATTCGTCTGTCAAATATAAATACTTAGACATATAGTAACACATTTGTCTCTGGTCAGAGGATGTGTGCCTATATCGTAACAGTATATGACATAGGTCTTTGTTTATCTCGATCTCGTTAAGTCAACTCTTTGACCTAACTTATCTAACACCCCCGAATCTCTATTCCTATGCAGACGACCTGCATCAAGAGGTTGGCTAGATATCATTCTTTAGAGAAAGGATTGTCATCTCCTTCTCATGCTGGATATCCTCTCTTAATAATCATTTGATGGTGCTTGACGAGTCCTCAATTTAACTCTTTATATATTCATCTAAGCACCAGTCTCTATGATTCAACAATTGAATCAACAACCATATGATCGTTAAGATGGTCATGGTACATAACCTAATTGTATTAAGGGACATATAATGCAAATTAATTATTCTTCATTTCGAATTAGGAGATGATATTTGTAATAACATTTATTGCACAATGGCTCACCGTGGGCTCCCATGTCCAATAACTACCTCCTTATTTTAGATGATCAAACATGATTTTCTTTCTGAAAAATAGAGAGCACGAGGTTAGATTCACATATTTAACCTTAAAACAAGGTTAAAGGATGTTGGATGGCTATCGATTAAACATCAAATATAAGGGATATACAGAATAGATGAAAGTCTTTATCTTGAAAGGGAAAACAAAAACAAGCTTCAATCTCTAATGAGGTGTATGACAAAATCACACTTTTTCGATTGTGAGATCCGAATTTTTTAAAAAAAGTATCCAAATCCAAAACATGTAAGTCTCGTCAAGTTTACATTCACTTATAAGACATTCAAATCTCTCTACGGAAAAGAGAACAAACCCCAAAGGAAATAAACATTGAAATCCCACCTAGATCTAGTTTTAGCTCTCGGCATTACACTTCTAGTGCTACAACATAAGTTATGCCCAATGAGGGTAGGGATGTCATACTAGCAGTGGGTTGGGTTCAAGGTCGTGGTTGGTATTCTCAAACCTATATCGATTTATGAAATCTTTATCCAAACCCACCCACTTATTAAATGGGTAGTTCTATGTACCTAATGAATATCCATTTCATCACATTTATTCTTTCATTTTGGCCGTAAATCCATAGCTAAATACATACATATATCATTAATTTGTCAAAATAAACATTCTTTAATTGTAAAAAATGATGTATAAAATATTATATATTTATTGTATTTAATTTCAAAATTAAAGAATAAAGTAAGAAAATAAAAAGAAATGAGACACCATAGGTGTTAAGTGACCCTAACCCCTGAGACTCAGTCATCATGATGACTTAGTTGAAAAGGAATAAAGTAGGAGGGATATTGTACAGATTGCACGGTCAAAAAACCCTAAAAATACAGGATAATAATTACCTTTTTGGGACTCATTTTATTCTTTATTCTTTATGCATCAAATCAATAAACCTTTTACTTGAAGGTTGTAGATAAAATACATAGAAAAATACAAAATTTATTTCATGCAAAAATAATGCAAATTGTACATTCTACATCCAGAATAAGAATCCAAAAATCCAACTTCATAGACATGTACCTCCTCCATATGAACTCAAAATGCGTAAAAATCACTTTAATTGTATATAACTTTTATTAGCTACTTAATGAAGGTGTGGTTTCATTTAATTTATGATTAAGGTGCAAAAGTTATGTTTTGGACCTCTATTGTACAATAGACCTGAATAAAATATTCATTTTATTTATTCTTTATATTTTTTATTATTTCATATTTCTATAATTTTGAAAAAAAACTAATTATAATATATGTACATAATCACAATAAAATAAAATCATTAAAAATATACTAAAATGAACATATACATTAAGATATATAGATGAAATATCTATACATATACCTATACATTATATACCATCATTTATTTAAATGTACATATTATATCAGAAAAATATAATAAAAATATATTTGTGCATATTTAAATAAGCTATAAATATCAAATAAAGTGAATAAAATAATTAAATTTTAAATAAAAAATAAAAAATAAATTATTCAAAACATAGGTCAATATACATATTCTTGTTCTTATCAATATTAACTCATAAGAAACAACCTCATAAAAACAAATAAAATTAGGTAATAAATACTACATAACATTAGAAATATTTTTTTATGTTTTAATAAAAAATTAAATCATATGCTATTTTTTATTCATTTTCCAAGGCATTTTTGCCTTGGAATTTCCTTGTTGGTCCATGTGGACCAATCAAGTGTGTTTGTTTGTCAATCAAGAGGTCAACTGTTCGCCCTAGGCTCTGACCCGTGTTAGAGCTCATAGGTAGCCCTCCTTTGCCAAATTTCCACGCTTCATCCCATGCATTTTCGTCTCGAGCCTGCCACTTATGCACAACCACCATGTTCGTCCTCCTCGCCAGGAATCCCTCCTTCACCTACCTCCACTCCAGCACAAGCAAGATCACCTCAAAAACACCCAACAACCTCTTCTATAAATTAGCCCTCTCCGCCATTTTTGAAAGTTTGATCGGTCTCTCTTGAGTCTTAGCATCTCCGGTCCACCTAATCTCCTTGGCGTTTGTGACATCGACGTCTGGAGGGGTGAGGAGGAGTCGAGATTGGGTTGATCCAGCCACCTCCAGTGAGCCGCTGTGAGGTTTCGTCTCTATGGTTCCAACCAGATCAAGGCCCCTAGTCTTTGTTTGTTAGATAATATCCCTAGTCTAGATTTCATTCATGTTCTTGTTTTTAGGTCTAATCCCTAGGTTTTAGTGTGAATCGAATCCGTTCATAAACTTGGAGCTTGAGCTCCAGGTTGATTTCACTGTGAACTATCCCCCCGTTCCAACGCATACACACATCTCCATCTCAACCCTCAGTGCATTCTTCGTCTTTTCCCTCGTCCATTCCCCCACTATTTAGCTCAAATCGAGGTATATCAGAGCTCTCCCTTCCACCTTCAACGGAGCTTGCTCGTCCGCACCATCCACGAGGTTTCCGACCTTTGTTTTTGGGCCGAAGCTATCGCCTCGAGCCATAGAGTGCAATGGTGCATGTCCTGGTACTCAAAGCCGTTCTGGAGTAGAATAGAAGTCTTGGAGACCTTCTAGGACACCTGGAAAACACCCGTGTCGTTGGAGCCTAACAGGACTCCTCGACCTCATCAGAGTCCACCTGCATCTGTGATGCACTTCAATGATCTCTAGACACCTTCGGATTGGCAAACCATCATTGGAGATGCCTGGAATCGAAGGAAGAAGCGAGCCCTGCACCGAGTTCATATGAGTTCTTCTAGAGGAGCCTAACGCCTTGTGATCAAGAACAAGGGACCAGGTCTAATCCTGGCCCTTGGTTTTATTCGAAACGTTGCCCGACCAGAGCCGAAGGATCAAACACACATCATGTAGGGGTCAGCTTGATCCAAGGCGTTAAGTGGGTTAATTTCTCAAGCTCCCTTTTGCCCTTTTATTTTTGTTAATTAGTTATGTAAATGTTTAGTTTGTACACTATTTTGTGTAATAATTTCATAGGACCCCCCTGGCATCTTAGGTATTTATGTACTAGTCTACGTCGACGAGGCACATGTCGGCCCCCACATGCTTTGGAAAAAATTGCTAAGAAACCCTCGCAAGTTATTCTATTTATATTTGGTTTATATTTATTTATTTAAAGTCAAAAATTTTTGCTAATTTGTAGTGTAGTCCTCATGCTCTATTTTAATTGCAAATATACTCATGCTAATTCAAGTTATTTTTGTGTATGTTTTCTAATTTTTATAAATATCATATGTGCTTCAAATCGTAAAAAAGGTAAATGCGTCTCTTACTTGATCTTTCATACCATAATTTTATATTTGCATTTAGGCATATTTTCTATTTATTAAAAATTAAAATAGCACGATTTATTTCCTATTTTCTTTAAAAAAATACAAAAATATAAATCATATTTAAAATTCCAAAAATAGAGATAATATATTAGTGGATATTATAGCCCTAGACCAGAAATCCCTAAAAATAAAAAAATAAATGATAAAAAATTAAAAAGCTCTAAAATCCTATAAAAAATATAAAAAAATCTTCAAAAATCCCAAAAATATTTCTTCCTATTCTATATTTTTATTTATACATATTAGTAGATATTAAAATTGATATGGAAAATGTTTGATGTTTTTTGCTATTTTTAAACCCAAATCAACTCGACCTAATTACCAAGTCCATGGATTTGTGCATTTTGGACTTTATAAATACTTAAAAATTAACAAAAATACTTGAAAATAATAAGATAATATAAAAATATAAAAATACAAAAATATTTAATCTATGAATTTTGGTTATTTGTAGTAGTATTTAATTATATTCCCCTATAGTGCATTATGTATCTATATATAATTATATCTAAGTTATATTATTATTAATTATTATAAATAATTTATAAACATAAAAAATAAAATAAAATTATAAAATTAATATATATATATATATCAAATAGAAAACACACAAAACCCCAAGTAAATAGTGTGCATATCTATATATCTCTATACCTATTTTATTTATTTATAGATAAAATGTCCGTTCTACCATGTTTGTCCCCTGAGTTCGACCCCTACCATACTTCTCACTATACACTTGTTTGTAGGGTATAATAAATTTTGATTCACACATCTGCTTATTCATTACTTGATCATTATTGTGTGGGTTACTCGTTGAGCTGCCAATTGGGCTTTGAGTTTGGTCACACAATGACAACTAATTGTGTCAGATTAGTGAAACCATCCTCGAGTTACTCTCTGGTTGTTTCAGTATCCATGAACCATCGAGTATCTATGTAATCAACATGTATACACATATATAATGTAAATATTAATTATAACTAACTATTTATATGGTATATTCTAATGAAAAGATGGTAAAAAGCAAGTTATATATGAACTTCACACATCCCATGTAGAGTTAAAACTAAACCAATAAAGGACATAAATTATCTAAGGATGCTGGAGATATACATTGAATGGTGATATTGAAGATGCAAAACAAGTTGACATTTTGGTGCATAACATATGATGCGCGAAGTCAGAGTGGGGACATCAAATATATGCAACGCATGCGCATGGATACTATGGACTTATATTAAATGGATGATTTGTTTCTATTAGATTAAAATTACATGTATGTCAGAGGTATACAAGATTATTGAATTTGAGTCAGTGAATGTATAAGGAGAAATATACCGAAACTTTTATATAGGTGAGTTGAAAATAATTGGATACGGGGTTAGTTTTTAACTAGCTTGAACAACGTGAAACACACACACACACACTAGTAGATGTACATGCTCAAGTGTATGTATATGTACATGTATATATGTATGTATAAATTAGGTATGGGGATGGTTTAGGTGTACCCAACAGATACACCCACACTGACATGAATATACGAGGGTCTTCTCAAGCTTCAACATAATAAAAACTACTTACTCTTGACCTCGATTATATCCTATCCAATTACAATACTAATATGCAGGTTACATGCAGTTTCTTTCCTTTGTCTTATTTACTCGGGAAAGACGACGTGCACGAAAAATAAGGATAGAGACTAGAAAGAGGAGACTACTCTCCAACCCCCTATTTATAATAGAAGGGGTTGATTAAACTCTAAGAAAATGGATACCGTATTCTTTATATTTACCACCTTGTTCATAAGTAAGGGAGAATGCACACTTACCTTCAACTCAAAAATTAATTGTATGAAAGTTAGCATTCTCTGAGATAAAAATGATAAGTCTCTCTCTCTCTTGACTTTGTGAAATATATAGATGTTTTGAAAACTTTTATAACATTTCTCATTTTTATAATATCACTTTTATATATTGATATTTGTAGGTATCAAAATCTAGCTGTAGAAATCACCGCTAGAATATATTAAACTTGGGGGGAGGAGCTTTTCTAGATTCTAGTCAGGCGTGCTCAAATCAAAGGGGAGAAAGCGGAGATGAATTTATAACATAATTAAAGCACTCTAGTTTTTTATTACACCAAGGTCATTCCTTAGTGATTTAGCACATAATCCACCTAATTCAAGTGACTTCAGATTAAATCTCCATCAATAAACCATCCATTTTGTATTTCGGTAGAATCCCCTTATAATTTATCTACTTAATATTGAATTAAACCATCTAGTACCGATTTACTAGCGTTTTTTGTCAAGAAGAGGGAGATCCAAGATCTAACCATGAAATTTATTTGGATTAAACAAGTAAATTAGACCTGCTAATACTGGAGGTGCTATATTTTTGGTGAAACGTACGTGAAAGAAATTATAAAGGATCATTCTAGGTGCTAAATGACATAAATATAAGAGTCCGCGTTAGGAGTTTGTAAGAAGTAATAAGGTAGTATCAAGATAATTTAAAGATGTGCTCAATGAATGAAACACTCAAGAAAATGGTTGTTGTTCATCGACCATTCGATTGACTGACCAACTGGTCTTGTAGTTATGTAAATGTGACCAACTAATTCGAACCTCCAATCGAAAACTTGAAATATAATAGTCGATTGTAATCCAAAGAGGATGGTTACCAGATGTCTCACACTTAGCAATATTACTGGAAGATCAATAATCAATTTACCAAGGAACTTAACTAACTAATTGCTACCTATCAGTCGACCGGTTATCGATCAACCTTTACTGAGGAACACTAATTACATTCATCACTGCTTATACTACATGTGTAACATATGAAATTTGATACATATCATTGAAAGCACCTACCAATAGAAATAACACAATTTATTAAACTAGTAGATCCTCTAAGTTGATTGAATAAGTGCAGGCACTAATTGATTAGTCGCATGCATTTTTCAAAAAAAACATGCAAAGGTTACATGTATTGAATTGGAAAAATATATAAACATGCTTCACGATATAAGACATTACAAGCCACACCTATCATAACAAGATCTCCCTTCTCAAGATGATAATTCCATGCCACTCCCCACTCTTAGACACCACGTATACTAGAGAAGAGAAGAGTAGCATATAGAAAATGCCCCTCCTCCCAAGCCACTACACCCCCAATAAAGTGCTCCTTATCCACTCCATGTCCTCCTTTCCTCTCATGGAGGAGATCATGTGCCGACGCAACAACATACAATGAAGCAATCAGAGCATCAAACCTCTCGATTTGTCAAATATTAGTCCCATACGTACAACTATCTCCTAAAAAATGTATATGTATGGTCTTGTGCTTGTTTCTTGTTTGTTCATGCTTTGAACAAATCATGATGTGCAAGGACGAAGCTGATGGTTCAACTTCTTGAATTCAAAAAATATACCAATCTATTAGACATCAAGATGATTTGGAGCAACCTTTAAAAAAAATGATTTGGAGCAAACAAATAGAGTCACTTGATCTCAAAAAAAAAAGTTACCCCCAAATTGCACACCATGAACAGTGATCACCACCTCCACTCTCCCCGGGAGGGCCCACTGGCAGCAAACTTACCTTTTTCAAACCAGAGCTCGTTGACCGGGGCCCACAGCACTAGGGACGTCACGTGACAGGCCTTACCCGAGCCCGATCGCGGGCCCCCCTCCGATCACGTGACGGTCGGCAACTCTCTCCACAGGTGTCGTGAGCGCCTCGAAATAGAAAGCACTGCGAGGGATTTTCCACGCTTCCCGTCACCTTCCTCCGCCTCCGCCCTCCGCCTGTCGGCGGTGATCGGATCCCCAAACCCCCTACAAAACCCAGAAGAGGAGAGGGGTGTTTAAAAGCTCCAAAACAAAGACAGGGATCACAGTCTCCTCTCAGAATCACACCAGTGATCTTAGAGAGAGAAATACTGAGAGAGAAAGAGAGCGAGATATGCAGCAGCAGCAGCAGCACTTCATGCAGATGCAGCCCATGATGGCAGCCTATGCATCTCCCAACAACGTCACCACTGATATTATCCAGCAGGTGGGATGTTTGATTTGTTTAATGCTGGTGGTACTACTACTACTACCACTACTGGATGACGGGGGGGTCTTACATGGAAATGGTTTGGTGGGTCTGATGCTATTTGCCCTATAGAGGCCGTAGGATAGCCAGGGTTGTTCCCTCTCCTTTTTTTTAATTCTTAGACCTCTCTTTTTGGGTATCTCACCTGTTGGATAGCTGTTGCTGGATTCTTTGATGCTGTTTTGTGCTACTATTGGGGGGGAAGGATGCAAGTTGGGGGTTTCTGTTGAAGTTGGTTCATCTTTTTTTGGGGGTTCTTGATTGTGTAACTTGTGTTGCTGATGGGAGTCGTAGGGGGTTTTAGGGGTTTACTGTTGCAAGTTTTGTTGTTTTGGTTTTTATTGGGGTTTGATCCCCTTGTTCTTTGTGTTAAAGATCGTTTCTTCCACACGTTTGGACTGTTAAAAGAGAACCCTTTTCTACGTTTTGTGTTGTTGATGGATTTTTGGGTGGCAATCTCTTTTTTGTCAAAATGTTTATTATGTCGATTCAGTTTATTTGTATTTGTGCTTCTGTTATCTCGTGTTTGGTTATGTGGAGTTGCCAAGGGGAGCTTGTTTTCTACGTTTTGTGTTGTTGATGGATTTTTGGGTTGCAATCTCTTCTTTGTCAAAGTGTTTATTATGTCGGTTCAGTTTCTTTGTATGTGTGCTTCTGTTATGGCGTGTTTGGTTATGTGGAGTTGCCAAGAGGAGCTTGTTTTCCTTTTTCCTTTAGTTGTTTTTGTCCCTTTTCTTGTTTATTTGGCTGGCACTGTCTTCGGTGCTGTGTGGTCGTGTGCCAAGGGGGGAGACATGTGGAACTAGCTTACTGCCGTTCCCTCACAGATGTTGCTATACCTTGATCATTGAGATGTTTTAAGTTTACATGCACCACCTACACTGTTAGCCCGTTATGTGATCTTTTAATTTGGGAAACAATTCTTTATAGGAGGAGATCACATATGCTGCTAGCAAATATTACAATGGCAACAGTCTTTGGATATAAACGGAAAACAGCTGCTGTTTCCTTTTTTTGCAGTTTTGTCTTCATTTCTTTGTTTGTTCTTCGTATATGTTATAAGAATGGTGAGATCGTGTTATGCCTCTTCTGTATTTCATACTCACTCATCTATATAGTTATTAAAGTGCAAATTATTGTGAAAAATTTGGCTTCTTGCAAAGAAAAGCTCCCATTCTCTTGCTAGAAGGGAGTTCTTTTGGAAAAAAGGGCACCCTTCCAGAAAGAAGCAACATTTTTCTGGATGATGCTTCACGAGAGACTTTCCCTATGTGATTGTGCATAAGAGCTTGAGAAATCTTTGAAGGTGGAGAATTTCTTACTAGAAAGTTAAAGTGGAAAGGAATGCTGATGTGGGGTCCCATAAGTTATTTTTGACCATGGTGAAGTGCTATTGTATCCATGTCAATACATTCGGGGCCTGTTTGGTTGCTGGGTTGGACTGGGTTGGGTTGGGCTGGGTTGGGGTGGGTGAATAGTAATCTGTGAGGAGGAAGTACCCTTGTGAATAGTAACCAGGGTTGTGCCAACCCAGTCCAACCCAGCAACCAAACAGGCCCTCGGTGATGATATCTATCGTCATTCGTAGCAGAAAACTTTGTTCTTTTTTGGCACCAATTATCTCATAGACTGGATGAATTTTGTGTTGTATAAACTTGATCTAGAACCATAACTTTTCTCGTGGTCAACAGTTTATTTGCATGGACATATCTCATACCATACCTGCATTTGTTTGGATGGCCAAGATTAGCCATCCCGTATCTTTTCCCTCCAAAAACAATACACGATTCGTGGAAAAATTGGCCTTGGTAAAAATTTCTTGAACGAATGGTTTCCCATCAAGGCCTTATCCATATATGTTAAATTGCTCGTTTGTTGAAGCGAAATTTCTGATTATTTTCACCGGCCCTTATATATAATTTCAAGAGTCGTTCATGTGTGAAAAAGTGTCATATTGTTCAGAAATCATAGAATCTTCAATGAACTAAGAGCAAGCCTAACTCCATTCACATACTATGCTTCACACACATATGCATGGGCATATCTCATACCATACTTGCATTTGTTTGGATGGCTACTTTAGATTAGCCATCCTGTATCTTTTCCCTCCAAAAAAACAATACATGATTCATGGTAAAATTGGCCTTGGTAAAAATTTCTTGAACGAATGGTTTCCCATCGAGGCCATTATCCATATATTAAATTGCTCGTTTCTTGAAGTGAAATTTCTGATTATTTTCACCGGACCTTATATGATGCAAAATGGAATTCGGCGCGGTGCGGGAAATAGATTTGACGATGGATTTTCGATGGTAGAAGAAAATAGAGGGGTTGAGAAGAAGAAACTGGAAGGGTTGAGAAGAGAAGACACGCCGGATGCGTGGGGTTAGAGAAGAAGAAACGCGTATACCGCGAGGAGAAGAGAGAAGAGACTCGTCGGGAATACGAGGGGTTTGGGAGAAGAAGAACACGTGTAGATCACGCGGGGAGAAGGAGAGAGAGGGGAGAGGAGAGAGAGATAAATCTCTATTTTATCACATCTTGAACTGACTAAAACATTGGACCCTCATCCCTTTATATAGGAGGGATGACATTACAAGAATAGAAAATAATTTAAACCGACAACCAATTATCCTAAACTGACTCTAACTAATTAACCAACTAACTACCAAATTTGAAATTCAAATTAAGACTAATTGAGATCACACGCGATCTCTTTATTTAAAATTGCGACAACTTAAAAAACGTAAATAAAATTAACGACCACAATTTAAATAATTAGACGGCCCTACATGTCGAGTCCACGCTGCATCAACTATCCTCCGCTTTTAAAAAATTCGTCTCCCGACGAATTGCTTGAACCTTGAGGCTTGACGTAAGGCGCTTCATGAACTTGTGTCGACGTGCGCGTGAACACGAATCATGAGATATGCAACTCAAATCATATTGCACCTTCCAATGCGCGGCGGGATCGTCGAATCGTAGGGATGATTCGGTTGCCATGCTCTGATACCAATTGATGCAAAATGGAATTCGGCACGGTGCGGGAAATAGATTTGACGATGGATTTTCGATGGTAGAAGAAAATAGAGGGGTTGAGAAGAAGAAACTGGAAGGGTTGAGAAGAGAAGACACGCCAGATGCGTGGGGTTAGAGAAGAAGAAACACGTATACCGCGAGGAGAAGAGAGAAGAGACTCGTCGGGAATACGAGGGGTTTGGGAGAAGAAGAACACGTGTAGATCACGCGGGGAGAAGGAGAGAGAGGGGAGAGGAGAGAGAGATAAATCTCTATTTTATCACATCTTGAACTGACTAAAACATTGGACCCTCATCCCTTTATATAGGAGGGATGACATTACAAGAATAGAAAATAATTTAAACCGACAACCAATTATCCTAAACTGACTCTAACTAATTAACCAACTAACTACCAAATTTGAAATTCAAATTAAGACTAATTGAGATCACACACGATCTCTTTATTTAAAATTGCGACAACTTAAAAAACGTAAATAAAATTAACGACCACAATTTAAATAATTAGACGGCCCTACATGTCGAGTCCACGCTGCATCATTATATATAATTTCAAGAGTCGTTCATGTGTGAAAAAGTGTCATTATTCAGAAATCCTAGAATCTTCAATGAACTAAGAGCAACCCTAACTCCATTCACATACTATGCTTTATACACACATGCATACATACATCCTTTACTCTGTTTGCTTAAAAAATATGTTTTACCTGTTCATTTTTTTAATTTTCGTTATTCCCATGGATTTGAGAGTTTGTTTTTCAGAAACATTTTCATGTCTTTGAAACATTAGTCTTTTAATACACAAAGCGCTGTCTTTAACAAATGGTTGGGTCTCTTGGGTCCCATTGTTCCATGTCCATGCACTTGACTCCATCTATGTCATATTACAGCTAGGATGTGACACACCTCGAGCTCACACCCATTTCATTCTCAAAAAAACTGCCATATTACATCCTCTTGTACTGTTTGCTATAAGTTTTCACTTATTCTTTTGAGTAGGCAATGCATCAAAATTCGTTGAGATGTAATTTGGCCCTTTATGATTGCAACTATATATTCATCAACGTGATAACTATCTAATTACGATCTTCTAGATGATTCATGGCATAAATTCAACGAGTTTGTATTTTCATATACAATCTATCACATGTTTTTGTTGATAGATTTTGTTGGTGTTGGGAAAAACGAATGAGATGATTCTATTCCATAAGCCCTAGGCTCTCTTATATAGGAGAGTAGCCTATGGGTAAATTACATAAAGAGAACAACAGAAAAATAAAATAATAAAGAGGTACAACTATTCTATATGCGTCAACACTCCCCCTCAAGATGGAGCATAGATATCAATCTTGCTCAGCTTGGACGCACACTTCTGGAATGGGCCTCGAAGTAATGCCTTGGTGAAAATATCAGCAGTCTGATTCTCTGATGTGACGTGAGATGTAGCAATGAAACCCTTCTGAACCATGTCACGTATGTAGTGACAGTCAACCTCAATGTGCTTGGTCCTCTCATGAAAGGCTGGGTTATTTGCAATGAACAAGGCAGCCTGATTGTCACATTCCAACATCATAGGAAGAGGTATATCAAGACATAGATCTGCAAGTAAAGATTTCACCCACATCATTTCTGTGCTAGCCTGGGCCATAGCCCTGTATTCGGATTCAGCACTGGATCTAGCTACCACTGTCTGTTTCTTGCTCCTCCACGAAACTAGAGCATCTCCAACATAGACTGCAAATCCTGATGCGGACTTCCTGTCCTTGGGGCATCTTGCATAGTCTGCATCCGCACATGCCGTGATAGCGATCTCCTTTACTTTCTTAAATAGCAAGCCTGCACCTGGGGATGATTTTAAATATCTCAGAATCATGTGTATTGCATCCATATGGGCCTGACGTGGTTGCTCCATGAACTGGCTCACACGACTCACTGCAAATGATATATCAGGTCTAGTGATCGTGACATACAGTAGTTTGCCTACCAGTTCTCTGTACCTTCTCTTGTCCACCTCTTCTGTGTCATCATCATAGAGCTTCATGCTAGGATCCATTGGTGTCGTAACCGGTCGACACCCTAGCATACCTGTCTCACTCAATAGATCTGTAACATACTTCCTCTGTGACATTACTAATCCATATGGATTTCTAGCAAACTCCAGTCCCAGAAAATATCTAAGGACTCCCAAGTCCTTGGTGACAAACTCGGTCCCCAGCCTTTCCTTTGCCTGCTTAATGCCCTGCTCATCATCACCTGTAATCAAGATATCATCAACATAAACCATGATTGCAATGATACCTCTAGCCGTCTTCTGTACAAACAAGGAATGATCAGCATTGGAGCGTTTATATCCTTGTTTCTCAAAAAGATCTGAAAGCTTCTGAAACCATGCTCTGGGGCTCTGCTTAAGGCCATAGATGGCCTTATGTAATCTGCATACCTTGGAACACTCCCCCTCAACAGCAAAACCAGGTGGCTGTTGCATATAGACCTCCTCCTGCAAGTTGCCATACAGAAATGCATTCTTCACGTCCAGTTGATAAAGCGACCAGTCTCTAGCAACTGCAACTGATAACAGGATCCGTAGAGTGGAATGACGTGCCACAGGGGAGAATGTGTCAAGGTAATCTACCCCGTATGTCTGTGTGAAGCCACGTGCAACAAGGCGTGCCTTGTACCTGTCAATGGAACCATCTGCATTGCGCTTCACTGTAAACACCCATTTGCAACTCACCGGGCTGACATCTGGAGGTATAGGAACCAAGCTCCAGGTTCCTCTGGATTGAAGTGCCGCCATTTCTTCTTCCATTGCTAGCCGCCATCTAGCATCCTACAAAGCATCATGATGATTCCGTGGAATGTCTGTAGCTGAAAGTGCCAATGCAAATGTCCTGAAGTCTCCAGATAGCCTCTCAAAGGACACAACTGCTGATAATGGATATTTGGCACAGCTTCTCTTCGGCTTGCGTAGAGCAATTGGAACATCCAAATCATCTGTATTTTCACCATGCTCCTGCAATACATCCTGCTGTGAAATGTCGTCAGATCCATCAACATTAATATTTTCATTACATACCATAGGCGAGCTAGTTGACGGGTCAGGACCATGAGCTGGAGGAGGCCTGCGGGTGTAATGGAATGGTAGTGGAGATACTAGCGGTGGCGGTGGTGGTGGCGGTGGCGGCGGTGGTGGCGGTGGTGTTGTTTGAGGCGATGGTGGTGGTGCCATTAATATGGCATCAGGAGGTATAGGTGGTAGCTGCATGTCTCCAGATGCTGAAAAATACATAACAGTTTCAAAGAATGTAACATCTGCACTGATCATATACCGCCGACGCACTGGATCAAAACACTTGTACCCCTTTTGAGTTCTGGAGTACCCCACAAAGACACACTTGACAGCCCTAGGAGAGAGCTTGTCAGTACCGGGCAACAACTGATGGACGAATGCGACTGACCCAAACACACGAGGAGTAAGAGCGAACAAATCCCTGTCTGGATAAATGAGTGAAAAAGGAATCTGTTCATTCAAGACAGACGAGGGCATACGGTTGATTAGGTAACATGCAGTAAGAACTGCATCACCCCAGTAGGAGTATGGAGCATGACTCTGTATAAGAAGAGACCTTGTGACATCAAGGAGGTGACGGTGTTTTCTTTCAGCAATCCCATTCTGTTGAGATGTATGAGCACAAGAGGTTTGATGAATAATCCCTTTTGAGGAGTAGTAATTGGCCAAAGTGTGGGTGCATAAATCTAAAGCATTATCACTTCTCACAAGTTTGACAGATGTGGAGAAAACATTCTGTATTTCATTTAGAAAATGGATAATAATATTTCCTGCTTCAGATTTATTTTTCATAAGAAACACCCATAACACTCTCGAGAAATCATCCACAAATACAATATAAAACCTGTGTCCGTGATGATCGGGAACACGACTCGGACCCCAGACATCTATATGAAACAACTCAAATTTGGAGTTACTACTCCGACCTGGACGACTGGGAAAGGACGACCTGTGATGCTTTCCCAACTGACATGCCTCACACTGGATAGTTGTGTGAGAGAGACTATAGGGTAGAACTCGACACAACTTCTGAAGCGGCAAATGACCAAAACGCAGATGCCACAGGAGAGGAGATACTTGTCCAGCAGGAGAGGATGTGGTTCCGGCAAATGGGGTCTGGTTCAGACGGTAAAGGCCTCCTTGCTCATAGCCATGACCAATTACGTTGCCCGTACGGATGTCCTGAAAAATCAAAGAAGATGGATCAAAAATAGCTCGACAATGGAGATCCTTCGTAATCTGACTAATTGACAACAGATTCATAGAAAAATGCGGTGCATGTAGGACATTCTTAAGCTGCATAGAAGATGTCAATCTAATCTCCCCCTGACCAGTGATAGGGGAATGCGTGCCATTAGCAATCACTACTGTCCGTCCTGGAGGGATCTGAGTGTATCCTGTAAGTAGACTCTGGTCGCCACATAGATGATGTGTAGCGCCCGAGTCCATGATCCATGGCAGTGTATCAGATCTACTACTGTGGAGTGCAAGTGTACTACCTGAAGTACTAGTAGATGCAGAGGCAGAAGCAGCAACATCAGTATGACTCTCTGTAGTCGGTGCTGGACCAGATGGTGGGATGATGCCCCTGAGGCGGGCAACTAGATCATCAAATCGTTGATCCAATGTAGCAGCAGATGGGGGCTCTATCTGCTCAGCGGCTCGTGCAGATGCAGGGAATCCATGCTTCGAATAGCATGTGTCTTCATTATGTCCGACTCGGTGACAATATGTGCATGTTGGCCTAGTGCGGCCACCCCTTCCACGAGGTCCACGTCCACGGCCCTGTTGATGAAAACCGCGGCCTCTATTTGCCGCCATAGCTGAGGAATTCTGACTCGCAGCTGCTGAAGGCACTGTGATCCTACTCAATCTGTGAAAGGCTTCCTCCATGGGAGGAATAGTCGAGTCTGCCAAAATCTGAGACCGTGCTGCCTCATACTCTGGATCAAGTGCAGCGAGAAACACACCCACCATCGTCGCGTTCCTGTATGTCTTTTGCTGTTCTGGCGTGGCGGTAAGAGCATGAAGCTATAGAGCTTCTCGAACATCCCTCTCAGTGATGTGTAGAGAGAATGTAAAGGACGGCCATTCTGCTTTATTGTGAATATATCATGTTGTAGTTGCAGGATCTTCGTTTCGTTCTTCGCCTGAGAATATGTCGCCGCCAGGATATCCCACATGTCTTTGGCTGTGGGTTGATGTAGAATGTCATTGGCAATTTCAATAGCCAATGTGCCAGATAGCCAGACCTTGGCATATGCATCATCGGCCTCCCATGAGGCATGGACTCCAGTCTTCTCCGCAGGCTCAGGTTCGGTAAGAATGTGCTTCTTACCTGTAGACTTCATCATACTCATGAACTGCATTGCCCACAGTTCATAGTTCGTACATCCATCTTGACAATGGGCGCTGGACCACGAAATGCGCCAATAGACGGGATATCTGCCTTGCTTTCTGACATACTGGAGACGGAAGACTGGAGTGAATGACAGAAGATAATCTTTGTCTACAATGACATAGACGGCATTAGTTGCATGTGTAGACCTCAAGCAACTATCCCCATGAATACGCGCGTGCTACGGTCTGCACACGCGCAGGAATGACGAAGATGCACGCGGAGATGCACGCGTGCAGTAGGCTGGTGCACTGTTACGCGTGGTGGAGTGTGCACAGGATCCCTATGCGCACTGTCTGATGCCCTTCACGCACTGTTACGCGCGTGCAGTAGGCTTCGCGCGCTGGTGGCCTTCACGCGCAGGTGCGCAATCGTGCGCAGGTGCGCAATCTTGCGCAGGCGCGCTGGAGGATGATGCGCAGGCGCGCTGGAGAATCGCGCGCTGGAGGATCACGCGTGCTGGAGGATCACGCGCGCTGGAGGATGATCACGCGCGCTGGAGGATCGCGCGCTGGGATGACGCGCAGGCGCGCGCTGGAGATGTGCAGACGCGCGCTGCGAGCACCGGCGCGCGAAGGCGGAGAGGCGGCGGCGTTGGAGGCGCGCCGACCGAGAGAGAGAGGAGAGAGATAGGGCCGGCGGGTGGGGTGGGTTAGGGCTAGGGTTTCGAGAACTCCGGTCTAGGACCGTCGCTCTGATACCATGTTGGGAAAAACGAATGAGATGATTCTATTCCATAAGCCCTAGGCTCTCTTATATAGGAGAGTAGCCTATGGGTAAATTACATAAAGAGACCAACAGAAAAATAAAATAACGAAGAGGTACAACTATTCTATATGCGTCAACAGTTGGAAATAAAAGTTGGATGGTGTAAATAATGTCCGACTGGTTATAAACAAGGAGTTTAACACCATGACTGCGAAAAGCTTTTCTAATTACATTGACAACCCTTGTAATCTTTCTAATTACACCTTGATCAATTTACGGACTCTTACAACATAAGCCATATTGTTTAACTTCCATTTACTAAGCTTTAACATTAACGTAATCCATTAGAAAATGCCATCTTTGTCCTTAATGTGAACCAAATTTACAAAAGAATACTCTTCCTCTTTCTTTCAAACTCCTACCTTTTATCATACCAACGCAGAGATATCCAATCACGAGACAGCATCTGAGAACAACAATTGGATCCAGTCGACAATGACAACTGACACACAACAAAGCATCATTGCCTCCACGAACCATGAGCTCCGTGATGCCCACTCGACATGGCTATGTCCATGTTCTAATTATCCCTAAAGCATGTCACAACTTCAACCTTGACAATACTTCGTCCCTTAGTCTTGGCTTTTCTAATTCATACATTGCCCTTTTGTTCAATTGTGATTCCAATCTTCAAAAGGCCCGCCAGTGACGGAGAAGTCCGGGAGGGACTCATGATAGCCACAATTCTTGATGATCTCCTTGTCAGTTCTTCAGGGACAACCATGTGGTTGTGATCAATGTCTACATCGGCTCTCTCTTCTCCTTTGCCTATCCTTCTAAAATTGTGGCTCCAGTCTTGATCTCATCTTCATTGCCTCCCACTTCCATGATGCATGCTTCCATGCCATCGAGTATGGCACCATCACCATCAGGATATCCACCTTCCTCCGGGTTCCTCATACTCAATTAATGGTAGGAAGTCACCAACATTATCATCCCATCTTACATCGGCGAGCAACGAGCTCTAACTGGATGATGCTAATGAGGTTGACAACTAGGGAGGTAGATAGCAAGGAGGAAGGATAATCGGAACTACACAGCATAAAAGAATATCAAAACTCAAATGGTTTATATCATTTGTTATTGTTTTCGAAAGAATCTTAAGTTATATTAACTTAAGAATGGCCAAGTTAGAGGAGTTGATTGGCGACATGGATATATATGTTAAACATAGCAATATAACAAGGGTTGTGGCATAATTATAAAGATTGTAGGGTTGTGATGTAATTAAACAAGTTTTTAGGGGTCATGGTGTAAGTTGTAACACTCCCTAACATTTTTTTTCTTTCAATTTTGTATTTTTATTTAATCTAAAAATATAAAAATAATTTTGAGATTTATTCTTTTAAACTTATGTAGATTTGGTCGTTCACAAGACTAACTTAATAAGGTTAAAATAATAATTAAAATTTAACCACACATTACACATGTTACTTTTACTTTATTTAAAACCACAATTTTTTTTAACAAAGATCTTGTTTATACATCAGTTTTTGACATTTTGACTAGTCAATCGACCAATCAACTAGTCGGGATGTGTAATAGATAGATTACTTCAGTCCTACTGCATAAATAGACCAAATAGTGGAACTAGTGTGAGGACTATTGCAAGCTTGATTTTGTTGACCTATTAAGCCTATTGATGTGGCAACTCCATTTCATTTGAAGGTAACTTTAGTTTGCCACACATTTTTTTAAATAAAATAGGTTAGTTTCCGCAACTAGGGTGCCGAAATGGGTGCAGAGCCCAAATGACACCTCAAACATCGAATTAGGAGGGAGAAACTGTGAACAAATATCAACTTTTCATCAAAACCTTCTTCAAGATGTTATTGTTATATATGACCCTCACATATACATAAAAAAATGCATATTTCATCATCTGCTTGCATTTCATGATCCTAATGCAAAACTTTACTAATTATTAATCTCAAAGTTACGATACGTAGTAATATATATATATATATTGTTGAATTGAAAGCCATATATATTGATGGTGTGTTTAACATGCCGAGATTAAGAACTTATAATCATAATACCGTTTCAGTTGTTTATTTCTGTCATTCCTACACCTGGTTTTCAATTATTTTTCCCATTATCAGTTGTATTCAAATAAATGTCGTGTTTACATATCATGACTTTATATTTTTGAATAAAAATAGTTCTAATATTGTTTAGCAACATGGACATCGATTGGGTGGACTCGTCAAGAAAAAACATGTGGTTTTGGGAATCTTTTGGGGATGTTAGCACTTGGTCACATAATGACCACTCCGTGCCATGATTGGACGATTTGGCTTGCTAGGAATGTAGCGTGCTAGCACTTGGTCACATACTGACCGCTCCGTGCCATGATTTGGATGTTCTAGCTTGCTAGGAATGTGGCGATTTCTAACAATTAGCATACCCGAATTCTTGTTATCATTCTCTTTGTGGATATGTACATTTTTGACATAATGTACAAAGTGGGGTTTGCACCAATTCGGATCGACACCTTTTTTCCCCTTAAAAAGTATCGTTGTTTAGGTCAACTGATGCAGCGGTGAGGATTGCAAATTTTTTGGATGTTGAGCCGGCTAAGAAAGGGTGAGGAAAGCCCAAGAAGTGTTGAAATGAGGCTATATGAAGGGATCCTAGTTTTTTTTGGATCTAAGCCCGAGAATGACCCAAGATAGATCTGAATGGAGGCAAAGAATTCATGTAGCCGACCCTACTTAATGTAGGAAAATGCTTTGTTGTTGTTGTTATTGTTGAAAAAAATATCGTTGTAAGTAATATATCTTCAGTTTCTTCTAAAATATATACATGTTACATACTTAACACGCATCTGAACTGAAATATATTTATTTTGGAAGATGAAGAATGGTTGCGAGGTATATTGGTTTCATTCTCTTTACATCTCAAAAAATGCAACACTATTTATTTGAGCTTGGCGCAGCCATGTAAAGGCTCTGTATCCTCCGGACAAGTTCAAGTTCCCACTGATGATAATAAATACCTAGTTGTGATGTGGTTACTACGTTGTTTAACGTGGACTTCTATAGGACTTTTGAGAAGATATTCTTTTTAAGTGCATATATTAGAGGATTGGCTATTTACTGTGCTTTTTGTGATTCTTAATAGCTAACATTGGATGGCTGTCAAACAGCTGTACTGTCATTTTCTTAGCCATATTTTCCAATTGTGCCATTTGTAGGCCTTTTTCCATATTGCTTCATTTTTATGCAAAATGTTTCTTTTTATTAACCAAAGGCTTACTTTCATGTGTAATCTTTTTCCAGTATCTGGATGAAAACAAACAGCTGATTCTGGCCATTCTTGAAAATCAAAGCTCCGGGAAAGTGGAAGAATGTGCTGCGTGAGTATGCCATTATATTAGTTTTACTTTCTAGTGCCTACAACATTCTTATTCCTCATATTTATGTTGCCCACTTTAATTGATGGCTCTTTATATCATCCTCCTTTCGTTCATTACATTTATACGTGGTAAAAATTGGCATTTGAAGATCTAGAACTTGGACCTTCAATTTTGTTTTCATCATCAATTTTCAGACATGGTACGGACGTTTGACAGGGAACCTAGAGTTTGTCTGGAGTTTAACTTCATACAATGATTGGTCAAAACAGTGATTGAAATGTACATGACAAATGAAAACGAATGTTCGCTCTGAGGGGCGAATTCAGATAATATCTGTTGGTCATTCTTGTAGAAGTATAACTAGTTTATTGGGCAAGAGAATTTACACGGCTCTTGATATATTCTTTCCCTTTTATGTACTGAATTGAAAAAGAGGCCATTTTGATATTATTGAACCCATTCTACCTCAAATATTAGAAGCAAGGTCCGTGTTGTGAATTTGCAGCATTTGATTTATCGGTAGCATACATAAATGACGGGTAGGTTGTCATCTTTTTATGCTTCATGCTTTTGCTTCTTATTCTGTAGTCTTATCATGTAAAATACCATGGCATAGCTATTTTACTATATTGATGCATATCTCTGAGATGCTTTCAAGAATTAATTGAAGGTCCCTTAACCGTTTTCAAGAATTAATTGAAAGTGATATTGTTTGGGATATCTTGTGAATTTATTCCACGAAATTAGATATATTCTTGAACGATTTTTGTTTGTTGGAGTATATGTTGTGCGTCACTTATATGGGAGATGGGTAAATGGATCTCTCCAGGATCCATTTACCACATTCAGTTGTTTAGTCCCACATGTACCCTTTGTGAGATGTGGAGACTCAGTGAGGGCTATATAAGAAGCCCCTCCCTCCCTGTATCCAGTGAAAAAATGCAATGCATAAATCAACCCTTTGAGGCGTTCTCCTGTGGTTTCATCCCGCTTTTTACAGAGTAGGGTTCCACGTAAAAATCTTGGCGTTCATGTTTATTTTTCTATTCTTAATGCTTTGTTTATCATTCCACATTCCTATTTTCTAACATGGTATCAGAGCGGGTTCGATACTCGATGATTTACTTCTGTTCATATTTTGTTTGAGATTTTGATTTACTGTAATTTGTTTAAGATTCTTCAAGAGTCTTGGATTTCATCGGGGGGATCAGTTCTAGGTGTAGCATCCGGTTTCCAATCAAACCCGAGGTCGTCCGATTTTGGGTCTAATGAACCCAAAAACGTTGTCGGTCAATACTAAACAACCTAAAACGACCAATTGATCATGAATCAAAAGTCGTTCACCAAAAATCGGTCGCTCCGTAATGCGCGCCGTGAAAAGCCGCGACGCAAATTCGGAAACCGCGAAACGAACCGAGACCGTCATTAGATCCGATTCGACAATACAAGACCAACGGAATCGACTGTTCGTCAATCGGAGGTCGTTTGATATTTTTAATCGTAAAATTTAACCTCAAACAAAAACCGTATCCGAAAATTTCGAGTATTCAAAACCCTTCCGAAAGTATATCAATATTATACTCATATTGATCGTCATTTAGAGACGATCAAAACATGATATTGCGCATCAAAAACGGATGCTCGAGGCGTGTTTATGGTCAACTTTAAGAGTGACAAATAAAGTGAGCTTTTAAAAAGAAAGTCCTGAAATCACTGTAGCACTGTAGCAAACTGCTACGGTTTAAAATTTTATGTTAATAATAATAACCCAGAGATAATAAATAGATATTCTTGTTATATGAGACCATACCTTTCACCACTGTAGCCGCTGAACGTGCCTGCTCCTCAGTAACGGCATGTAACTGTCCCTGCCTGGCTGATGCAGCACTAGAACCTGCCATACTCTGCGTCTGTCTCTGCTGCTGCCGCCTAAAGTTGGAGTTCCTGCCACGGAAACTCCCTGAACGCTGTGTCTGAGGCTGTGACTGTGAAGGCTGTGGCTGAGGCTCGCCAGAAGCCTGTGGGCACTGTGCTCGGTAATGTCCCCACTCGTGACATCGATAGCATCTGACTGGCCTGGTAGGTGGAGTAGATGTGCCTGTGCTCCGAGCTGGTCCGGCTGGTGGTCGGTCTACTCGCTGCGACCCAGATGGTCGAGCGGACTCTGTGCCACGTCCGGCGAACTGGCTATACACGTGGGATACGCTTGCTGCTTTGACCGATTGGCATCCTCAGGAGAGCGCATCCATTTCTACCGCCGTGCCTCCACGATACAGTAGTCTTTGGGATCGTATTATAGAGGGCCAGAAGACCGATCCTTGGATTCATGATAGATACATGCGCGCCGTCAAGGACGAATTTGATGACTTTGTTGTGATGGAGTCTATTTTATGGAAGGCAGGACAGGTTGTTGTACCCAATGATGAGCAGCTTCGCAGAGACATTTTGGACGAGGCACACAGTTCACGGTTATCTATCCATCCAGGTAGCACGAAGATGTACCGTGATTTGCGTCGACATTTCTGGTGGGATGGAATGAAGCGCGATGTGGCGCTACATGTTAGCAGATGCATGACCTGTCAGATGGTCAAGGCTGAGCACAGGAGACCACCAGGATTACTGCAGTCTCTCCCCATTCCTGAGTGGAAGTGGGAGAGCATTTCTATGGATTTTGTCACAGGTCTGCCGAAGACACTGGGTGGCCATGATTCCATATGGGTCGTTGTTGATAGGTTGACCAAGTCAGCCCATTTTATACCTGTCAACACGACTTACACTCCATCCAGATTGGCCAAGCTCTATGAGCAGAACATTATCAGGCTGCATGGTATACCACGAGAAGTGGTGTCTGACAGGGATTCGAGATTTACATCTCACTATTGGCATCGGTTCATGTCAACACTACAGACAGAGCTGAAGATGAGTTCTGCTTATCATCCGCAGATAGACGGGCAGAGTGAGCGCACCATTCAGACGCTTGAGGATCTACTTCGCGCATGCACTTTGGAGTGGAAAGGGTCCTGGAAGGACCATTTGCCGTTAGTGGAGTTCACGTACAATAACAGCTATCACTCCAGTATTGGCATGGCACCATTCGAAGCCCTATACGGGCGGAGATGCCTCACGCCTCTCAGTTGGCGTGAGGTAGGTGATCATGCTCTCTATTCTGTAGATCTCCTGGAGGAGACTGCGAGAGCTGTTGATCTTGTGAGACGGAGGCTTCTGACGGCACAGAGTCGCCAGAAGAGTTATGCAGACCGTCGGAGGAGAGACTTAGAGTTTCAGGTAATCTAATTATTTTCTCCTCATCCACCCAACTATGATATATATGTGTTCAACTTAATCTCATACTAATGACATTCCTATAAATTATAGGTTGGAGATTGGGTATTTCTCTGTGTATCTCCCATGAAGGGAGTGCAGAGATTCAGGGTTCGTGGCAAGTTGGCGCCGCGATATGTTGGACCGTTCGAGATTCTGGCTAGAGTAGGGAAGGTTGCTTACCGGGTAGCTCTTCCTCCACATCTTTCTGCTATTCACGATGTCTTCCATATATCCAACTTGAGGAAGTATGTCCACGACCCTCGACACATTATCAGTTACGAGAATCTCGATGTAGAGCCGGACCTGACTTATGAGGAGAAGCCAGTCCAGATACTTGACCGCACTGAGAAGAAGCTTCGCAACAAGGAGATTTCATTGGTCAAGGTTTTATGGCACCGACACGGCATCAAAGAGGCAACATGGGAGACCGAAGCCGACATGCGGGCACGATACCCACAGCTTTTCTGATGTAATCATCAAAACAAGCATTTGTAAATAGATACATGATAAATATATGGTTTGTTTTCTCTTTGAGGTTTTTATGGGTTTAAAACCCTTTGAGGTTTTTATGAACATAGGAAGTTCCAACAAGACACCTAATAGCCTTAACTCGAGTCTCGAGGACGAGACTCCCTTTGAGGTTTTTATATTTGTAGCATCCGGTTTCCAATCAAACCCGAGGTCGTCCGATTTTGGGTCTAATGAACCCAAAAACGTTGTCGGTCAATACTAAACAACCTAAAACGACCAATTGATCATGAATCAAAAGTCGTTCACCAAAAATCGGTCGCTCCGTAATGCGCGCCGTGAAAAGCCGCGACGCAAATTCGGAAACCGCGAAACGAACCGAGACCGTCATTAGATCCGATTCGACAATACAAGACCAACGGAATCGACTGTTCGTCAATCGGAGGTCGTTTGATATTTTAAATCGTAAAATTTAACCTCAAACAAAAACCGTATCCGAAAATTTCGAGTATTCAAAACCCTTCCGAAAGTATATCAATATTATACTCATATTGATCGTCATTTAGAGACGATCAAAACATGATATTACGCATCAAAAACGGATGCTCGAGGCGTGTTTATGGTCAACTTTAAGAGTGACAAATAAAGTGAGCTTTTAAAAAGAAAGTCCTGAAATCACTGTAGCACTGTAGCAAACTGCTACGGTTTAAAATTTTATGTTAATAATAATAACCCAGAGATAATAAATAGATATTCTTGTTATACATTTGTACCCCCATACAGGTGTACACCCCCCATTTCCCAAAACCATCCACGTTACCCCTCCCTTCTCTTTAAATCATCGCCATTCCCATCTCCTTTCGATTCTCACTTTCTACCATTCCTCTCTTCCCCATTCCATTTCCTATTTCTTCTTCCTTCGACTGTGGTGTGGATTTCTGCTACAAAAATCTTTCCATCAACAAGAGATTGCTGCCAACAACTGCCACAGCTGCTGGAGCATCTCCCTAATGCTCCCAAAATCCCTGATTTCAGCCTCTGAAGCTCCTAAAGCTGCTCCAAATCCTAGAAATTCTTGGAGCAGTTGCTGCATGCTCAAGAACTCATTTCCTCCAAGTTCCACATCTGATTAGGTACACTCCTCATCCCACTTTTTGCTGCCATGCATGATTGAATTCAAACCCCAAATTGCTATCGTATATAATGTTCTTGAAGTATGCTTTATATTAGATTGTTTTGGGTTCCTTTAGTAGTAATGTTAGCTGGAATTAATGTTTCAAAAAAAAAAAACAAAGAAGAATTTCAAACCAAAAGTTTAAATTCTGTTTTCATTAAATGATAAACTGTAAGTTCAGTATCGTAAATCTGTAAACAATATATGCTGTAAAAATATAATTAAATTTTCTATAGTCTGTTAAGAAAAATATAATTAAAGTTTCAGAAATGTATACTGTAGTTTTTTTTTATGTTTTATATTATACAAAATAAGGATATAATATGGTTATATATAAAGGGTTATGTACAAAAGATATTGATGCTTTTCGAATCAAGTGTATGGGCTGAAATGAACTGTTTATTTCCTAGGGGAATATAAATATCAAGGTCTGAGATGTGATCTTTGAGTATTTATTTTTTTGTGGCTCAATCATTAGAACATTCTTGTGAGGAATAAAAATGGTAAGAGTTCTACTCTTGATATCTCACTTCTGGGAATTTGTTTAAAATAAGGTATTATTGACAGACAGACAGCAGAATAGTGTGAGAGATTAATCCAAATTTAATATTTTGAGATACCTACAAGTGTTATTTTCCTCGCAATTCATAAGGCCTTGGCAAACTCAAAAAAAATATATACATAAGTGGTTACCAAGTATCTAGATCTAAAAGGATAAACACCGAGAAGAGTGTGAAAGGATTGATTAACCAAATAAGTGGGCTGATTTTGAATTCATTTCAATAAGTGCCGATCATGGTGGCCCTTTCACCTGATCGTGCGAGGGCGCGGTGACCCTCAACTGGGCGGGAGAATAGGAAGCCCAGTTTGGGCAGCGGCTGCCAAGTGCGCGGGTCTAGGATCCCAGTCCTTTTTCGGTTTTTACGCGAGCTCGCAGTGTTTTTACGCCTCGTTGGGATCCAGACTTTAGACCAGTTCCGCTGACCCTGTCTTTAGGATACCCAGGCGGGGGATCCTTGGTTTTCAGTTTTTACGTACGAGCTCATCCACCCGTACTAGTCGGGCAGTTTTCTAGAGCGACTTTTCTAGGGAGTCTCTCTCACCCGTCTCAGTGGCGTAGTTGGGGAATAGACCTATCCCTCTATTGGACCGCGCTTCCAATTAGAGGGCGAGACGGAAGAGCCATTTGCAGGCTTCTTCACCGCTTAGTTTACTTCGCCTAACAGACTTGGCGATTTTATATCTAGATCATCCGTATCTACATCTACAACATCTGGAGCTATATCTGAAACGTTGAATTTAAGAATTGGAGAAGTTATGATCAAAAGACCATTCTCTCTACCCAAGAATTTAAATAAATTAATAGATCTCTAAAAACTCAACTTTTCCATTTTTCACTCACCAACATGATCCCTGAAGAAATTGACATATATGCATTCACACTCATACACTTATGATTACGCAACTGCTTTATAAATATGTTACATATGGGAAATGCCGGGTTCTGGGGGAAATCATTTGAAACGCATTACAAACAAACCCTTTTTACTTACGCAAGTAGATGTAGATTTTACTTATACCACCTTTCTACTTGCTTGCTTTTGTACATATTAAATGTCCAGTTATTTTTATAAGTTTTTAGGAGGTACCAGCAATGGCTGACGCCTCTTCTTTCCTATTATGTGTGTGGCAGGCAAACAGCCTGCAGTTCAGTAGCCGCTCAGTAGCTACATGCTTCCAGGAGACAGAGTATATACGAGACGGTATGAATTCCTTGTCTCAGTTTTTGTTCAGATAATGATGTAAATGCTATCTCTTTTGTATCACACTTTGGGATATATGTTGTAATGGAAGATCCTTGTATACGTTGTAAACTGATATGAATATTAATGAAAAGAAAATTTTGGTGCCATTGTCTCTTTTACTTTGTGGTTATGTGATGGAAATGAATGTCATTGTTGCGTGAAAAATTTTCCCTGTATTTGTGCGATTTGTGCGATTAAAAGTGAATGAATTATTGCGAATTTTGTCGTAAACGGGTACCCGGATCCTGAGGGGTTCACACTAGGGTTCCTATTGGAACCCTAATTTTCAAGACGACGTCGAATCTAGATCCAGATCTTAAATCCAGTTCAAGCACTGGGGTGATTCTTCGTGAAACATCAACCAATGGCGCAACTCCAGTAACAACGGTAAGGCCGTACACTCCAGATCTGAAGATTCACCTTTACTATTCTTCAAAGCTACATAATCCAGAGGCGGCGACACACACTTCAACACCTTGTCACTCGCTCGAAGCTTCAACCCTCCAGTTTAGCGGCGAACCCTCGGGGGTGTGCTCCCATCTCCTCCATGTACGCATCCCCTCCAGGCGACAAACGTCGCATCGCCCAGGCGACAACAGACCTCCCATGCAGAGGTTCCTTCTCCATCTTCAACAAGCGGCACACATATCCGAGCCCCCACGACAACCCAACATCGAGCATGCGACGCGCAACCGTCAGACGAAGCAACGACGGCGACGATGCTCAATCCCGTGCCCATCGGCGCGATCTCCAGCCGCCCTCCACTCCAGATCTCCCGCACAACGGTGGTGGCACGAGGCTCTCCCAAGCGGTTTCTTCTCTGCGAGATCCTCAAGGCGGCGGGGTGGGGGGCGAGATTCATCACCTTCCTGAGCGGTGATTCCCCTTCAGGCGGAGGAGGCATCGAGCCTCCTTCATATCGGGGGCGGCGGGCATGAGAAAAAGGGGGTTCCCTTGGAACCCTAAACAAGTGCCCCACGTGGGCCGTCCACGTTAAAAAAAGTTTTCTGCTATTGTTTGAGAGTTGAAAAAAAAGAAGGGAGTGGGTTGCACATAAAAGGGGTGTCCTGTTATTTTTTTTAAAAGAGGAGAGAAAGGGTTGGCTTTTTGGTCGAGTTTTTTTCAAAAAAAAAAGAAAAAAAAGAAATTGCTTTGAGAAAAGGTGCATACAAAAGAAATGCCTTATGCGAGAAAAAAATATTTTTGAAAAAAAGAGAAGCCGTAAAAAAATGATTGAGACGACTAAAAAAATGAATGAAAAAAATTAAAAATATAATATGTGAGCATAAAAGCAAAAAAAAGAGAGATCGACTTAATTGATTCATGTTTTCCCCATTTTATTGTCTTCTCCCAACTTTGGTCGACGCCATCATTTTTCGACAAGTATGGGAGAAAGGAGGAGTATTATGTAGAGTTACAGGTCTGTTCCAGATTCAGATGTCAGATTCTCCAGACCAGCCAGATTTTTAGACTCTACAGTTCTTTAGATTTCAGACTCGACGTTCAGGTTCCAAGCCTTCAGCTTCTGACACCACATGTATGCGGTCTTTTTCAGATATGCACATGTTTGCCATCATTTTTCAGTGGTCCCCATCTTTTGTGTTTCGTCCATGGTTTTCATATGTTCCATAGGGACTCCAGAGTAGAGATCCCATTCCCTATGCCATGTAGGTTAGAGTTTTCATGTGGTTTCATAAGGATTACAGAGTAGAGATCCCATTCTCTGAGCCAGATGGGAGAGACCCAGTTCTCCGGCGAGGAGACTTTCAGACTCCATTCTCCAGTGTTCGTGAACTCCAGTACGAGATCCTTCCTAAGTTCCTATGAGAGAGAACCCACTTTGAGGTCCCTATAAGAGAGACCCATCTTCAGAGATCCACGTATGGATAATTAGAGCGACGTTCTTTATTTGGCCGTTTCAGAGATAGAGCAGTTGTCCACATGTTGTGGCAGGCCAGAGTACTTCGACGAGAAGACTCATTTTCAGTTGCAGTGACTCTGACATGCGCAGTATAGAGCACATGCTTTCCGACGAGGAGGTTCAGTTGATTCACACTCCAGCCCGTTCGTCCTCCTCACATGCACAACATGAGAAGCAACACCCTCGACAGTAGCCGACAGTTATGCACGTTGTCTGTAGTGTCATGTATTGTGAGTTGAGATTTCTTTTGGTTTGTCCAAGCTGAGCATTCCATGCTCCAGCTTGAGGGGGAGTGGAGTATATGTTGTGCGTCACTTATGTGGGAGATGGGTAAATGGATCTCTCCAGGATCCATTTACCACATTCAGTTGTTTAGTCCCACATGTACCAGCTGTGAGATGTGGAGACTTAGTGAGGGCTATATAAGAAACCCCTCACCCCCTGTAGGGCCTGTATCCAGTGAGAAAATGCAATGCATATTTGATACGTTCTCCCGTGGTTTCATCCCGCTCCTTACGGAGTAGGATTCCACGTAAAAATCTTGGCGTTCATGTTTATCTTTCTGTTCTTAATGCTCTGTTTATCATTCCGCTTCCGCATTCCTATTTTCTAACATTGTTGATTCAAACTTGTCCATGTTTTCCATTTTTTTGGTTAAGGTTAACAAGCTAGTTTTCTTTTGAAGTGTGTGATGAATACCTGATGTTTAATAACTGGAAACTTATGTTAACTAACATTTCATTATTCTGGAATGGGCGACTGGAAACCTATGTCAATCAACTCTTCTTGTTTTGGAAGGGACGTGATTGATTCTAAATAATTCTATGGGAAATGTAACTTGCCATAATACATTTCGTAGACGAGCCATATTGTGGAACATATTTTATAATTTTTATGATCTTTCAGTATTCCTAAAGTTCTTGTTGGAAAAAATAATTTTTATGATTTTTCAGTATTCCTAAAGAACTTTCGTCCTGATGTTCTTGTTGGAAAAATAACGCTAAGTTGATGTGCAACATATGAATTCGAACAGTTAACTTAGATGATAAAGTTTGTCCCAGTCATAACTTAAAGTAAGTGCCATTATAAAGCTTGTCCCAACCATGATTTATGTTTAAGTGCTGTAGATTTCTTTTGAAAAGTAACAGTTCGATACATGCTGGTTTACATGCTTATATGCCGCGCTATTTAGGAGGAAGAGGCCACCATTAATTTATTCTGCTTACGGAAGTGGTGAGGAGGATGTGTACTATCTCTTCTTCCCGTGCATGATGACAAGTATTTTGGGAGAACAATGATAATTTCTTTGGTGGATGCTTTTAATTTCAATGGATTTTAAAGAAGCTCTGGGTAGTGGAAGGTTTGAGGCGGGATGCAAACTTACATAAGATACCAATCAAGTCAATCACTGGGTGAGTGATGCTACGTGTAGAATGTTATGCGTAACGTTAAGGCTGTATGTGTATACATGTGCGTCACATGGTTTCAATATGAGAGATATTTTGTACTAGAGAATGCAGTGCATAACCTTGTGGCTATATTTTCACTGTAGACGTGCTCTTGTATTTAGTTGGGTCTTAGTTGTACATGTTATGTAATCTTTCTTTCTCCGGTTAATAACATTATGATAGTTTGGTGAGTATCCCTCTTGAATTGTCTTCTGCTATTTGAAAAAACCTACTCCATGATGATTTTGACTCTTCTGATCTGTTAAAAAGGAAAAATTGATTTCAAGTTACCACTTTGCTTAGATCCAAATATACACTTGAAAATGATATCCAAGTAAATTGCTGGAAGAATATTGAGGATATGAATGTTAGTTGTAAACGACTTTTTCCATGCATTCAAATGTTGGCGACACATTGATGTAACTTAATTATCTATTTTTTTATCTTTGTAATTTTATCTCTTTATTTATGTTTGTAAATAAGGGATATATCATGTGGACACATCTTTTAGGGAAGGGTTGCATCTTTTGTGAAGAGGTATGGTTCTTAAATGATATTGGATTTCTATATAAAGCCACCATCATGTGCAATGGAAGGAGAATGAACGAATGTTATACATTTTGGTTAACCTTTACTTTGATATCCTTCTCCTCGATTGGATTTTTTAATTTCTCAAACCCCTCACTCCAATCCTGTCTCCTTTCTTATTCATCTCTCACCGTTTGGCTTGCTCCTCCCTCTCACCCCATTTCTTTCCTTCTCACCTTCGATTACCCCCCTTAAAATTTCGAGCTGCATTAAGTACCTTTGAGTTTGATATCCCTCTCCCTTTTTGGATTATTTTTCCATCTAAACCCTCCACTCCAATCCTTCCTCCTTTCTTTTTTTCCCCTCACACAACTTGTGTGCTTTACCTCCCCATCATTCTATTTCTTCCCATCTCACCTCCAATCTTTCCTGCCCGAAAGTATGAGCTACATTATGCACGTTTTTCTCTCTAACATTTCTCGTTTTGATATTGCGTATAGTGGTATGGGAGTACATGCCACTGCTTTTGGCAAGTTTGAAACTTTTAGAATTGAAGAGGCAATAGAACTTTGCAAGCAAGGGCGGAACTAGTATATATTATGGGAGGGCCATGGCCCCCCCATGATTATTATACGTCACTTATACAATGTATTGAGTTTTTAATACGGCCCCTCCTTAATTGTTTTATAATTAATGTTGTTAGAGAAATGTTTCAGAATCATTAAATGGGCAAGTGGTAAAATTGATGGGTATTATTTTGGAGACCAGGGTTCGAATCTTATCTCCATTAATTTTACTTTCTTTTATATGGTTTATCCAATCACTTCCAAAGTATTAAAATGATTTGATATAAAATTGTATTCGAGTTTTTTTATCTCTCCCATTGTTTTTAGTACTCCTTGTAAATAAAATAAAATTTATTGTTTCCTTCTAACCATGAACTTTTTTGTTTCCAAATTTCACTTGATAATTTAGCCTTTTTAGGATGGATTTAGAGAGGCTTAAATTAGTATATTTATCCATTTTTAAAAATAGCCATGGAAAATACCAATCTATTTGAAATTCTAACATTAATAATAGATTTAAATTCTACATTTATCAAGATTGAAAAAGGTTCGTTTTAAAAATATTAATTCTATTTAAAAATTTTGTTCGAAAATACTAGCTTTTTCCATTTTTGAGCATACATAATAGTTGTATATTCGACCCCTCCTTGATGAAATTCCTGGTTCCGCCCCTATTCGCAAGGATGTTTTTTTGTCCTTTGATCTCGCTTCTCTCATGCCTACTTCTTACTTTACACTCATTCTTCTCTCTTGCTCATTTTTTTGCTTGTGTCTTCATTGTTTGGCACCTTAGGGAGTATTGTAGAGTCACAAGTCTGTTCCAGATTCAGATTCTCCAGGGTCAGCCAGATTTTTTAGATTGTTAGATTCTCTAGGTGGAGACTCATTTAGTTTCAGTGGTTCCAACATGGTATCAAAGCTGTTTTGATTCTCGAGGAGTTATTTTCATTAGTTATGTTCGAGATTTGATTCTAGAGTTTTTGTTAAAATCCTAACAATTTGTTAAGATTTTACTCTCTGTTCTTAAAGATTATTTGTTCATGTTATGAGAGAATTGTTCTTCGAATTTCTGCATTGAAGATTGTTCGTTACTTCTTGAGATCGTGTAATACGGAGGAAACCAGGGTTCCTGTTCAAGAACCCCAATTCCAACATCTTCTATTCTGTACTTCCAACATCTTGAGATCGTACGAGGGTTCAATTTCTGGAACAACAAATCACGAGCCTCCTCTTCCAACATCTTGCCGTTCCACACTTCTAGATCATATCACTTCTCCAACAAGCGGATGCGGCGAAAGCCGCATCTCCATGGGCTCATGCAACTGCATCCAAGCAGTAGCCGCATCACGCAGGTGGCGCGATGCCCTTCTCCAAACACCGAGTGCATCTCCTCCTTTCAGAAGATCAACGCTCAACCGTGGCCTCCATCATCGCCAGGCAACAAGATGCAGGGTGCACGACCACATCAGGCGGCCGATCCAAGCCGTACCCCAACACCCTTCACGTCTCTCCATCTCCAGGCGGTTCCCCCAGGCGGCGACACCTCTAGGCGGCAGCGGTGAATATGGCAACACTTCCAGGCGGTTCCCCCAGACGGCGTCTCCGTCTCCAAGCGGTTCCCCCAAGGGCGGCGCACAAGAGCATCAACCCCAGTCGACGAAGCCCTTGCGATCCGCAGAGGAGGGTTCGAAAGTAGGGTTCCCAGTTGGGAACCCTAAAGCCCAAGTGGGCTACGACCAGTCTTAAAAAATGTGTTGTTACTGTAGGCCCCAAGTGGGCCAAAGTTTTTTTTAAAACAGAGGCTCTGCTGCAGTCAACCCAAGTGAGAAAAAAAGAAAAAAAAGAGAAAAAGAGGAAAAAAGAAAAGCCGTAACAAAAAAATATTATGAACGACTTATTTGAGAAAAAAGAGGCGGCTATAAAAAATGAAATTGGATTAGCCGGGAAAAAAGTCTTGAAAAGTGATTTGAAGAGCCGAAAAATTTAAAATTGACACGGCTTATGTGATTCATGTTTTCCCAAATTTCTTTGTCTTCTCCCAACTTGGTCGACATCATCGTTTTCCAACAAGTATGGGAGAAAGGGGGAGTATTGTGTAGAGTCTCAGGTCTGTTCCAGATTCAAATGACAGATTCCAGACCTGCCAGATTTTCATACTCCACGGTTCTTCGGATATTCAGACTCGATGTTAGATTGGTTCCGAATCTTCAGTTTCAGACACACTCAAGTATGCGGTCTTCCAGTTGATGTGCACATGTTTGCCATCTTTTGTCGTGACCCCCATATTTTATTTTGGTCAGAGTTTTCATGTGTTCCATAGGGACTCCAGAGTAGAGATCCCATTCCCTATGCCTTGTGGGCTTAGGGTTTTCATGTGGTTTCATAGGGACTTCAGAGTAGAGATCCTATTCTCTAAGCCAATATGGGAGAGACATAGTTTTCCGACGAGGAGACTTTTTCATACTCCATTCTCCAGCGATCGTGGACTCCGACGAGGATGTATCTATCCATGGTTTTTCAGTTCACCCCTTTTAGAGATGGAGCAGTTGTCTACATATTGTGGCAGACTAGAGTACTCCAACGAGGAGACTCATTTTCAGTTGCAGTGACTCTGCCAGGCGCAATACGGAGCACATGCTCTCTGACGAGACGATTCAGTTTGACTCACACTCCAGCCCGCTTGTTCCTCCTCACCTGCACGGCATGAGAAGCAACGTCCTTGACAACAACCGATAGTTGTGCGCATTGAGTTGATACTGTTTGTAGCGTCTTGTATTGTGAGTTGAGATTTCTTTCTGTTTGTTCAAGCTGAGCATTGCATGCTCTAGCTTGAGGGGGAGTGTTAGAGTATGCATCATTATCATGTAAGATGGGTAAATGGATCCTTCCAAGATCCATTTACCACATCCAGAGTTTAGTCCCACTTCTACCAGTGGTGGGACTTAGAGGCTCTGTGGAGGGTATATAAGAAGTCCCAGACCTCCTGTATCAGAGAGAAAGTGCAATGCATACATCATCCCTTTGAGGCGTTATTCTGTGGTTTCATCCTGCTCCTTAGGGAGTAGGGTTCCAAGTTAAAATCCTGCGTTCTTCCAAGTTTTATTCTTTTTTCAGATATTCACTTCCGCATTATATTGTCTAACATTAATGATTTACTCTTGTCCTATTTATTAAGCTTTTTGGTTAATTTGTAACATATTATTTTTCAAGAATGAAGAGGGTGGAGTCCCAGGTTGGGACCCACCACACAGTATATGTATATGTATTAAACAAAAAAAGGGTAATACATCATATCATGATTGCCATGATAAATAGAACACCCTATAATGTGCCATTAAATTATCAGTGTGAAACGCCGTTACATTATCAGTATGAAATGCCTCCCCCCCAAAAATGACATTGTTTCTCACACACCATAACGACCATGCAACCGCAAAGGGATACCACGTCTTCATGCCTAAATCCACAAACTGAACGAATAGTTCTCCAGAAGGTGTTGCAGTCACTCCGTGCAAGCCATACACGATTGGCCCGATTCCAGACCTCCTCAGAGAACTGATATGAGAAAAATAAATGATCCGTATCCTCCCTCCCCAGGTCACATCTATCACACGTAACATCCTCCAACCCCAACAGACGCCCCCAACGGTCCTTGGTCAAGATCCTCCTAAACCCGATGAGGCACAATAAAACCTTAATTCTTTTAGGCACCCTGCATCGCCATATAGTTCCTGTGTCTACCTGAATCTCCTCCTGCATATCCATACTGTCCTCCACTGGGTAGCAATACTCCTTTCGCATCGTAAATCTCCCATTCCCCATACACAGTGATCTCTGCATGAAGGCGGAGTCTGGCTCTATAACATCTCAGTCTGCGAGGAAAGGAACTCGTCGACCCTCTGATATGATAACACATATGATAGTCTCAACGACCATGCTCCATGCCCCCAAACCTGCTATACCCGCACCTCCCTATCAGTCGACAATCTCTGGAGATGTGGGTACCTCACGCCCAGTGCCCCATCTCCAATCCAGTCATCCATCCATAGCCGAAGCACTATACCTCCAGCATCGACCTCATCCTACGAGCAATCTCCGGAACAATCGCAACAATGCCCTTCTATAAGGAGGATGGGAGACACCCTTGGACGACCTCCGTTGACATGGTAACTGTTGGGAGAAAAGAAGAGAATGCATTAGATGACACCCTATGACTCTCTTATATAGGAAAAAAGCCCTGGGTTAATTATATGAAAGATACATAAAGAAAATAAAAAGGAGACAAAACAATAATGTAAGATACAAATATCTCAATACTCCCCCTCAAGCTGGAGCATATATATTTATCATACTCAGCTTGGAACAACACCTCTGAAATGGACCTTTAACAAGAGCCTTGGTGAAAATATCTTTCTGATCTCCAGTAGCAACATGAGAGGTGGATACGAGGCCTTTCTGGATCATGTCTCTAGTATATTGGCAATCCACCTCTATATGCTGGGTCCGTTCATGAAATGCAGGATTATTGGCAATAAATAAAGCCGCTTGAGTATCGCATAAAAGCTGCAGGGAAGAGAAACCTCAACAGCAAGATCCGTCAACACAAATCTAACCCACATCATCTCTGCGTTTCCCTGTGCCATGGCCCTGTATTCCGATTCTGCACTAGATCTAGCAACCACTGTCTGTTTCTTGCTTTTCCATTATACGAGAGCTCCATACGAAAATAGTAAAGCCAGAATTAGACTTCCTGTCTCTAGGGCAATCTGCATAATCTGCATCTGCACAAGCTGTCACCTCAAAAGATGTATCTTTGCTGAATATAAGACCAGAACCAGGTAAAGTCTTCAAATATCTCAATATCATATAGACTGCATCCATATGAACCTTCCTGGGTTGCTCCATGAACTGGCTAACCTTGCTCACAACAAAAGAGATATCCGATCTGGTGATAGTGGCATATAGGAGCTTCCCAACAAGATCTCTATATCTCCTCCTATCTACCTCCTCAGTGTCATCATCATATAATCTCATACTTGGATCCATAGGGGTAGTAGCAAGCTTGCACCCTGTCATACCTGTCTCTAAAAGAAGATCCGTCACAAACTTCCTCTGGATTATCACAAGACCACGTTGGTTCCTGGCGAACTCTAATTCAAGGAAGCATCGAAGATTGCTAAGGTCCTTAGTCAATAACTGCTGACCTAGGAACTTCTTGACAGCCTGAATGCCCTGCTCATCATCCCCTGTGACAACAATATTATCAACATAGACAAGAATAACAACAATACCTCTCCGTGTCCTCTGAACAAAAAGTGAGTGGTCTGTAGTAGACCGCACAAATCCCTGTTGCTCTATCAACTTCGATAGCTTATGGTACCAAGTTCTCGGACTCTGCTTAAGGTCGTAAATCACTTTATGGAGCCTACACACCTTCTGAGACTCCCCCTCAGTAGCAAACCCTTGTGGCGACTGCATATATACCTCCTCCTGCAGATCACCATATAAAAATGCATTCTTCACATCAAGTTGGTAAAGAGTCCATTCCTGTGAAACAACTGATAGAAGAATGCGAAGTGTCAAGTGTCTGTCCACTGGAGAGAAGTTACCCTGATAGTCCACCACATAAGTTTGGGTGAACCCACATGCTACAATCCTTGCCTTGTAGCGATCCACACTACCATTTGCCCGTTACTTCATCATAAAGATCCATTTGCATCGCATAACCGAGGCACTTGGAGGAGCAATAACAATGCTCCAGGTACCACGCGACTGCAAAGCGGCTATCGCATCCTCCATGGCAAGTCACCACATACTATCTTGTATAGTCTCCTGATATGTTCGTGGGATAGTAATAATAGAGAATCCCACAACAAACCTCCTATACTCCTCTGAAAGATGGTCTAATGAAACATGCTCAACGAGAGGATAAGTGACACATTGGCGACGTGGCTTCCTTAAGGCAATAGGTACATCTAGGTCATCAGCCTCTCTGTTCTCTGGTAACAACTCATCTTGTGCGCTATCCTATGTAACATTCAAATCTCCACTGCCATCAGTAGAAACAATGTGCTCATTACATACCTGAGGCATTCTGGATGATGGGGAAGGCGCATAAGCAGAGGGGCGAGTAGAAGACCTGCGAATGTAAAACCGTGGTAGGATCTTGACTTATGTAACATGGTATGTTTTGTTAAATTTTATTAATATAGTGGGGCGGGCACCCTTGCGTGATTCCCCCCTTTTATGACTTAAAAAAAAGGAACCGCGTCAGGGTAGGCGGAGGTGGAGGTGATGGAGGTAGAGATGACTAGTACTCAACATGGTGCAGATGGTATAGATAACGGAGGTGGAGAAACAACGTTAGACAACCTGTCAGATGTAGGAGAAAAGTACATAATAGAATCAAAAAATATGACATCAGTACTAACATAATATTTTCGTCCTACAGATCAAAACATCTATACCCTTTCTGGGTACGAGAATAACCAACAAAGACATTTGACAGCTCTAGGTGAGAGCTTGTTACGGCCATGAGTGAAATTGTAGATAAAAGCCACATACATAAAAACTCTGGAGTAAGGGAGAATAGATCCTTTTCGGAAAACACCATCAAGAAGGGAGCCTTTTCTCCAAGAATAGTGGACGACATGCGATTCACCAAGTAGCAAGCAGTGAGAACATCATCATCCCAGAAAGAATGATGAGCTCGACTCTAAATCAAAAGGGTCCTCATGACATACAAAAGATGGCAGTATTTGTGTTCAACCACACCATTCAACTGTGAAGTATAAGCGCAAGAGGTCTGATGACAATACCAAGAGATCAGAGAAATTTAGATAAATGTAAGGTGGAAAACTCCAAGGCATTGTCAATACGAGTAAATTTCACATTAGCAGAAAAGATATTCTTGACCTCAATAAGAAAAGATTTAATGATAGCACCCGCTTCAGACTTATGTTTCAACAAGAACACCCAAGATAATCTAGAGAAATCATCCACAACAACCATATAAAACGGTGTCCCTGATGATCAGGAACACGACTAGGACCCCAAATATCAAAATGAAACAACTCAAAAGACTGACTACTATGATGACTCTGACGACTCAGAAAAGAAGAACGATGGTGCTTCCCAAGTTGTCAAGCTTCACAGTCCAAGGTAGCACGAGTAGAGATCTGCAGTAGAACATGACACATCTTCTGTAGAGGAAGGTGTCCAAAGCGAAGATGTCACATCAAAGGAGAAACATATCCTGAAGGAATAGTAGCAGCCCCAGCACACAGTGGTAGGACAAGCTTGTACAGTTCTCTCTGCTCACGGCCACATCCAATCACTCTGCCTGTGAGTATGTCCTCAAACACAAAAGATGGATCAAATATGGCATGACAATGTAAATCTTTGTAATTTGACTAATAGACAAAAGATTCATATGAAAGTCTGGAGCATATAAAACATTCTGCAGATGCATAGAAGGAAGTAGAACAATCTCCCCCTGACCAACAATGGATAGACAGATCCCATTAACAATCACCATGGATCTATTGGTGGGATAGACATGTAAGAACTGAACTGTGCCCGATCGCCACACATATGATGTGAGGCTTCAGAATCCATAATCCAATCAATCAAATCTGAACTGTTACAACTAGTAAGCGCGTAAGCAATACCTGATGAAATAGACGAAGCTCTGGTAGTAGCTGCTACATCTGAAGAACCTGCAGCTGAAGTGGTAGAGTGCTCATCATCTCTCGTAATCTGGAAACAATATCATCAAAGCGTGCATCATGAGCAGGGGCAGAAGTAGGCTCGGTCTGCTTAGCAACACAGGCAGATGCAGGATATCCATGCTTCTGATAGCATGTCTCCTCAGAATGACCAGGACGGTGGTAATGAGAACATGGGCCACGCTGACAACTTGACATCCTCCTCCTCGACCACGAGGTCCGCACCCGCGAAATTGTGAAGTCCCCCCTTTGCCACGAGAGACTGCCATAGCAGAGGGAGTCTGGGCCGTAGGAGTAGATGAGGTAGTGATCCTACTCAATCTCTTGTAGACCTCCTCCATTGGAGGTATCATCTCTCCACTCAGTAACTTCGCACGTGCTGCATCGTACTCAGAATCAAGAGATGACAGAAAGACTCCTATCATAGTGGCATTCTGATATGCCTGCTGCTACTCAGTGCTGGTAGTAATAGGCATGAAGATGTGCAATCACTCAAACAATGCTTCTAAGATGTGAGAAGTGAGCATGAAGTGGTCGACCATTCTGCTAGGTTGAGAAAATATCATACTGCAGGTGAAGAATCTTGCTCTCATTCTTTGCCTGCCCGTATGTGTCTGCTAATATGTCCCACATAGCCGTTGCTGTGGGTTGATTGACAATATCGTTGGCAATCTCCGTGGTGAGTATCTCGGAGAGCCAAATGCGAGCATAGACATCATCTTGCTTCCAAGAAGCATTAGCCCCAGTCTTGTCCGCCGCCTCTGAATCCGTCAGAATGCGCTCCTTATTATGGCACTGCATCAGGTGCGAAATTGAATGGACCGCAACTCGTAGTTGGTCTCATCCATTCTTACGATGGGAGACGGGCCCTTGAAGGCACCAGATGATGAAACACGTCACCCTTTTCTCAGACATGATATGCAAATGCCAAAAAATCCGGAACAAACTGGGAAGTAGACTACTCCGAGTGTGTATACATAATTAAATGGAGGAGTGGTTGTACTCGTGGACTCATACAACCATCCTATTCAATCCTTGTTGTAGTCTAGTGCTAGAAATGGTGATTTATATGTCGAAAACCACTGTTTTCGGATGAAATCAAACCTTGTTGGTCTATAGCAGTGGCCGAATATTGCCTCAAATAAGATGTTGTAGCCGCTGTGCACAGTTGTGCATGAGGACAACGTGCAGGTGCTCAGGAGCACGCGCAACCGCAGATGCACAGATGCAGGCGCGCGGGTGCGCAAGTGCACTGGAGCGCAGGTGCGCAGGTGCACGCGCAGGTGCACACGCATATGCGCAGGTGCACACTCATGTGCACACGCAGATGCAGTGCACCTATGTGCAACGCACAGGGGCAGGCGGTGCTGGGATGGGGAAGCTGGTGGGGCCGACAGCGGGGGTTGGGGGCTGCGGGGGTCGGGGCATTTTCTCCGATACCATGTTGGGAGAAAAGAAGAGAATGCATTAGATAAGACCCTAGGGCTCTTTTATATAGGAGAAAAGCCCTGCGTTAATTACATGAGAGGTACATAAAGAAAATAGAAAGGAGAAAAAAACAATAATGTGAGATATACATATCTCAACAGTAACACCATAGATATTCCTGACCAAACTCCAGAGCAAGTCCTCCGATTTTACCCAAATTTGCATCCCCCATTTCGCCATGAATGCCTTATTCATCTCTCCCAATCGCAACACCCCTAATCCCCCCTTCTTCTTGGATGATGTGACCATGCCCCAGTCCGCCAGGTGTATCCCCTTCCCACCCTCGACCAGAAAAATCTCCTCATTAGTGTCTCAATCTTGTTACAGACCCTCGCAGGCAGCGATCTCGTAGAACAAAAGAAGATTAATATAGCCGAGAGCACGTGCTTCAGAAGCATCAACTTCCCACCCTTTGAAAGCATCGTCGCCTTCCACCCCACCAACCTCTCCTCCAGTCTTTCCAATATGACCTTCCAATCCTCGGTCTTCGGCCTCCCCGCCACCAAAGGTAGCCCCAAGTATGTAATCAGTAAGGCCACCATGGAGCAGCCATGCACCTCAGTCACGCGACACCACTCATCCTCCGCAATGCTAAAAGGAACGATCACCGACTTCTCCCTATTGATTCGTAGGCTAGAGATATCTCCAAAGATGTCCATGATGAGCGAAGCCCGTCGAATCTTGTCCTCTTCAACCCCCAAGAACAATATCGTATCGTTCGCATATTGAAGAATCGGGATTGAGATGTCCTCCCTCATATAGCAAGAACACCAATCCCCATCAATCGCCATCCTCACCATTACCGCTAAAGCATCTGACACAATCACAAAAAGTAATTGTGCAGGGGACATCCCTGCCTAATTCCTCGTTGTGGCTGGAAAAAGCCACCCTCCAGCCTTCCATTGACGAGCATGTCATGGGAAACCGTAGTAACACACCGCTTGATCCACACAACCTACGTCTCCGGGAATCCCCTTTTCTCGAGTGAGGCCCACAAGAATCTCCGATCGATACTGTCATATGCTTTGGAGAAGTCAATATTCCAAAGCACTCCCTTTGTCTTGTTTCTTTTTCAGTCAGTTACAATCTCTAATGCCATCACCAACCCGTCCGCCATGGCCCTCCGTGGCACAAATATCATCTGCTCAGGTGAGATGATCCGATGTAGCACCTCCCGCAATCTGTTAGCCGAGATCTTTAAAAACAAAAGATATATAGCATTGGACAGAGCGATAGGTCTGTAGTCCTCCACCCTGATCGACGAGTCCTTTGACAGTAGAAAAATGAGTGCCTTGTTCAGTCTTTCGAAGTCACTGTTACCCATTCGAAACTCCTCCAACCCCTTCATCACGTCAACTTTGACCTCTTGCTGAAGGCCCAAAAATGTGATTTCAGCACGATCCCCACATCCTTGTCTCCCTCTTCCACCACCCCATCGATAGAGATTGAGTGGATCGAGTTCTTGCACCTTCTTGCACTGGCCATGGCATGAAAAAACTTCGTGTTCGCGTCGCCCTCCTTTAGCCATCGCTACCTAGCTCTCTGCCTCCACGCCACTTCCTCCTTGCCCTCAAGCAGAATCTCCTGCATGTGCAAAACGCTACCCATCAGTTCCTCTTCTGTCAGGGTCCTTTTGTCCTATCCATCTTACACACCTCCTCCTGAACTCTCACCCTCCTAGCCCATCTCCGTGCCCTGTTAACATGATTGATCTCCAAGAAATGCCTCCTGAGAGACACCAACTTGCTTGCCAAGCGACAGGTCGCCGATCCACCAAGCATGCAACCATCCCAGAACGACACCACAGACTCACAAAAACCCTCCTCCAACAACCAAGCTTTCTCGAAACGGAAAAAGTTCTAGGATGCTCCTCCTCCCGGAGAGCCACAACAACGACATATGATCCGAATGCGTCCTAGGCAAAGCTCGTGCCCTCGCCAACGGGAAGATCTCCAGCGCCTCAGCCGACATCATAAATCTATTAATGCAGGACCTGGACCTCACGTTCTGCCAAGTGTATAAACATCCCGTCGCATCCACCACCTGAAACTCCAAGTCGTCTACCACCCTTCTCATTTCCTCCGAACCATTATCCTGCCCTCCACGACCACCAGGTTGGTTATCTAACATCAACGACACATTGAAGACCCCCACAATGATCCAAGCAACATCCATAGCCATCTCCCTAGCCAGTAACATGTCCTCCACCATATAAGCCATATAGCCCCCATTGCATGGTCCATATACATTTGTGGCCAAAATCCTCAATCCATCAGTCTTTCGCCGTAACATCGTCGTGATGGAGAACCTACCCCATAGTTCCCCCACCTTCAGGTTGAACATGTCTGCATTCCGTCCAGTTATCAAGCTCCTAGACACTGCCTTCGATTCAATTCCTCTGCAGCCAATCAGTCCGGTTCCCCCTATCTCCTTCCATGCCTCTGATATCTCCCTTGAAAATTTTGTCTCCTGCAACATAACCACATATGCCCTCTAGTTCCATACCATTTCCCGGATCGACACCCTTTTCTCTGGCATGCCCAAACCCAGAACGTTCCATGAGATCCACTTCATTGACAAACCTTGGTTAATCCCTTTGGTGGTATCACATCCAGACATTTCAGCAAAGCCTACTCCAGATCTTCACTCCGTCCTTCCCCTACCTGCCGCGTTGCCCTCTTTTTCCTCGAACCCTTCTCAGAGCACCCTTGACCCACAACCTCCCCATTTTCCCCTGATACCGCCTCCTTCCCCACCCACTTCACCCCTTCTAGCGAACCTCCCTGGCTGTACGCTCGAGCCCTAGCCTGCATTGCAAGGTGCATGGAACCGCACAAAGGCGCCTCCCCCATCATTCCCAAATTGTAAACCTCCATCCGCCGTTGCCTCCTTCGTTCGTTCAACCCCTTGCGAGAGTATCTCCATTTGAATCTACCCTGCGACAGCTGTTGCTCTCGGTGGACCTCTCCCAGGCCCTCAGACCCACCGCACCACCGTTGCCCCATCACCGCGTCGACCGAGTAGGTCCCCATAGCATGTTATTTGCTACTATCAATTTTACATCCTATTCCTCCACATTGACTATATATCAGCATTTTAAGTTAGATTAACAGACTTTTTGTAAATTGTAATTTGTTAAGTAATGATCTGCTAACTTATAAAGTGCAGTAAGTTGTAATGCACAACTTCTTTGTTTAAATTTGAATAAAAGTTAGGTTTGATGTTGGCTTCATGTTTCTTTTTAAATATTTTCAATCTATATATTGGTTGAATAATTTAGTAATTTAAGTATTATACATTTTAGTATGCAATTTTATGAAATGTATTAATATAACGACTTCTTATGGATACATGATTTTTATGTTTTAACTTTTCCCAAACGGGAGGCAGAGATGAGTGGTGGTGGTTTTTTTTTTGAAGTCAAAAACTTCGGGGGAGATACTCGGTGGTGTTCACCCCTTCTTTATTAACAAAAGACAAATAATATAAACAGGGAGATATAAAGAAGAGCGTGAGCTCAACAAAGACCCCAGCTCGACAGACGAGAGGGAACTAGATCAACATCCAGTCGACAATAAGACGGGCACAAAGAGACAAAATATTTTCTCTGTAAAACCGCTGACCCCTAAAAATAGCTTCATTCCGCCCCAGGCAGATCACCCAAATGCTCGCCAGCGGACGCAAGAGATCACTACGTTCCCTATCCTTGTTAGACACCAAAGATTCCCAGAACGAAACCGAGTCGGTAGTAGAAATCCATCCCACAGTCGCCGCCTCCCAAACGCCCACAACCACTGGGCAGGCAAAAAAAAAGATGGTGCAAGGATTCCACGCCGTTCCACAAAGAACACAATCCTCCGAGACCGAGGCGAGCATCCTAGCACACCGATCCCTCGTTAAAAGCCTCTTCCTCCGAAACAGCCACAGGAAGATACCAACCCTCTCCGGAAGTTTCAAGCCCCACACAAAGCTGCAGTCACTCATCAACGTATCCATCCGCAGCTGGGAGAGGGGAGAAATCGCCAAATATGCCTTCCTCGTTGTGAAAGGCCCCTCCCTCCAGGCCCAGTGATCCCTCCCCCCCGTGGGCCTAGACACACCACCAATAGAATCCAGAAGACGCAGCAACTTATGGAACCGCTGGTCGGAAAGGTTGCCATGAAAGATGGGGAACCAATCATCCCCGGACCAACAAGAGGCAACGGACGCAAGCGCATCAGCCGCCAGAGCAAATAACCGTGGAAACATCTTACCAAGAGGCGCCCCACCGGCCCAGCTGCCCGTCCAGAATCTGAAGACCTGCCCGTCACCAAGCCTCGGAGCAAAAAGATTAGAGTATCTTTGGCCCACTGCCATCACCCCACGCTAGAAATGCGTCCGTGGCCCACGACAATCCTCCGTACTAGGCAGCGTCCCGCGCAAGTCGTGAATCTTGCGCAAGATGACATAGCAGAAATCCTCACTATCACCCCACAGTCTGTTCACCCATTTCAGGAGAAGAGCATCATTGACACGGTCCAGCCGACGAATGCCAAGACCCCCGTCGCATTTACGCTTCGTCACTTCCTCCCAACCCACTAGATGCGGCCCACTCGCAGACGACCCATTCCTCCCCCACAAAAACCTCCCATTAACTTCTCAGTACGCCTGCGAACCCCAGCAGGCAACTTCCAATTGGAGAGATAATAAACGGGGATAGAAGATAAAACCGACCTAATGAGGACAATGCGACCACCCCTCGAAAGCAAAGCCGAGCTCCAACCGGACAGCCGCATATCCACCCTCTCCACCACCTTGGACCAGTCACACAGACGACTCCTGCCCGTGCCCAACGGCATGCCCAGATAATCAAGAGGAAGAGGGCCCGGCAACGAGCCCAAAATCAAACCGCAGTCAGCCTCCTCCTCTGCATCCAAACCAAACGAAACCACCTTAGACTTGTTTGCATTCTTGAACATGCCCGACATCTCACTGAAAACCTCCAAAGTTGCCGCCATGGCCCTGACCTCGTCCTGCCCCCCACCAATGAATAAGATCATGGCATCGGCGAATTAAAGGAGAGGGATCACCCTCTCGCCACAAGAAAAGCCCATTGAGAGACCACTATCAACCACCCGAGATGTCATCCGAGCAAGCACATCAACCGCCACCACAAACAGGAGGGGCGCCAGAGGGCAGCCCTGTCACACCCCCCTCCGCAGCTGGAAACGACCACCCACCAAGCGCCCAAACCATAATCGAGAAGGAGGCCGTAGAGACACAGCGGCGCATCCACAAAATCCAAATCTCCGGGAATCCCCGATTCCTCAATACTGACCAAATGAAGCTCCAATTGAGACAGTCATAAGCCTTTGCAAAGTCGACTTTCCATAGCACACCGCGAGTCCCCTCCCTGGCCCATTTCGCAACCATCTCAGAAGCCAAAGCTGTAACATTGGCAATCTGTCTACTACAGATGAACACCGCCTGCACCGGTGAAATGATTCCATCAAGCACCGGGGCCAACCTATGCGCGAAAACCTTCGCTACAATCAAATAGAGACCATTCGAAATTGCAATAGGGCGGAAATCCTCAATACGCTCGGCAGAGGAGAACTTCGGCAACAAGATAATGAGAGCCCTATTGATCTTGTCAAAACCAACATTATCCTGACAGAATTCGATAATGACCTCCAAAATCTCCTGCCCCACCAACTCCCAAAAGTCTTTGTAGAAAGCCACCGGGAACCCGTCCGGCCCCGGTGAGCCATCAGCGTTAAGATCCCACACGGCCTCCTTAACCTCATCCAGCGTCACCTCCCTCGTCAAGTCATCGCAAAGCAGCGGCGAGAGCATCTGGGCCCCTGCTCCCGTCCACCGCCAACGCCTCGGCGTGCGCCTCGAAGAGAACTCCTTGAAATATTCAACGATCTCCCTTCCTAAGCCCTCCTCCCCAACCACAAGCCTGCCAGCGATCGAAATGGACTGAAGGAAGTTCGAGCGCTGCCTACCGCTAGCCACCCGATGGAAATAGGCCGTGTTTGCATCGCCCCCCTCAACCAAGCAACCTTTGATCGCTGGCGCCATTCCGCCACCCGCTTCCGGTCCTCCAACTCCACCCTCCCCTGGGCAGCCGACCTGGTGGCCTCCAAAGCATCCAAAGAGCTCACTAACTCCTCCACCTCCTTTCTGGCCGCCACCCGTGCATCCCTCGACTCCCTCTTAAAGATAGCCAAATTTTTCCGTAATAGATCGAGCTTCCGAGCAAATCTCGCCATCGAGATTTGCTGAGTGGTGGTGGTTGGGGGGGGGTGCGAAAGCGGAAGCGAGAGGGCAGCAACAAGCAAAGGAATCACCATCGAGAATAGAGGGCTACCAACAATCTGGTGAGCGAGAATAGTTCCTCTAGGGATTTTGAGACGGAGGACTTGGTTGGCGAGGGGTTGTGGAGTCGCCCCAAGGGGCGGAGGCGAACTTCGAAGTCCGCAAGTGGGGGACCAAGATGGTGTTTTCGGTGCGGTGCGACTGGCCATTTGTCTTTCTCTTGCTAGGCGGCGGAGTAAATGTGCTTTTTCTATGGAGGGTCGGGTCACCTGTGGAAAGACTGCGAGGTTGGGGTTCCTTGGGCTAGGAACGTCACGTGACCTCCGAAGCCGTATCCCCATTGTTGATGCATTGATGATGCCAGAGTCTGAGAAAATAGCGGCGCTTCTCTCCACTTCAGGGCTCATTGTACTGTTGGGGCGACTTGCGAAAGGAGCGACATCAACTGACCCCCTATCGGGCTTTGTGGTAGTGGTGGGGGGGTGACGAAGAAGCTTTGAGGCGGCTCAGAGATGGCATCCACATGGTAAGGGTGGAGGGAACTAGAGTGGATGTTATTTGGCTTCACAGAGTATTGTTGTGCGTCAGGGGACTTTCATTGGAAGGGATGATGGAGGTCGTGGCTGGAGCTCTGGAGCCGTGTCTGCCATCGGAGCCCCGACGCCTGGTGAGGTGTCGGAAATCGCGCTTCCTGGAGGGTAGTTTGGGGGAGGGATGTAGGTAGGGGAGGAGTGGAGACTATCGGTGGATGGAGTCCCGCTACATTGTATTAGGTTGGAGTCCTTGCAGGGATCATTGGTGAATGTAGGAGAAGTGGTGGAGATCTGTGCTTCATGCCTCTAGTCGAAGGAGGGTCGAAGGTTGTCGTGGCGAGGCAGGGAGTCCAACCATCCTCCCCATCGCTCCTTTCGCTACGTATCAGAAAACGATATTTGGCATTGTAGATCTCGGTGGTTGACGTTGGCGGTGGCTCCGACAAGCTCGGAGGAAGATCTGGGGGCCCTTTCGTTGGCTGGAAGGTTAGGAGCCATTGCTCTTGTGGGAGGCGAAGCGGTTGCGTCGCATCCGCCAAACCCTAGTGTTGCTTTTCAACATCCAGATCCGCTTTCTCTTGGATAATTCGTGCATGTTTTGAATACAGGTTTTGGCTCGAAGCCATCTTTTAAACGGGTGGTGGATTCGAGTAGTTAGGTGCAACCTCCAAGCTTGAATAGAAGACTGTTGGGCTCCCTGATCCCGGATATATGGGTCAGGTTATTGGGGTAGGTTTTTGACTCGAAGATCATGTGGGGTTTCTTCCAATTTGGATCAACTTGTTGGAGGAAATTGATAGGAAATCTTATTGGCTTACAATAGCTAATGGTGGCGGGAGCTTAGGAGACTCGTGACAATGTTCTGGTTGGAAGGTGGTGGCTATCTCGCGATGATGTTGGTTGTTTCTTATGGGTCGGCTGATCCTCGGGGTGTGGAGGCGACGAGCCAAGGGAGGTTTGGGGGCTCCGATCGGGGCACAACTTCTGCTGCGATTGCCTATAGAGATGGTGGTGGCGGCGGAGGCCCCGTGGGTTTCGACCCAAGGGCAGGAGAAAAATTGATGAGGCGCATGGCGGTCCCTCCTCGCCGTGCAAAGCAAGGGGTGCTTACATCTTTGGCACATCAGGAAGCCTCAGACTGTCCCAACAACAGGTGGGCATGCCCAAGAGATTCCGAAAAACCTTCTGTCTTTCTCTACAAAGCGGCAGTGCTTGGACTCGTTGGATTGAAAAACATGAAATCTTGAATGTGAGTGTAAAGATGGGCTATGGGGAGATGTTCTCTCGGCGGGGAAAGAAGGGACTGCAGCGGGCAGAGACCTGCGTGAGGGTATGCCCCGATAGGTGTTGGTGCAGATTGTTTGGATGTGGTTGCTGGCAACGAGGAGGCATGACCTGGAAATGAACCGTTGACCTGTTACGAGGAAGGTAGCAAAAAGGGATCTTGAAGTGGTGATAGCTGCGAGAGTGGAGGGCCTAGGTTGATGGTGGTGGTTAACCCCTCGGTCAACCAATGAAGCTTCCATCTTGGAATGTGAGGGGCCTAGGTTAGTCGGAGAAGCGGTTGGTGGTAGGCTCCCTGTTGGCAACATGGTCGATCGATGTGGCTTGCTTGCAAGAATCCAAGATCGAGTCTTGGGAGTCTGTGCATTGGTGTTCCACCTCAGGCCCTCGTCTAACGGAGTTCAGAGTTGTTTCGGTGGTTGGGAGCTCATGCAGGATTGCTGTTACTTGGAATGGGGGCATGTTTGACGTGTTGGATGAGCTGGTCTTGACTCGCTCGGTTTCTGTTTCTCTAGTGAACAAGGTGGATTGCCCTCGCTTTGTGGTCACATCTATCTATGGTGTGGTGGGGTCTTGCCTAAACATGGAGATGTGGGAGGAGCTGCGGGAAGTTAGGAAATGGTTTCCGTAGATGGCCTGGCTGGTGGGGGGGATTTCAATGTGACGTTTTACTCCGATGACATGCTGGGTTGGAGAGGTGCGCATGACCCTGGGTCTAACTTATTCGCTGAGGTTGTGGAGGAGTTAACGCTGGAGGTTCTTGATGCGGCAAATGGTTGCTATACGTGGATGAGTTCGTTGTCTCGACCGTGCATTAATCGGTTTCTTCTATCCATCGAGGCGTTGGAGATGTCAAATGTGGCTGTTGACATTTCACTGCCTAGATCCCGCCTGGATCACACCCCATTATGCTTGGATTCTTGCAACGACAGAGGCTCATCGTCCTACTTCAGGTTTGAGCAGTGTTGATTATTGAGGGATGGTTTTCGTGATATAGTGATCTCGTTCTGGTCGGCTTTGGAGGTGGAGGGATCGACCACGGTCAGATTTGCTTTGAAGTTGGCGGTTTGCGTCTCAGGTTTGTGGGCTTCAAGAGGGACTCACGCAAGGAGCGAGAACTGAGGAGAAATCACGCACAAGAGTTGGTGAGACTGGACTTGGTGGATGATGTCAGGGAGCTGGATGAGGAGTTGTGGGTTTGTACATAAGATCTTGGAGGAGGAGAACATGAAGCAAGAATTTGAATAGAGGCGGCGGTCGTGACAGAAATGGTTAAAGGAGGGTGATGCCAATATATGATTTTTCCATTCAACGACTAATGGTAGGAGGAGAAACATGATTCATTCGGTGGAGGTTGGAGGAGAATAGTTCCACAGAGGGTGAGGTGCGAGGGCTGTGACAAATTATTTTAAGGGAATGTGCAGGTGCCTTCCGTGTAGTGGCTCGCATTGGTTGGGAATAGAGGTGAGTCATATTTCTGATTCAGAGGCGAACATACCAACGAGATCTTTTGATGTGTTGGAGGTTCGTGAGGCGGTGTTTGGCCTAAATATGGATGGATGCCCGGGGTTGGATGGGTTCCTGATCTTATTTTTTAGAGAGTTCTGGGATCTGCTTGCTGAGGAGGTGATGGGGGTTGTGAGGAGTTTGCTAATGGGAACAGTGGTTTTGATCGACTCAACAGATCATTCATTTTCTGCTCCCCAAGAAGGATGCTGCAACGAGAATTGAGGATTATAGGCCGATTGTGTTGCCCAATACGATTTATTTAATCTTGGATAAATTTTTAGCCAATCAGCTTAGGGATGCGCTAGGCAGGATGATCTCCACTGCGCAAACTATTTTCTTACCTGGATGATAGTTCATGGACAGTGTTACGACTTCTGACATTGTGGGTGATTATCTTCGGAGGAAAACAAAAGGCGTTCTTTGGAGGTGGATTTTTCAAAGGTTTACGACTGCATCGACTGACATTTTCTTTGGGCATCCTTGCACAGACGTTGCTTTCTTAATAGATGGATCTCTTGGAAGAAGAGGTGCATCATGACCGCTTCCTGTGCGGTCCTGGTGAATGAGCAACCGAAGGGGGGGGGGGGGTACTTTCAACCGCAACGCGGGTCCGACAGGGATACCTGCTAGCACCGCTTCTTTTTGTGCTTGTTACCTATGCCCTGGTTGATGGTTGACCATGGGTTTAGGGGTTTCTGTAGTGGCTATTCGAGGGAGGACTTATACATCCCCATTCTCTACTACACATATGACACGATACTTTTTATGAAGATTGGTGCTAATAGCTGCATGGGTCTGTCTATTGTTTTTGACATTTTCGGTGCAGTATCTAGGCTTAGGTCGAACGAGGAGAGGTTTGAGTTTGTTCCTTTTGGACTGGCAGATGCGGAGAGTGGCTTGTGTGCGGACTGGTTGCGGTGACCAAGCAGGAGTTTGCCTTTACGTTACCTTAGCCCCCGTTTGTTTGATTGGAAAGGAATTACAATGGAATGGAATCAAGACAAGAATGGAATTAACAATGGAAAGGAAAGGAAAAAGTTTTTCCATTCCATTGTTTGGATCATATTAGGAATTGAAAATTTTATTATGAGACGTGTTCCTTTCTTATAGTTGGAAAGGGAAAAGAATAAAAAGAAAATAACATTCTTTAGATATATTTCGTTAAGTAAAAAATAATCGGTTTTCTTAGACTTATTTTTCATATAATCATATATTTCATATAAAGAATCAATAATCAAATTTAAATGGAAACTACTTTGATTTTTTCATACAATTGATATATTTGATATATCCATATCTGTATCCGCTACAATTTTTTATTACCATAAAGAAATTGGAAATGTTATGGATATCCGTATTTGGAAAAAAAATAAAAACACATATCCATGTTCGTATACATATCCACTGAAATATAACCCGTGTCCATATCCTAAAAAACTAAAGATGGTATCTGTATCAATACCTATTACTGCAAAAATAAAAACCATTTCCATGTCCATATCCGCTTCTGTAAAAAACATCATCCATGTCCATATATGTATCTGTAGAAAAATTAAAATCTATATCCATATCTGTGTATATATATATATATATATGCCAGAGTATAATCAGTATCCATATCTTAGAAAAAATTTGCATACGTTTCCATATCCATATTAGAATAAAAAACATAAATCCCTGTCCATATCCATATATGAAAAAAAAACAAAAAAAAACATATCCGTGTTTGTATATGTATCCGTAAACAAATCATATCTGATATATTTTATCTTTCTAATAGATATATTTAATATATATGTATTCGTATCAACTGGAATATTTTGTAATCATATTTGTATCCATATCCAAAAAATATAAACGGTATCTATATACCTGTATCCACAAAAAATATCACATATCCATGCCAGTATCCATATATGCATATATTTGTAACTTATCCAACCTTTTGCATCCATATATTTGTATCCATGTCAGTGTCCATATATCCATATCCAAAAAAATCATATCCATGTCGGTGTCCAAAAAATATCCAAAAAAAACACATATTCATGTCGATAACCATATATTAGTAACAATGATATATTAATTAAAAAATATTGAAGAAGAATACATTCATTAGCATTGGTATGGAATGGAATCCCAATTCCTAGGGGGGTACCTAGGAATGGCAATTCCCATGAATGAGGGAATCAGGTTTCCTTTGTAATCGTTATTCCTGCGTAAACTTGATCTAACAAACAAAGGAATGGAATCGAGAGAGGAATGGTGATTCCATTCCCTCTTCTATTCCTGCATAACAAACGGGGCCTTAGCGTACTGTTGATGGTTGGTAGGATGCGTGCTGTTGAGTGGTTGCCGGTTATCGAGAAGTGGAGCAGAGGCTGACTGGGTGGAAGTAAGTTTGCCTATCAAGAGGGGGATTAATGCTGATGCACTCTGTACTTTCTGCTATACCGATCTTACATTAGTCCATCATGAGGCGATTCTTCTCGTCGCCATCAAGGCAATCATATGGGCTCCCTTTGGTGAACTAGAAGGCGGTATCTTGCTCGAGGGAGGATGAAGGACTTGACGTTCAAAGTTTGGAAGAAATTAATAAGGCACTAATGAGCAAATGGGTTGCCCGCATCTGGGGTGATTGTGACATCCTTGTATGTGGCTTGGTCCGGAGGTTGTATAGGCCCGAACTCTCTTTCTTGGGTCCCGGAGATCTTGGTTTGACACTTTCCTACTTTTGGAGGTGTTTGCAGTGTGGTGTAGGAGATTCAATCGTTCTTGAGACCGTTGTTGGGGGGAAGACTCTGGTTTCAGATTCTGGGTTGATGTCTTGAGTGGGAGCGGTGCTTTGTTGGAGAGATTTCCGAGGCTTACGGCGTTGGAGGCGAATCTGGATGGCTCAGTGGTGGAGGCATGGGATGCATCTTTTTTCCCACGTTTCAGATTGGAGCTTTTTGCGTGCCTGGAGGAGCTTCTGGTCTTGCTTGAGGAGTTGGAGAGCGTGGTTGGGCCTAGACCTGGCCAAAGTGCAAGCTGGGTCGAGCCACGGGCCGGGCCAAACGAGCTGGGGTCCTAAAACACCCTGTCCAAGGCCCGACCCGACCTAGTCCACGTGCCATACTTCAAGGCCCAAGCTCGGCCCAGGTCTGGGCCGGGTTGGGCCAACCCATGGGCCAGATGTAAAGTATTTTTTATTAATTTTTAATCAAATTTATGGAGATAATTATTTTTTTTAGCATCATCTAATCTTTCTAAATCCAAGTAACCATAATATGTGTTACTTTGCATGTAAACTATAAAATAAGATGTAATATTGATAATGTAAAACAAAAACTTGAAGTATATTATATTAAATGTATCTAAAATATATTTTTAAACCTATATTTTTATATGTGCGGGTTGGATCGGGTCGGGCCTGGTTTTAGGGTACATGCCCACGGCTCACCCAGTTGACGGGCGGGCCAAAGAGCAGGCCGGGCCCAGGCTGACCCATTCTTGAAATCTCTTGGCCCAAGCCTGGCCTTTAAGCGAGCTGGACGGGCTGGACGAGCAGGCCTCCGGCCCATTGGCCAGGTCTAGTTGGGCCCACTAACGACCATGACTGTTGGACCTGGTATGACGGTTTTGTTTTTGGTGGGAAAGGCGTACAAAGCCTTGAAGGGGCCTTTGACCTTTGAGCTTGGGGGGTGTGTGGCGGATTGCAGACATGTATGGAAATGGAAGATTCCAGCTAGTGTGAAGGTATTTCTTTGGCTCATCAGAAGGGGAAGGTTGATGATCAAGGATAGATTCTAGACTCGTTCCGATGGTGGACCCAGCGTGCCCCCATTGCCTGTGGAATAATGAGGTTACTGACCACCTTTTCTTCGGTTGTGGGAGCTCCATGGTGGCCTGGAACCTATTGAGCTACTGGGGAGTTACTCTTGGCAGTGTTTTAGGTCTTTGGAATTCCATTGGGGCATATTGGACTGGCATGGAGAATGAGAGGTCATGGTGTTTGGCTTTGGTCTGGGCTTTGTTGTTGGCCAGAAATGGTGTGATCTTTCGGCAGGAGCGTTTCTACACGGAGAACGTGGTGGCCCATGCGAAGGCAATAAGTGAGAGTTAGAATTTGCAAAGAAAACTTACATTGTAGATCGTTAGTCTTTTAATACTTTTTTGGTGATAAATGATGAAGTCTTTGGGCACAGACCTATACATGGATACACTTTTTCCTTTTCAAAAAATGTTTCAACTTTCCTTAAATATCCTAAATTTAAGATGATAGTAAAGTTCCATTAAATATACGTATAGGAACTAGTAGAAACTCTATTTTTGAACTTATTTGATTTTGATATGTTTTGACATGATTCTTTAGTTTTGTCAACATGCCTTCGGTCATGGTCTCAATTGTCGAATTTCTATTTTATTTCGTCGAATCTCAAAAAAGGAATGTCAGAATTTATAGTTTACTGACATTCTTGAGTACTATGGAAATGACTTTAAAAATCAATATTTTTTTCCAGAATTTACTGTTTAGAATGCTCTTTAATAAGTAAAAGAATATATAATTGCATACTTGTTAGGTAAAGAGGAGATGTAATTAAGATGCTTGACTTATACCATATAATATACAACATGCTAAAATAGAGACACATTTTAAAAAATATATTATGCAACACTTTTTATAGTACATGGTGTTATAGTCGAGTACTATTGCCTACATATGACTTATCATATTCGTATGTGTCTATTAATTGAGGGAGGATTGATGTGACGATAAGGAGACATAACTCCTACTCCTGGAACTGTTATTGATGAGATACATTGAATCCTAATTTGTTAGTGTTAATATGCCTTGAATCCTAACCATCTGACCCAGGTTGAAGCATAGGATCAAATTTCGGTGAAATTCGACCGAATTTCGATCAAATTTTGATTTTGGTAGTTAACCGAAATTCACTCGAAATGGCCTAGGGAGCCTAGCTAAAAAACCAACCGAAATTACCGAAATTCGCTCGAAATGGCCTATATCGACCAAAATCGATCGAATTTCGATTGAAATTCGGCTGAAATTTCATTTTGATCGGTCATCGAAATGGTGGCCGAAATTGAAATTTTAGGCCTTGGGTTGATGAACCTTGTATACACCCCCTCTTGTTGTACCATACCACAACAAAACGGGGGTCGCGCTGGTCGGTCTGTGAGCTTAGGGGGGTGTCTATGTAGGAGCAGTAGTGCTCCCCCCGCGGAGGTATGGGGGCATTGCCCTCGGTGAAATTTCTTATAAACGATTCTATTTGTATTCGGGTATATGGATCTATTTGTTTTAGGGATCCGTTTCTACGAGAGTAGTGTATAAACTCCCATGTACCTTCTTCTTTCTCAACATAACGAAATCAATAGCCGCCACCCAAGGACAGAGCCTAGTTTCGAGTGAACCTTGTTTATAAACTCCCATGTTTGCGTCTTGCTTGATTGATCGTTTGTGCATATTTGCATTCGTGATTCGCAACAAACTGGTATTGCAACTTCGAGTTCTGTCAGGATCATCAAGTAAGATGGCACCGCACAATATAAAGATTAAGAAGCTCACAGGGAGGAACTTATTCAATCTATGGCAGATTGAGATGCACGCCCTTTTGAAGCAACATAGCATCTGAGCACCCTTGGTTCAGGGGAGGGCGAAGGCACTCGAACCCTCCGAGTTGTTGGCGTAGGAAAAGAATACATACTCGACGATCATCTTGTATTTGACGGATGAGATCATCGCAGAAGTCGCTGATGAGAAAATCGTGGCTAGTTTGTGATTGAGACTCGAAAGTTTGTAAATGACGAAGTCTCTGAACAACAAGTTGCCGTTGAAGCAACGTTTGTTCTTTCTCTGCATGCATGAAGGTGCATCTCGTAATGAACATTTGGATTGGTTAAATACACTGTTGATGAATTTAAGAACGTAGAGGTTAAGATTGAAGATGAAGATGATGCATTGATTACGTTGTTTCTCTTCCGCTTTCATATGTGAATTTTGCCCAATCATTTATTATGGACGATCTAGCGAGGGAAGGTCCTTGGAGCGGTGCGAAGCATCAAAGGAGGTTGTAGCGACAAAAGGAGGGAGCAGTCACGTGGTGCTTCCGATGAGGCGTGGGAGACCACCTTTTGAAGTCTTGTGCGACAGTCGAGCCGTTCTGCTTTCGATGCGATTGCCTATGACACCATCGGAGGGAATGCGCGACCAAGGGTACATGGTCAAAGAGATAAGCTTCTACGGAGGAAGATGCGACACACCAAAAACAATCTCGGTCGGAAGTGAGTTTCATGAATCTCTTCCTCTGTCTTTCTGAGGGGGTTGTACAAGAGCAACCTCTCCACGGAGTCTTGATCGGGGAAGGCGACGAGGAAGCCTTGCGAACGATACATGATGGCCTCGTGGTAGCAAAATTGGCAAGGGGTGGAGTTCGATATACTCGAGCTTCCAGGAGGGATGATCTGTATAACGGGGCTATCATCCACATGAGTCAAGGAGGTGCCGAATGGGGCTATCGAGAACTGCGTACCGTCGGATTCGAGGGGGAGAATACAGTGGCGGCGACCGTGATTTTTTGATGGTGCTCCGGGGGTGCCGTCTCGACGTGGAAAAGAAGATAATCGGTGTCCTCCGAGATGTCGCAACGTGGAGTATATTTGAGAGGCTCTGATGCACGTAGGTGAAGTTGAGAAAGCTTTGTTCATCTGGTTTGCGGCCTGGTGAGGAGCTGAAGGTGGTCACACTGATGCGAGGCTCCAAGCCCCCAATTCTGATGAAAGCGACGCTGTGGTTCAGGCATAGGCTAATGCTGATTTGGCGAGTTCCCTTGAACGAAAAGCGCCACAGTGGCGGAGGTGTTGAAGGAGAGGCTGATGATAATATGAGAATCCCAAAAGATGCATTCAACGACAAAAGTATCAGAAAAGGCAAAACTTGGGGGAGGTGTATCTGAAACATTAATGGGGAACCCTAATAGCATTGCCACCGATGTCCATGCATTACTTAGGGGACCCGAAACAGTGAACTTAGATTCGGATCAACAAGTGGACTCGGTAAACCTGGTTATTTCATTGAAATAGAATGTCTTAGCGGGTGTGGTATATGCAACCGGTGACGCATCTTAAACCAGATGCATGCTCCAGACCCAAACACTCTATTCAGGTCGCTACTGGTTACGAACTTCGGATCTGAAGCTTCAGATCTCGATGAGTTTTTTCGACCTGATTGAAGGCACTCTCTCTATGGAAGACGGTGGCGAAACCTCACTTCAAGTGAGTGACCTCGCTAGCTTTCAAAAAAAAAAAGAGTGACCTCGCTGCTGTTAGAAAATAAAGAACGCGGAAGCGAATATCAGAGAAGAAATAAAACATTGAAATAAGATCGAGATTTAACGCGGAACCCTACTCCCTAAGGAGCGGGATGAAACCACGGGAGAACGCCTCAAATGGCTGATGTGTCTATTGACTTCCTCATCTGATACAAGAGGTCTGGGGCTTCTTATATAGCCTCCTCAGACTCTCCAAGTCCCACCATTGGTAGATGTGGGACTACACTATGGATGTGGTAAATGGATCTTGGAGATCCATTTACCCATCTACATGATAAGTGACGCATACTCTAATACTCTCCCTCAAGCTGGAGCAAGCAATGCCCAGCTTGGATAAACAGAAAGAAATCACTCAAACTTACAATAAAAGACACTACAGACAATATCAACTCAACGCGCACAACTGTCTGCTGTTGTCGAGACGTCGCTTCTTATGCCGTGCTGGTGAAGAGGAACAAACAAGCTGGAGTGTAAGTAGAACTGAATCTCCATGTCGGAGAGCATGCGTTTTGTACTACACCTGTCAGAGTCATTGCAACTGAAATGAGTCTCCATCTAGAGAACTCTGGCCCGCCACATCATGTAGACAACTGCTCCATCTCTGAAAGGATCGAACTGAAAAAGCCGTGGAGACATTCTCGTTGGAGTCCATGGTCGCTGGAGAACGGAGCCTGAAAAAGTCTCCTTATCGGAGAATTGGGTCTCTTCCATACTAGCTCAGAGAATGGGATCTCTACTCTGGAGTCCCTATGAAACCTCATGAAAACCCTAGCCCACATGGCATAGGGAATGGGATCTCTAATCTAGAGTCCCTATATAACACATGAAAACTCTGACCAAAACAAAAGATGGGGACCACTGAAAATAATGATGGCAAACATGTGCACATCTGAAAAAGAGTCTCTCTGGAGAACTCGAAGAAAATGAGTCACTCAAAGATGGAGTGCGTCAAACTTGGACTCTGAACCAATCCGTAAAGTCTGATACTAAACTGTAGAGTCTGAAAATCTGGCATGGAATCTGACATCTGAATCTGGAATCTGGAGAATCTCCGGCCAATACTCCTCCTTTCTCTCATACTTATAGGAAAATAGTGACATCGATAAAATTGGGAGAAGACAATAAAATGGGAGAAAACATGAATCACATAAGCCATCTACATTTTTTCGGCTTTTCTTTATTAATTTTTTGTCGGTTGTTTCATTCATCATTTTTTAATAGCTGTCACAATTTTTTTTAAATAAGCCGTTCATATATATATTATGGCTTGCTTCTCGCAATTTTTTTGCATAGGATTTTTTTGTACGTATATTTTCTCTTTTTGTACCAACCACAATTTTTGATACATACGACCCACTTGGGCCCTAAGATACTCCTCTCTCTCCTTTTTTTCCTTTCTCTCTTCTCTCTCTCTTTTAAACAAATAAAGCAACGATCATTTTTTTACATAGAAAAAAAACAACTGTTGGTCCAATGGACTTTGAGGAGGCAGGTTCTGTGGGATGAGGATGGAAGGGAGCATCGCCTGCGCTGGAGAATGATGATCGGAGTCGTGCCGGTCTGAAGCGGCTGGAGATGCCACCTGGACAGGCCACTGGAGCCGTAGAGTTCCTTTCTTGGGAACTGGAGTACGACTGCTGCTGGGAGATGCCAGGGCTTCAAAGCCCTTTCAAACATGTTATTGTTGAAGATAGGGTTCCCCTCCTCGAAACTGCGACTGGATTGGAGAAGACGCCACCTCTTAAATTAGTGTTTCAACAGAGAATAATGGAATCCTGATCTTGATCACGAACTTGAATGATAAAGAACAATAATCTTCAGATATAAATCTTCCAAGAACAAGCATGAATTGAATCTACTCTTTCCTCTTCTCTTCGCACTGGATCTGCTTCTTCATATATGTGGCATCTTTGATTTGGTCATCTTCCTCTGCAAAAGCTGAGTCACGTTCTTCTACAGATTTCTCCTCGCTCTACTTTTCAGTGCGAGGCCTGCCAGCTTGAGAAGCATCATCGGTCCACTTTCCAGAGTCATCAGGGTCGAAGTAGTCATAGTCTGCTTTAGTTGATCCATTTTGATATTTGGGGTCCCAGTCGTGTCCCAAATCATCATGAACACATGTTTTATCTTGTTGCAGTTGATGAGTTTTCGAGATTTTCTTGGGTCTTTCTTTTTAAGAACAAGTCTGATGCTGGTCCTGTTATTCAGTCCTTTATTAATGAAATAAGGAACATTTTTCAGCAATAGTCAAGTTTATACGTTCAGATAATGCACTAGAATTTTGCAGTACTCAGCTTTCTCAATTCCTTAGGGGCTCGTTTGGTAACGGGGTTACCCCCGGGTTACCCCGGGGTAACCCGATTTACCCCCCTCTTTTCTTGGGATGGAATTCTATCATAAATTATACTGACATCACATCACATTCTTTATTCCAACCCTCTCCAACCCTCATAATCATCCCAAACAGCTACTATTCCCATCAGGTTACCCCAACCCAACCCAACAACCAAACGAGCCCTAGGTCTCATGGTATTGTGCATCAGACATCTTCTGTATATACTTCCCAACAGAATGGGGTGGCTGAAAGAAAATACCGCCATCTTTGGACGTTACCAGAACTCTTTTGATTCAGAGTCGTGCTCCTCATTCATACTGGGGGATGCAGTTCTAACTGCTTGCTATCTAGTAAATCGTATGCCCTCTTCGGTGTTGGGGGAGAAGATCCCGTTCTTGATTGTATTTTCGAGACGGTTCTTTTCTCGCTTACGCCTCGTATTTTCGGTTCAGTAGCTTTTGTTCATCAAAAAACTCATGATCTTGACAAGCTCTCTCCCAGAGCTGTCAAATGTGTGTTTGTTGGGTATTCCAAGGCCCAAAAGGGATATTGTTGCTTTGACCTTGTTCGATGAAGGTATTACATCAGTGCAGATGTATTTGAGTCCATTACGTATTTTTCTCCCACAGGTGACAGACTTACTCCTTCATAGTGTAGAGAAAAGGTCTATACGCCTCTTCCTCCGTCGTTACCACATTCTACTCCACCTACGCCACCACCACAACCTCCACCGCCACCTCCACCGTGTCTTACTTTCTTTCCGCAGGTTTACCAGTGATGGCCCGATGCTTATGTGCCTCCTCTATCATCCAGCATGCCCAAGGTATGTACTGAACATTTGAGTTCTTCTAATGGCACTGGTGATTTGCATGTACAGACTGAGGTACAAGATGTCGTGGATACTATATCTTCTACAACTACTGAGGATCTGAACACACCTGTTGCTCTACGGAGGCAGAAGCAGGCTTGTACTATGCATCCTCTTGCTTCACATGTTTCCTTGGATCGTCTTTCCAATGATTTTCAGAGGTTTGTTGTGGGACTGTCTTCTGTGGAAATTGTATACCATGAACCTATCAGGAGGCGTTGCAGAGTAGCCATTGATGTCTCGTTATGGAGGAGGAGATGCCAGCTTTACAATCTCGTGGCACATAGAGCATTGTACAGGCTCCACCAGGTGCGTATGTGGTTGGCAGCAAGTGGGTGTTTACTGTGAAATACCGAGCGGATGGAACTGTGGATAGATATAAGGTCATCTTGGTTGCTCGAGGGTTCACCCAAATCTATGGGGTGGATTACCAGGACACTTTTTCTCCTGTTGCGCGTCACTCTACACTACAATTCTTGCTGCTGTTGCTGTGGTATGTGATTGGCCGCTTTTCCAATCAGATGTAAAGAATGCGTTCTTATATGGTGACCTGCAGGAGGAGGTTTACATGTAGCAGCCACCTGGGTTTGCTGCTGAGGGGGAGTCCAGTATGGTGTGTGGTCTTCATAAGGACATATATGGTCTTAAGCAGAGTCCGAGGGCTTGGTTTCAGAAGCTCTCCGAGTTGATTGAGCAGAAGGGGTTCGTCTGATCCACTGCAAATCATTCTCTTTTTATTAAGAGAACTCAGAGAGGTACAATTGTTGTTTTGGTTTATGTTGATGACATCATTGTTATTGGCAAGGAAGGAAATATCGGTATCGATATCGTTTCGATACAATGTCGATACCGATATATCGCCGATATATCGGCGATATATCGACGCATATCGCCGAAACCCGGTAAATACCAAGGCATTTTCTCCTGTCGATATCCGATATCGTCCATATCGACGATATATCGGTGACCTGTCGATACCGATATATCGCCGATATATCGACGATATATCGCGATATGGCGATCCCTGGTTATTAGTATGAACATGGCATTCATGCAACTAAGGATTTCCTTGGACAACAATTTGTGACCAAGGACCTTGATACACTACATTACTTCCTTGGCTTGGAGTTTGCACGAAATCAATAGGGTATGGTTATGATGCAAAGGAAGTATGTCACTGACCTTCTATCTGAGACATGCATGACATGATGCAGACTTGCTACTACACCAATGGATCCTAATGCTAGGCTCTATGATGATGACTCTGAAGAGGTGGATAAGAGACGTTACAGAGAGCTGGTAGGAAAGTTGTTATATGTTACTATTACCAAGCCTGATATATCATTTGCTGTGAGCAGAGTCAACCAGTTTATGGAGCAACCCAAACAGAGTTACATGGATGCAGTGTGCATGATTTTGAGATACCTGAAATCTTCTCTAGGGGCATGTCTTCTTTTCAGAAGAGATACATCTCTCACAGTTACTGGATGTGCAGATGCGGATTATGCTGGGTGCCCCAAAGATAGGAAGCTCACCTCAAGCTTCACTGTGTTTGTTGGTAGGTCATTGGTCTCATGGCGAAGTAAGAAACAGACAGTTGTTGCTCGATCCGGTGCTGAATCAGAATATATGGCTAAGGCCCAAGGGAGTACATAAATGATGTGGGTTAAATCCGTTCTGACTGACCTAACTATTTAGGTGCCCCCTCCTATGCACCTCAAATGTGATAATCAAGCAGCACTGTTCATTGCTAACAATCTAGCCTTTCATGAGAGAACAAAACACATAAAGGTAGGTTGTCACTACACTCGTGACTTGATCCAAAAGGGGGCTGATCTCCACTACCCACGTTGCTTCAGGTGATCAGATTGCAGACATGTTCACCAAAGCTCTAGCGAGGGGTCCTTTTCATCGTTGTTGTTACAAGCTGAGCATGATAGACATATATGCTCCAGCTTGAGGGGAGTGTTGAGATTCTTATATCTCGTGGTCTTTATTTATATTTGTTTATATTTCAGTTTATCTTATGTAATTTTCCCATTAAGCTTTTCTCCTATATAAGAGAGCTCTAGGGCTTCGTGAAGTACAACTTCATATTTTTCCTTTTCACATGGCACAAAAGAAAACTTTCTCGTTACCTCTTTAATGTCAGTGCCATGGCAAGATCTCGAGGTTGAAACATTTTCTTTCCAGGCTCCCAGTTGGACACCTGTCTTCTCTAGGAATCCAGTGTGTGATTGGATTTATCTCTTGTGTCTATATAAAAGAGGGCTAAGCGGGTTTTTTGGGGGCGGGTGTTAGTAAAATGACTACATTAAGCTTTTCAAAAATAAAATAAGATGAAGTGCTTCTAGGGGTTTTAACCCAAAAATCCAAAATCACCAGCTTCACAATGCAAATCGGAGTGTGTTCTGATTCATTTTCTATAATATTTCTGGGAAATGGATTTGGATGTCTTTTAGCAATGCAAGGTGATAATGTTCTGCCACTATGGCATTTATTGTGTCATCTTTGCATGACTAAAATCAGTCATCCTCTGGCTTTAAATAAAGGACCACAGAAATTTCTTGAGAGTGTTGCTAGCGGGTAATTACCTAGTGCGGTTAGAAAGCTATGTAAGACGTCTGCATATGTATCTAATTTAACTTTCTATAGGGGTAGTTGGTGGCTTCTAACTATTCTATGTAGTGTTATAGGTTTATTACAATGAGGTGTTCCCTTTATTTTCCCATCTATCCGATGAGCCAAAATTCATCATGTGTTTGTTGATGACTTGGGTCCAAATGCCATTTGATTATCATCATTATCTGAAACCTCTTGAAAGTACCAAACTCAAAATCAAATGGTGATGAATCAATGGCAATAAGTGAATGGGGGATGACATTGACTATGGTGGGTATTTTCCAAATGCACCTCAAGTTTGGTCTTCTCTGGTTCCAGATGTGGACAAATGTTGCATTTCAATATTCGACAATAGCCCATAGGCTTGTACATGTTGAGAATACCAAACTCAAAATATTTGGCAACTGGTAATGCATCCACTTATTTTCTGTATTCTTGCTTTGATTTACCTCGTCTCCTATGAAACCACCCATATGTGTAGAAAATATCTTGATTTTTTTACTCATAAACCTTGTTTTGTGAGGCACATGCTGTCCGTTTTATTTCCTACAAAATGGAACAATACAGACACCCTTCATGTGGTATTACATGTAAAACAAAGGGAAAACAAGGAAAACTAAATGAACATCAATATAATAGTACAATATTCCACGGTTAACATTGACTGGGAGTTCTTCTCATATCACGTGCCTTGAAACTTCCTTAGATGGATTATCTGCCATTTCAGGCACCAAGCTAAGCTTCAAAGGAATCTTATGTATCTAGCTGCCATTGCAGATTCACAACCGCAAATGGCAACCATGGCACAGGTGTGATCTCAAATATAATTTCTTTTTATTTTGAATTTTATATTAAGAGTCACATTGAAAGAAAAACATCAATTTTCATTGACATGCTATCTACTACTTAAGAATTAATGGATATATTGATGCTTATAGGAGCTCACATGATCTTGAGTTTTTTAATCAAACGGGCTTGTAGTGAAAGATTGAATTTCCAATGTGCTATAATGTGAATTTCATTTTGCTCTTCGGCACATTTTTTTTTGCTTTTGTGTCACTTTGTATGTACCCATAAAACCTTCTGCAAGTAGTCATGGGATCTGAACTTGGGGGTAAGCAACAACAGCTACACTGAGGCAAATAAATGAGGGTAGAAAATGAGTAGCTCAATGTATTAGTTCAACCAGTAAAATTTATATGTATTGTTCTTGGTTGTGGCATTCATGTATACTTGCAAAATAAGTCTAGGTAGGTACTCCGAATTTCTTAAATGCAATAAAGGTTGTAAGCAATCTTTCCAGAGAGGTGAAGAAAAATGCTCCCTGAAATGACATTCTTAATGGAAGCGTTGGTAGGCTTTAATCTCATTTTGTTCCTTCCAAATTTTCCCGCATTATGGAGACAAATCAGTAACCTTTAATTTTTTTATTCTTCAAATTTCCCACATAATGGAGACCGAGGTTTTAAATTTCGATATCGGATATCGTATAAATACTATGTCGAAACTAAATTTCACTGAAATTTCGTCGAAATTTCATTAAATTTCGATCATATTTCGCCCAAATTGAGTAACATTTGTGAAGGAAGGCCCCCATATCGGCGCTTAAAATTTCGGCCCCCTGTCGAAACGGAAATTTCAGCGAAATTTCGCCCTATATTTCACGAAATCTGAAACCATGATGGAGACGAATCAATAAAAGTGCCATGACTAAGGTCATTCATGGCTCCCTAAATTTTCTCAAGGTAGTACATGTGGAGAAAAGATGATCCATAACTTTCTCACATAGTCCACAACCAATAGTTTTCTTAAAGCCAAAGGACAAACATTCCAAACAACCTACATGTGGTATCGTCATTTTGTATTTATCTTCTATTCACATTTCTTATCGACATACCCCTTTGAGATACCCACATGGTGAGTTTCTTTCTGAAAGATAGTAATAGCGCCCATGTCCCTATGCAAAAGCCGTATCTGTTGACATCAAGCCTTAAACGAGAAGTGTTCTTGGGTCACGTGGTTTCATCATTCATTTTTTTAAAATTCCACTACCCCGAGCGACTAGTATTACTAGTCGCTCCCGATCGCATCATATGTGATCGAGAGTGACTAGTAATACTTGTTATTCGGGACAACGGAATTTAAAAAAAATTGAACGATGAATCCACATGATACAGGAACACTTCTCGGATCCTTTGCATCCGGTCTTTATTTTGTTCTTCTTCATTATCTATTCTCTTTGGAAGCATCTTTTTTAAGTTCTCTTCTTCTTCTTCACCTTCAGAATATGAAAAATCGAATTCAATAGAGTGGAAAGATTCAGAACAAGAATCAGCGAGGTGAGAGTCTTCCTCGATGTGGTGAGGAGAGAGAGAGAACCTGTGTCTGACTTCCCTCGAGGAAGAAGAAAGAGATTTACAGACCTGTAGGAGAAGTGCCCCCATCCATGGAAGGCCGTATCGATATCGATATCGTTCCGGTCCGCTCGAAAAAGGATATATCGGGATATATCGCCGATATATCGACGATAGCGGTGGAAATGGCGAAAATGGTTCAAAAAAGCAAAATTTTGGCATTTTTCAGAAATTAACGTCATCCAAGATATCACACCAACAAATAACCTATAAATAAACACTTATATCACAAATATCGGTCATTTATAGACCATATATTGCACATATCAGTATCACACATATCGGTCATATCGAACATATCGAAATTTAATATTGATTAAATATTGGAAATGGATTTTATTCAAGTTCTTATAACATGAAATACTACAAATATACACCTAGAAAATACATATAGATCATTTATGAGGACTATGATCCTTATAGTGCACATATCGGTCATATCGAACATATCGCTGATATTGTTAGTTGTTGACATACTATATATATATTGAAAATGGAGTTCATCCAAGTACTTTGATCACTAAATAATTTATAAATGTACTCTTACTCTCTTAGATAACACATATCGATCATCTATGAAACTTATATCGCATATACCGATACGACGGTATTGTTAATTGTTGACCTATATATATATTGAAAATGGAATTTATCCAAGTTCTTAGATCACTAAATAACTTACAAATATACTCTTAGATCACACATATCGATCATATATAAAGCTTATATTGCATATATCGATCATTTCGAACATATCGATATTAATGTTGATTCTTGACTTATAGATTTTTTTGAAGAATTTATAGATATTGGAAATGGATCAAGTTTTACAACATGAAATAACTTGTAAATATACACCAAGTTGAAGAACCATTGTATGCACCCTCCTGTCGCACCGTACCCTACCAGTACGGGGGTCTCGCTGCCCGGCCAGCGAGCCTGGGGGGGCTAGGGGGGCCCAGGTTGCCCCCCCCTTGGGGGGGTGCGGGGGCAGCGCTCCCGACCCGGAACAAAGTATATAAATCATAGATTGTTTTAATACTAGGTGTAGCTAGATAGGTAGTGAAATCAAGGTTGCATAAATAATAGCATTGATATATAGGGATATCGACGAAATATCGGCGATATCGGTCGATATCCTGTATTTTTTGTACTGAATCCATTCATTTTTGACCGATATGGGCCGATATGGCGATATATCGGCGATATATCGCTGTTATCCCTGTAAAAAGATATACACTCCTATTTCGATACCCCAAATATCGGCGATATATCGCCGATACGGCCTTCCATGCCCCCATCACGATATACCAAGGGCCAGCTTGGTCCAACACTTCTTCGAGGGCCTGAATGTAGAAAGCCAAAGACTAGTCGATGTTTCCTGTGGGGTATCCCACTTTAACAAAGATGAATACGTGGTATGGCAGATCTTTGAAGAAATGACCGTAAGTCTTAAACCTTTCTTATTGGAAAGTTACCTCCAAAACTGTTGCAAATGCCGAACTTCTTACAATAGAGAGGGTGGGAGATAGAAGTAGGAATATGTTGGTACTTGTGATTTTTAGACAAGCGCGGAGATGCACGTGGGGAGGACGAAAGGAGAGGTAGAGAAACTCCAAATTTTAATATATTTTAATTTGTCTATAAATAATGCATATGAGCCTCTTTACATAAAGAGGGATATATCTACGGGTAAATAATTAAAATAACCAAAACCCTAACAATCTTAACTAGATTTCTAAAACATCTCAACTTAAAAATAAGTTTCTAAAAAAACTTAAAAATAAGTTTCTAAAAAAACTTAAAATTAAGTTTTTTCTAAAATAACTTAAAAATAAGTTATATGTACCCTTTTTAGAGATCACAATTGATCTCAAATTATTTTAATAAAAAATTATGAAGGATTTGAACGGGAGGGAAAATGAAGAAATCAAAACCCTAATTTAACCATAATCCCTAATTTCACGCTGCATCTGTTTTCCACTTCAAAAAACTCATCCTATTGGGTTGTTGGATCGTTGGATGTGACACATAAATGCTTCATTCTTGTGCAAAGTAGAGGGGAAATCCTGCATCTGTCAGTTTTACTTCTGTGATCGAAAATACATGTGTTAGACACTTCATGGTTCTCTCCAACTACATCAACTGCATAAGCCCTTGAAGTTGAGTAACAACACTATTGTTTCTAAATTAGATGGCAAATATGGTGTATCCTACATTAGTAGTAGTCCTCGTTGATTGGCACCTTGTTCGTATGGTGGCAGCAACCTCGCTTGCCCGAGCAACCACGTTCATGAGGGAGTCTCCAACGGTGTCGATGCTTCAAGGTAGGGTGGTGGTGATGGCTTTGGATGGGGTAATGATGGGGCCCCAATCAACACTAATCATATGCAAGGTTGAAGGTCTAGGGCGATGATGCTTGGCGATTAATCATTTTGCTCTACCTCTCATGCGTCCATGTGTGATGAATGTGATGATGCCAATAGGGGTATTGATATAAGTAAATGGAGGAAAGGATGTTAGGGAAGGCGACACATCTACACGACACGCAAGGCTGCATGTTGGAATGCAACAAAGAGGGTGAAAGCTCGTGTAACAGATGATGGTGGCAATATTGCCTCTTTCTTTAGTTGATGGCTAGTGGTGCCAATTGTTATGGGTGACTCTTACATATCAGAGTAGGTGTGATGGCTGTAGCAAGCATTGATTTTTCTTGAGGGTGTATCTAACGCAGTGGTTCAATTCGATTGAGCACGATTGCCTTGTAGTTGCAATAATCGTGAATGCTAGCAGTTGTTGGTGAGTTGGGTTCTTCACATTCTATAGCAGTAAAGGTGAATTGATGCAAATAAAAAATTCAAATGGTATTAAAATAGAGGGTATGAAGAAGAAGAAAACGCGTTTGTAATGCGAGATTTTGGTGGAGAAACTACGAAGAGTGAGAGAGAAAGCGAAGAGATACGAAGGAACCCTAATTTTTCTAAAACTTGAACTATCTCCAAAAAATGCCTACCATACCCTTTATATAAAAGGTGCGGGATTACCAAGTAAAATAAAAAAAAGAAATTACCGATCCTAACTGTTAGAAATCGAGACTATGGAAGCGTAATTGGAGATAAAGAATAAGAATAACAAAGAACATCGAGTTTTTTACATATGGAACCCTACTCCCTAAGGAGCATGATGAAACCGTGGGAGAACGCCTCAAAGGGCTGATATTGCATTCAACTTTCTCATCTGATACAAAGGATGCGGGGCTTCTTATATAGCTCTCACTACTCTTCAAGTCCCACAAATAGTTGATGTGTGACTAAACCACTAGATGTGGTAATTGGACCCTGCAGGGATCCAAGTACCCATCTACACATGACATATATACTCCAACACTCCCCCTCAAGCCGGAGCATGTAATGCTTGGCTTGGACACATAGAAAGAAATCTCAAACTCACAATACAAGGCACTATAGACAATATCAACTCAACGTGCACTCTATTGTCGGTTGCTGTCAAGGACATTGCTTCTCATGACATGCTGGTTAGGAGGAACAAAAGGGCGGAAGTGTGAATCGAACCGGGTCTCCTTATTGAAGAACTTATGCTCTGTACTGCGTCTCTCAGAGTCACTGAAATTGGAATGAGTCTCCTCGTCGGAGCATGGCCTCACATTTCAACGAAATTCAGTCGAATTTCTGTCGAATATCGGTCGAAATCAAAATCTACCGAAACGGCCGAAATGCCCAAAATATGGGGGCCTAGACAAAAAATAACCGAAATGATCGAAATTTCGGTTGAAATTTGATCGAAATTCGATCGAATTTCCATTTCGGTTAGTCACCGAAATGGTGACGAAATCGACATTTAGGTCCTTGCGTCGGAGTACTCTGGCCCGCCACATGTAGAAGACTGTGCATCATGTGGACAATTGCTCCATCTCTGAAGGGCTGAACTGAAAAAGCCTTGAAAACATCATCGTCGGAGTCCACGCTCGTTGGAGAATGGAGTCTGAAAAGGACCCTTATTGGATAACTGGGTCTCTCCCATACTGTCTCAGAGATTGTGATCTCTACTCTAAAGTCCCTATGAAACCACATGAAAATCCTAACCCACAATGGCATAGAGAATGAGATCTCTACCCTAGAGTCCTTATGGATCACATAAAAACTCTGACATCAAAAACAAAGATGGGAACCACATAAATAATGTTCGCATACTCGTGCGCATCATATTGAAGACTTGGAACCAATCTGAACGTCGAGTCTGAATCTGAACTGTAGAGTCTGACAACTGGCCTGGCATCTGGACCGGAGAATCTGAATATGAACCACATAACTCTACACAATACTCCCCCTTTCTGCCATACTTGTCAGAAATAATGACATCGACAAAGTTGGGCGAAGACATGAAATTATGGAAAAAACAATAAGCCATCACATAATTTTCTTTCTGGCTTTCCTTTTTTAAAGCGGTTCTTTCTCTTTTTTTTGAGCTGTTCATCTTGCAAAAATTTTCCATTGCGTACGACTTTTTTTGTACGTGATTTTTTTCAAAATATGCCACCTTTTTTCTTTTGGCATTTTTTTCATTCTTTTTTTTAAACTTTTGGCCCACTTGGACCACACCTATTTAGGATTCCCCAAAGTGGGAATCCCTCGATCAACGCTACCCTCCTCAATGGTGCTTTGCTGGAGCTTGATGCCACCAAGATGAAGGAACAACTGGAGGGGAGTCACCGTCGCCGAATCAGGAAGAATGGCTACCCCTTATCACAACGTCACTGCCTGCGAGCTCAGCAGGAGGGTGGCACCACCTGCACCTCGAGCCATCACGTGTGCTAAAGGAGTGGTCGCCATGTATCAGGGGGCTTATATGAAGGTGAAGATATGCCACCTCCTGCTTTTCTTCTTCTCGATGTCCAATTTGGGTGAAGTTGTTGCCAGCGAGGTTGCGACGGTAGGGGGAGAGATGTGGCGGTGTCGCCATGCGTGTTTTGGGCTGGAGCTTTGGCTTCTGCTACTTCTGTTTGTGGATGTTGGCACGCTTGGAATTGTGGGGATCAGGGAGGTCTGGAGCCTCCACCTGGAGGTTGACACATGCTGCTGTATATCTTCAATCTCAGGTGCTGCACAACGGTTCTAGCAGTGGGATATTCACCCCGGATTTGTCTAGAGATGCGCATCGACATTGTGATGCAGTATGCAGTTTTCTTCATCATTGACTAGGGTTGTAGCCCCTGTGAAGGGGCTTGCATCGTCACATGTGCCTCCTGTTTCAGATCTGGAACCCGCTTCTGATCTGAAACCCATAACCATTATCTCGGCTTCATCATCGCGCGGGATCTGGAAGCACCTGATGGTTACCGTGCAGTTCATGGAATCATTTGATGGTGTTGGTGACATGTAGATCTAGGGTTCCAAGAGTCCTAGAAGGAGGATGAAGACCTGGAGATGTGTCGCTGTTTTAGTTGGCATGTCGAGTTAGGGTTACAGAATGAACCCTCACTTGATACTGCAGAATTAGGGTTCAGAAACCCTGGAATTTCTAGAACACGATCAGATCTTCAAACAATATATGGACATTAATAGATCTTCAGAATAATCTTTCAAGAACAATGAAGAATCGAATCTTGACCAAGAATTGAATTTCGAATCTCAAACATAAATAAAGAACATAAAACTCCTCGAGAATCGAACTCGCTTTGATACCATGTTAGAAATCGAGAATGTGAAAGTGTAATCAGAGATAAAGAAAAAGAACAATGAAGAACACATGGATTTTTATGTGGAACCCTCCTCTCTATGGAGCGGGATGAAACCACGGGAGAATGCCTCAAAGGGCTGATGTTGTATTCAACTTTCTCATCTGATACAATGGGTGTGGGACTTCTCATATAGCCCCCGCTGACTTTTCAAGTCCCACAAATAGTAGACGTGGGATTAAACCACTGGATATGGTAATCGCACCCTAGAGGGATCCAATTACCCATCTACACATGACACATACACTCTGACACTAACCAACCCTAATTTGATACTCTCAATCAATCGACCACCTGAGTTAGGGTTTCAACAGAAAACCCTAGAACCGAATCTCGAATCTCGAACATAAATAAAGAATATAAAAATCCTCGAGAATCGAACTCACTCTGATACCATGTTAGAAATCGAGAATGTGAAAGTGTAATCAGAGATAAAGAATAAGAACAATGGAGAACACCATAATTTTTACATGGAACCCTCCCTAAGGAGCGGGTTGAAACCACGGGAGAACACCTCAAAGGGATGATGTTGCATTCAACTTTCTCATCTGATACAATGGGTGTAGACTTCTTATATAACCCCCACTAACTCTCCAAGTCCCACAAATAGTAGACGTGGGACTAAACCATTGGATGTGGTAATCGGACCCTAGATGGATCCAATTACCCATCTATACATGACACATATACTCCAACACTAACCAACCCTAATTTGATTCTCTCAATTAATCAACCAATTATCACATATGATCTCATTATTTCAAATAAAAATAGAAACGGCAACACACTCATAAAAAATAGAAATGGCAACACACTCAAATATAATGAAACTAAAACTAACTCTACCCTTAATTCAACAACAATTTTAATTGAACATAATTAAAGTTGACAACAAACCCTAATTTAATGAAACCCTTTGGGTCTGTTTGGTTACCAGGATGTAGTAACTTCATGTGAATAGTAGTTGTGGTTATGAGGGTTGTAGAGGGTTGGAATAAGGAATGTGATGTGATATCACATTGATGTGTGATGGAATTCCAACACAAGAATGTATGGGGGAAACATGTTTACCCCGGGATAACCTGGTGACCAAACATACCCTTAATTTTGCCCTAGTTCCTAATTTTGTATTGCCTGAACTTTCTATCGCTTCGAAAAAATCATTTCTAGCTGAATTGCTTGATGTTTGGTTGCATGCTTAACATTGTCTTAATTTATTCCCATAATTTGTTAGCCTTTTGCTGTTCTCCATATTTCTTTTGTAATATTTATCAACAGAGGTGTCTCGTTGCAAATTTTGTATCCTTTCAGTGACATAAGTTCTCTTTCCCATGTTGTGCCCAATTTTCATCTTGAGATTAAATACTTTGGGCTGGAGGGCTGACCATTCGTTATTCCTATTTTCATGGGACCCTTGTACTAACGAGTCTAGTAACCCTTAGTCGGGTTCCTTCTTCCTTCCATCACCTTTGACAGCGTCAACTTAGGATTAGGGTTCCATTGGCTATGATATCTCGACATGAGGCGGCTACAATGGCACCTGTGGTGTGTACGAGGGCAACCTTGCTTCGATGTCGAGTTGAGAGGCTGGAGTGGTGGTGGTGGAGAACCTAATGTTGGGTTTGGATCTACCAAATCGAAGTGTGTTGATGCTGCCACTTGATTAGGCGGTTGCAATGGAGACACATGTTGTAATGATCACGAGGGGGTTTCGCAAGTCTCGCATGCAGTGTTTGGTGTCGGCGCATGGATTTCTGCATGCTAGGGAACACATATGACTTGCCGATGAAGCTGCACAGAAGCAATGTTGGAGCGATCTTTCGTCAATGCACACCACTTCGTAAAGGAGGACAATGGTTGGGTTGGTTATGGGTTTGAGATCTGTTAGAAAATAGGAATGCGGAAGCGAAAATGATAAACAGAGCATGAACTAGAAAGATTAAAACATTGAGAACACGAGATTTTATGTGGAACCCTACTCCCTAAGAAGCGGGATGAAACCATGGGAGAATGCCTCAAAGGGTTGATGTGTCTATTGCACTTTCTCAATGGATACAGGAGGTCTTTGGATCCTTATATAGACTCCACAGAGCCTCCAAGTCCCACCACTGTTAGATGTGGGACTAAACACATGGATGGGGTAAATGGATCCTGGAAGTATCCATTTACCTATCTACAACATAAGAGGAGGTGCACAACCAAATACTCCAACACTCCCCCTCGAGCTGGAGCATGCAATGCTCAGCTTGGACAAACAGAAAGAAACTCAACTCACACTAGATGACACTACAGACTATCAACTCAATGCGCACAACTATCGATTGCTGTCGAGGACATTGCTTCTCATGACGTGCATGTTAGAGAACGAAAGGCTGGAGTGTGAGTCTGGAGAAGTCTCTTTGTCGGAGAACTGGGTCTCTCCCATCTAGTACAGAGAATGGTACTCTACTCCGGAGTCCCTATGATACCACATGAAAACCCTAGCAAACATGGCATAGGGAATGGGATCTCTGGAGTCCCTATGGAACACATGAAAACTCTGGTCGAAACACCAAGAATGATGGGGACCATAAAACCGAAAATACTCATGCGTCTTGAACTGTAGACTCGGAACCTAACGTCGAGTCTGAACATCTGACAACTGTAGAGTCTGAACTGAACTATCCAGCTGCTCTGACGAATGTGAAATCTGGAGAAGACCTGTGACTTTACATATACTCCCCTTTCTCCCATTTTGGTCGGAATGACAAACATCGACCAAGTTGGGAGAAGACAAGAGAAATGGGGAGAAAACAAAACCAAATAAATCACTTAGTCGTGGATATTTTTTTCGGTTTTTCTTCTTCTTCTTCTTCTTCTTCTTCTTCTTTTTTCCGCGTACTTTTTTTTGTACGCATCTTTTCTCAAATTTTTTTTAAGCAAACGTTTTTTTTAAACATTCCTGGCCTATATAGGCCCACACATACAGCTGGGCTCATTTGGCCCGTCTAACAATAGCAGAAGAATTTTTTTTAATAATAAGTTGGCTCTTATTTTGGGTTCCCGTTGGGAACCCTTTCTTAAAGACCACCCGCCCCGAACGAGGCCTTCTTCACGATATGGCGGCGCCATTTGGAGCTCGGAGCAGTGCCGCGCCTGGGCGATAAGGGTTCCCCAATGGGGACTTTTCGCTTGCGCGTCGCTGCTACCACCTGAAGGTACGTGCGATAGTATCTGAAAAAGGAGGGTGGCGCCGCTGCTTGCGAGGAGATGGGAAGGTGTGCCGCCGAGTGCTTGGGTTGCGCCTCCAAGCACCTGGCGATAGGTGTTGTGAGGATCGTCGCATCTGTTGTGACCTTGTGGTTCCGTCGATGGGGAATTACGTCTGGAGGTACGCCGATGCTGCCGCCTGAACAATATATCTCCCGGAGTTGCTGCGCTCCAGTGCCTTCGAGCGATTAAGGTTCAAGAACATTGGGCTAAGCCTCTGTTTTCTCGAGATTAGCGGCCTCTTACCTGCTGAAGCTTGCTTGAGAGGGATATCACCGCATAGATTAGGGGCTGTGTACGTGGGGCTTACGCTGGGATGCGCGTGATGCGCTGCCAAGAGTAGTGCAAGAAGGGGAGTGCGTCGCCTGAATCTGTAGAACCTCTAGATCTCTGTAGGAACGAATGAATCGCTCAAAAAATAATCACGCCGCCAACGCGAGGCTGTTGGTTGCGCGTGGTTTTGTCGCTTGCACCTGGAGAATCTTCGCACAAACGTGAGATGCAGCTAGGGTTTCATAAATCAGAACTTGCATCAGAATCATATTTGCATCGAACAAGAAATCTTCAGCAAGATAATTAGGGTTTCAATGGAAATCCTATTATATTTCGAATCTCAAAAACAAAAATAAAGAACAGAAAGAATCCTCGAGAACCGACCTGCTCTGATACCATGTTAGAAAATAGGAATGCGGAACCGAAAACGATAAACATAGCATGAACTAAAAAGATTAAAACATTGAGAACACGGGATTTTACGTGGAACCCTACTCCCTAAAGAGCGGGATGAAACCACATGGGAACTCCTCAAAGGGCTGATGTGTCTATTGCACTTTCTCAATGGATACAGGAGGGTTGGGTCTCCTTATATAGCCTCCACAGAGCGTCCAAGTCCCACCACTGGTAGATGCAAGGTTAAACACATGGATGAGGTAGATGGATCATGGAGGTATCCATTTACCAATCTACAACATGAGAGGCGCACAACCAAATACTCCAACAAGATCGGATGCGTTCAAGCAGGTGTAACCCTGTCTGAATAGTATATGTAGAAACGAAAGAATGAATTGCTTTATTGATGAGGCCCTAGGGTTCTCTTATATAGGAGAGAAACCTGTTGGGCAAATTACAAGTAGAAGATAAAGAAAATAGAATTACATAAACACTATAAAAGATAACTAATATCTCAACACTCCCCCTCAAGCTGGAGCATAGATATCAATCAGGCTCAGCTTGGAGCATCATTTCTGGTAAGGTCCTCTGGATAAGGCCTTAGTAAGTACATTTGTTGTATGGTTTCTTGTAACATCCGGAATCCAATCAAACCCGAAGTCGTCCGATTTTGGGTCTAATGAACTCAAAAACGTTGTCGGTCAATACTAAACAACCTAAAACGATCAATCAATAATGAATCAAAAGTCGTTCGGACGAAATCGACCAAAAATCGGTCCCTTCGTAATGCGTGCCGTGAAAAGCCGCGACGCAAATTCGGAAACCGTGAAACGAACCGAGACCGTCATTAGATCCGATTCGACGACACAAGTCCAACGGAATCGACCGTTCGTCAATCGGAGGTCGTTTCATATTTTTAAATCATAAAATTTGATCTTAAACAAAAACTGTATCCGAAAATTTCGGGTATTCCAAAACCCTACCGGAAGTATAGCAATATTATACTCATATTGACCATCATTTTGAGACGGTCAAAACAAGATATTGAGCACTCAAATCCGAGGCTCAAGGCGTAAGTATGGATGAAATTGGTATCTCAAGTAAGAGAGAAAGGTAATTTAAATATATATATATAATAAATAAAATTTTGTTTAAATATTAGTTCCAGCTCGTTGTTTGTTGTTTTCAACAGTGCGCAAATGGCACATTTTGCCTTTCCATCTGGCAAAAACAAAAGGAGGTGGACCGTCTCTCTCTTTCTATAAATACCAACCCTCACTTTATATTCCCTCTCTCGTTTTTCTCCAAGACCTCCAGACCCTTTTCAGCCCAAGATTTCTCCATTCCTAAAAATCCAGAAGGGGACGAAGGGGTTCCACTGCCCTGATTGATTCCTGAAGTTGTTGCAAGAAACTAGAGGCCTGGGGGTTGCTTACATTCAGCAACTGCTACTGCAGAATTTGGGGAACTGCTGCATGCAAGAATCCTCTCCAGAAATTGGAGAATTCGGTACCATCCTATATCCTTCTTTTGCTGCCATTCATGAATGAGATAATCATTTCACCTGCTTTCATAACTATATATTCGTGCATGTCATGCCTTGGGGGGGGAGGTTAAATCATCTATCATCTTCTTTTAAGTTTGATTTCCTAAATTCTGGGTTCTAATATATTTTAATGTTATAAAGTTGATGTCTGCATGCCTTAATCCAAACCATTTTCCTTCATTTCTGAATATCTAAGGTACATCCAGAGACCTATCTCTTGCTGCCTTACGTGCAATCTAAGATCTAGTTGTCCAAACTTTCTCCACTAGCTGTTACGGATGTTGTCATTATATTCTTTTTTCTCTGCTATTATAATTGCTATGGTCATTATCTATTAGTTTTCATACTACAATCCATTTCATTGAAAGATGATACTGCTAGTAATTCTTCGTTTATAACAGAATTGAAGGCTAACATGTGATTTACATAAAATTGGTATATGCAGCTCTAGTCATATCGTTATTTAATCCAGTTATAAAGATTGAGTATTTCTAAGTTCCAGAACTAAATTTAAAAAAAAAAAATGAAGATCTGATTTTCGTTTTCCAGGGACTAACTTCAAAATAAGTAGCTAGGTATATAATAAAGAAAACTATGGAATTAAAGAGGATATTAACAAAGCTTTAATCTTTATCCTCCCATGAAAAAAAAAGGGGGGGGGATAAATTACATGAATTCATAGAAGCCTTAGGATTGATATGGATAAGGGATACATTCGGTTACTGTTTGTTCTTATTCAAGAGAAATAGTAAGAAACTAACGTAACCTGGAAGATGCACATATCTTGAAAGAAATATCTACTGGAAACTATATGTATGTTTAAAAAAGAAATGTATAGTAGTGAATACTGTATATATATGGTTGGCGTTATGTTGTATTTTTTTTATATATACATCTTCCAATAATGGAAAATTACACAGAAATAGTATTGCCAAAAAGGAAGATTTGGGCATGATGTATTAATGTAAAATCTGATCACAATTGAAATTGAGGTTTAGTTACGGTCTGTCTGAGGTGTTCCTTGTATAAATTTCAATTATTATTACTAATTCTGCACCAGAATCAAGTTTGAATCCTAAGAGGGAGGTATTGATGGAAGAAGATGATAAGTAAAAATTTTTATTTATCAATTAAAGAGGATGACTAATATGAGTAATTGTAAATAATAATAATCATATTAATAATGATAATTAAGTAAACATACAGTCTTCTATTAAAATCAGTTATAACAATACTTGTTGACAAGATTGCTCATGTTCAAGACGTATATAGTAGGCTTTACAATCCTTATTTGATTGAAAATTTGGTGTATGGATCATGATATGGTAGAATATCTGGTTGGTATACTCATTTAGCCCGGTTATGGATAATGACACAAATATATGGTTTTATGAACCTCTGTGATGATTTATAATTAAGAAGGTCAGTCATGGTGACCCTTCCAATAAGTGATTTTATTAGTATGATGATAAAAATGATGACCTATGATCATAAGGACTGATCATCTACATGAATCATTTTTTTAGATATACCCTACCAAGTATTGCTCACTATAGAGAAGAGTTATTATAAGATGCCCAAATAAGATAAGTTGACTATAGTAGAGGTCAAGAAAGGATGGTGTTGAATCAATGATGTCAATCAATAATGCCGGTTACGGTGACCTTTGCACCTGACCGTGCGAGGGCGCGGTGACCCTCAACTGGGCGGGAGAATAGGAAGCCCAGTTAGGGCAGCGGCCGCCAAGTGCGCGGGTCTAGGATCCCAGTCTTTTACACGGTTTTTACGCGAGCTCGCAGTGTTTTTACGCCTCGTTGGGATCCTGACTTTAGACCAGTTCCGCTGACCCTGTCTTTTAGGATACCCAGGCGGGGGATCCTTGGTTTTCAGTTTTTACGTACGAGCTCGTCCGCCCGTACTAGTCGGGCTGTTTTTCTAGAGCGACTTTTCTAGGGAGTCTTTCTCACCCGTCTCAGTGGCGTAGTTGGAGAATAGACCTATCCCTCTATTGGACCGCGCTTCCAATTAGAGGGCGAGACGGAAGAGCCATTTGTAGGCTTCTTCACCGCTTGAGTTACTTCGCCAAACAGATTTGGCGATTCTATATCTAGATCATCCATATCTACATCTACAACATCTGGAGCTATATCTGAAACGTTGAAGTTGAGAATTTGAGAAGTTAAGATCAAAAGACCATTCTCTCTACCCAAGAATTTAAATAAATTAATAGATCTCTACAATCTCAACTTTTCCATTTTTCACTCACCAACATAATCTCTAAAGAAAATGATATATGCATTCCCCCTCACACACTCATGATTACGCAACTGCTATCGAAATAATGTTACATATGGGAAATTCCGGGTTCAGGGGAAAGTCATTAGAAATGCATTACGAACTTTTGAGATGCCTACAAGTAACCTGAAAAACCGTTTTCATTTGCAAGTAGAATTAAATCTTAATTTGAGTTGCTCTCGCCTTTCTGCTTGTTTCTTTTGTAAATAATAAATGCCCGTTATTTTATATAAGTTTTTGGGAGGTACCAGCAACCGCTGACGCCTTTTCTTCCTATTGTGTGTGGCAGGCAAACAGCCTGCAGTTTAGTAGCCGCTCAGTATATACATGCTTCCAGGAGATATAGTGTACACCCGACGGTATGATTTACTTTGTCTTAGTTTTTGTACAGATGATGATGTAAATGCTATCTCTTTTGTCACATTTTGGGATATATGTTGTAACATGTAATATGCTTGTACATGTTGTAAATGGATATGAATATTAATGAAAAGAAATTTTGGTGATGTCTGTCTCTTTTACTTGTGGTCATGAGTTGAGAATGAATGTCATAGTCGCGAAAAAATTTTCCCTGTATTTTCACAACTTGTGCGATATAATTGTGAATGATATCTTGCGAATTGCGCGTAAACGGGTACCCGGATCCTGAGGGGTACGACATTTCTAGAGCTGACATGAGTAGTGGCGATGAGACCCTTCTTTGTCATGTCACGGGTGTAGTGACAATCCACCTCTATGTGCTTGGTTCTCTCATGGAAGGCAGTGTTGTTCGCAATGAAAAGAACATCATGGTCATCGTATTGGAGGTGCATGGGAAGAGGCACCTTGATAGTCATGTCAATAAGAACAGATCTGATCCACATTATCTCTGTGCTAGCCAACGCCATAGCCTGTATTTTGACTCAACACTATATCTGGAAACCACGGTCTATTTCTTGCTCTTCTAAAACACGATGGAATTCCCTATGAACACTGCAAAACCTGAAGTAGACTTCCTGTCCTTGGGACGCCCAACCAAGGTTCATGAAAGCGGTATGCGTATGTGTTCGGACTGGTCACCGAATATTGATTAAGCGGTATGCGGGGGCATATGCGGGGTCTATGCAGTTCTATGCGGGTTTCTAATTTTTAATTTAAAAATAAATAAATATCTATGAATAATATTACCACCGAATTTGTGTATTTAAGTGGAGTTAAAGAATATCTAAGAAAAACGGTCGATGTTAAATGGGTGTGTATATATGCTTTTAATTGCCTCATACTTAATCACAAAAAAAACATTTACCATAAAAATTTTACGCATTATATGATTTGTAATAACAAAACTTCAATATACATACATGCACTACATGAGCAGAACGTCAATCGCATATACAAAAAATACTCGACGATACATTGCATATACTCGTGAAATCAATACATGAGAAAAACATAAACATTGCATATACATAATGGTGTAATGCATTGCAATTGTATAGAAATGCATGTCATATTATTACCATTGAATGAATGAAGAGACAGAGTTACGGAATTTAAGGACCTGAATGAGAAGATTGAAAAGTTGGAGCTGCTGGAGCAGTATGCGGAGCATATGCGGGATATGCGGGGCATATGCGGGTCGCATATGCGGAGAGAGCGCTTATTGCACTGATTCATGTAATCGGTACGGTCTGCATGCCGCGCGGGCATATGCGGCCGCATATGCGGACCGCGCGGCCGATTTAGTGAACAATGCGCCCAACATAATTTACATCTGCACATGCTATAACTAAAAGGGATATACCTCTGCTGATAGAAGTCCAGTACTAGGTGATGCCTTCAGATATCTCAGGATCATATGGAGTGCATCCATATGTGCCTGTCTGGTCTGCTCCATAAACTGACTCACTTTGCTCACGACACATGATCTATCTGGCTTGGTAATGGTCACATACATGAGCTTGCCAACAAGCTCCATGTACCTCCTCTTGTCGACCTCCTCAGTGTCATCATCGTAGAGCTTCATGCTAGGGTCTATTGGAGTAGTGTCATGTCTGCAATCTGCCATGCTTGTCTCAAAAAGAACATTTGTAATGTACTTCGTCTGTGTCATCACAAGACCTTAATGGTTCATGAAAAACTCCAGTCCAAGGAAGTAGCTTAAACTGTTGGAGGAAAAATAAAATTGTGATATCATTATTGAGACCCTAGGACTCTCTTATATAGGAGAAAAGCCTGAGTAAATTGCACGAGAAGTACATGAAAGAAAGAGAAATAAGAAATAAATATAAGGAGATATAAATATCTCGACACTCCTCAAGTTGGAGCATATATATCTATCAAGCTCAGCTTGGAACATCTCTAAAAAGGGCTCTAGCAAGGGCCTTGGTGAAAATATTGCCTGATCTCCAGTAGAACATGAGAAGTGGATATGAGACCCTTCTGGATCATGTCTCTGGGATAGTGACAATCGACCTCTATATGCTTGGTTCGTTCATGAAATGCATGATTATTGGCGATAAATAGAGTTGCTTGATTGTCACATAAAAGCTGCATGAGAAGAGGAACCTCAACAGTAAGATCAATTAAAATCGATTTAACCCACATAATCTCTGTGCTCCCTTGTGCCATGGCGTTGTACTCCGATTCTGCATTGGATCCAGCAACCACTGTCTGCTTCTTGCTTTTCCATGACATGAGAGAGCTCTCAACAAAAATAATAAAGCCAGAAGTAGACTTCCTGTCTCTAGGACATCCTGCATAATCTGCATCTGCACAAGCTATCTCCTCAAGAGACATGCCTCTACTGAATATAAGACTAGTACTAGGTGAAGTCTTCAAATATCTCAAAATCATATATCGCATCAATATGAACCTTCCTGGGTTGCTCCATGAACTGGCTCACCTTGCTCACAACAAAGGATATGTCTGGCATGGTGATGGTAGCATATATGAGCTTCCCAACAACCTCCCAATTTCTCCTATTATATACCCCCTCAGTGTCATCATTATATAATCTCATACTCGGATCCATAGGGGTAGTAGCATGCTTGCACACTGTCATACCTGTCTCTAGTAGAAGATCAGTCACGAACTTCCTCTAGGTCATCACAAGACCACGTTGGTTCCTGACGAACTCTAATCCAAGGAAGTATCGAAGATTGCCAAGGTCCTTGGTCACAAACTGCTGACCTAGGAGCTCCTTGGCAGCCAGAATGCCCTTCTCATCATCACCTGTGATAATAATATCATCAACATAGACATGAATAGCAACAATACCTCTCTGTGTCATCTGAACAAAAAGCGAGTGATCTGTAGTGGATCGCGCAAACCCTTGGCGCTCTATCAATTCTGAAAGCTTATGGTACCAAGCTCTTGGACTCAACTTAAGGTCGTAAATCGCCTTGTGGAGCCTACACACCTTCTGAGACCCCCCCCCCCCCTCAATAGTAAACCCTGGTGGTTGTTGCATATATACCTTCTCTTGTAGATCTCCATATAGGAACACATTCTTCACATCAAGTTGGTAAAGAGGTCAGTCCCGTAAAACAACCGATAGAAGAATGCACAATGTTGAATATTTGGCCACTTGAGAGAAGGTATCCTGATAGTCCACTCCATAAGTCTGGGTGAACCCACGTGCTACAAGCCTTGCCTTGTAACGATCCACACTGCCATCTGCCCATTACTTCACCATAAAGATTCATTTGCACCCCACAACAGAGGCACCTGGAGGAGCAGAAACAACACTCCAGTTACCACGAGGCTGCAAAGCGGCCATCTCTTCTTCCATGGCAAGTTGCCAACTACTATCTTGTATGGCCTCATGATATGTTTGCGGGATAGTAATAAATGAGAGTCCCATAACAAACCTCGCGTACTCTGAAAGATAGTCCAAGGATACTTGCGCAACTAGAGGATAAGTGGCATAGTTACGACGCGGTTTCCTCGAAGCAATAGGTACATCGAGGCTATCGGGCTCTCTGTTCTATGATATCAGCTCCTCCTGTATAGTATCCTGTAGAATAAGCATATCACCAGTGCCATTAGTAGAAAAATGTGTTCATTACATACCTAAGGTTTGCTGGATGACGGGAAAAGCGCATGAGCAGAGGGACGAGTAGAGGACATGCGAATGTAATATCATGGTAAGAACTGAGTTAGGGTAGACGGAGGTGGAGGTGGAGGTGGAGGTGGTGGAGGAGGTGGAGGTGGAGGTCACTGAGACTCAACATGGGGAGTTGTTGGTGGAGATAACAGAGGTGGTGGAATAAAGACATCCTCACTGGAGTTAGCATTAGACAACCTGTCACCTGTATGAGAAAAAATACATAATATACTAAAAAAATGTGACATCAACACTCGCATAATCTTTTCTCCCTACAAGATCAAAATATTTATACCCTTTTTGGGTACGAGAATAGCCAACAAACACATTTGACAGCTCTACGAGAGAGCTTGTCACAACCAGGAGTAAAATTGTAGATGAATGCCACAGATTTAAAGACCCTGGTAGTAAGGGTGAATAGGTCCTTCTCGGAAAACACAACTAAGAAAGGAACCTTTTCTCCAAGGATAGTAGAAGGCATGCGGTTCACCAAGTAACATGCAACGAGAACCACATTACCCCAAAACGAATGAGGAGCTCGACTCTGGATCAAAAGAGTCCTCGTGGCATCGAAAAGATGACGGTGTTTGCGTTCAGCAACACCATTCTGCTGCGAAGTGTAAGCCCAATAAGTCTGATGAACAATACCAAAAGATCTTAGAAAGTCAGACAATTGTAAAGTAGAAAACTTCATGACATTTTCAGTACGAATAAACTTCACATTAGTAGAAAAAATGTTCTTAATCTCAATAAGAAATGATTTAATAACAGGACCAGCTTCAGACTTATTCTTTAACAAGAAAACCCAAGACAATCTAGAGAAATCATCCACAACAACCATATAGAACTGATGTCCCTGATGATCGGGAACACGACTAGGACCCCATATATCAAAAATGAACCAACTCAAACAACTGACTATTGTGACGACTTTGACAACTCGAAAAAGAACGATAGTGCTTCCCAAGCTGGCACGCTTCATACTCCAAGGTAGTACGAGCAGAGATCTGAGGGAGAACATGGCACAGCTTCTGCAGAGGAAGATGTCCAAAGTGAAGATATCTTATAAAGGAGAAATTGATCCAGACGGAATGGTAGCTGCACCAGCACACGGAGGTTGGTCCAGTCTATGAAGCTCTCTCTACTTACGGTCAAATCCAATCACCCTGCCCGTGATTATGTCCTAAAACACAAGAGAAGAGGGATAAAAAATTGCACGACAATGTAAATCTTTTGTAATATGATTAATAGACAAAAGATTCATCTTAAATGTTGGAGCATGTAAGACATTCTGCAGGTGCATCGATGGGGCTAGAGCAATCTCCCCCTGACCAACAATGGGTAGATGAACACCATTATCAATCACCACTGATCTACCAGGAGGGATAGATTTGTAAAAAGTAAATTGAGCCCGATATCCACATATATGATGAGAAGCTCTCGAGTCCATGATCCAATCAATCAAATCTGAACTGCTAAACTGGTAAGTGCGTGCATAAGCAATACCTGACGAATTCATAAAGGCCCTGACAACAAATGCAACATATGAAGATCTTGCTGCTGGGGCGAGCGATGTAGTCATCATCTCTCTCAATCTAGAGACAATCATCAAGCCTCGCATCGTGAGAAAGAGCTGGAGTAATCTCTGTCTGCTTAGCTACATGGGCAGACACTGGATATTCATGCTTCAGATAGCATGCCTCCTCCTAATGTCTTGGACGGTGGCTATGTGAGCATGGGCCACGCTGACATCCTCCTCGACCACGGGATCTGCGCCCACGAAACTGTAAATTACCTCCTCTGTCACGAGAAGCAACCATCGCAGAGGGAGTTTGGTATATGGAAGTATACAAAGTAGTGATCCTGCTCATCCTCTTATAGATCTTCTCCATCAGAGGTATTGTCTCTCTTGTAAGTAGTTGAGTACGTGCTGCATTATACTCTTGTTGGAGTATTTGGTTGTGTGCTTCTTATGTTGTAGATGGGTAAATGGATACCTCCAAGATCCATTTACCCCATCCAATCTTTAGTCTCACATCTATCGGTTTGGAGATGTGGAGACTCGGTGGGGGCTATATATAGACCCCCACACCCCTGTAGTCATTTGAGAAAGTTCAATGGAATATCCACCCCTTTGAGGGCTTCTCCCATGGTTTCATCTCGCTCCTTAAGGAGTAGGGTTCCACGTAAAATCCCGCGTGTTATACAAATTTTATTTCTTTATTCTCTGATTCCGCTTCCGCATTCCTATTTTCTAACATGGTATCATAGCGGGTCGATTCTCGAGGATTTTATCTTTTATATTATTCGAGATTCGATTATTCTTATTTATTCAAGTTTTGTAAGTTCCAGGGTTTCTATTGAAACCCTAATTTCTTGAGTTTTGTTCATGATCAAGCTAGTTCAAGATTCGTCGGCATCTTATTCACATGTTCGGAGATCTGTTCTTGAAAGATTATTGCTGCAGATCACATTCATTTTAGAAGATTGTTAATATTCCAGGTTTCTGAACCCTAAATCGTCCGTTCTCCGTGTAGCGGCGGGCACTACAGGGCTTCCGCTCCATCACACACACTGTGTTCTCCTTCGAGGTCTTCGCGCAGTCCTCGAACAACAGCACAATGGGTTCTCTGGAACCCTACTGGGCGCTTGCGCGAGATCCAGATGACCCCAGTTTCCAACGACGACACATCTTCCAGCGGAGGCGACACTTCTCATTTCGATCCGCAGCTCCATGCAAGCTGCATCCCATCACCATCGCCTGCCGGAGCCCCATCGGCAACCCTCCATGCTATCGCCTCGTCGCACCGCAACTCCCAAGCCGCATCCAAGGGGGAGACGAACCCACGCGGCAGCGACACCTCCTCCCAGTTGACATCGTTGGGAACCCTAGAGGAGGTGGCCTATTCAGCCTTAGGCGATTTCCTCAGTGGCCTTAGGCAGCGCATATACAACACCTGTCACACGTGGGCAAGCAGCGCGCGAGAGCGCACGATGCTCTCCTCCAGCGCCTCTAGGTGGCGCTTCCACTGGCGGCCCCCTTCTCCCCCGCATACGATTCAGCCGCGCCCGCGGCTACGGCAACGCCCAAAGATGAGTACGATTCAGCCGCGGCTACGGCAACGCCTAAAGATGAGGTGGAACCCCGGCCCCCTCCCTCGCTTTTGCTCCCTCGTGCAGGCGGCGCGAGGCTCCTCTCCCATTTGGCACATCCCCCGATCCTCTTCTCGCGCCTCCGTTAAGCGCATGCGGATCTCTCTGCAGGATGGGGCGGCGGTGCCCTTTCAAAGACAGAAGCCCCATCGGGGGTGCATTTCAAGAGAGGGTTCCCTATTGGGAACTCGAATTTGGGTTATTGGTTTTAACTCCACAAAGGGCATGCTCTTTTAATATTAAAAAAATGTATAAAAAAGAAGGGAGAGAGTGAGAGTGGACCGAGTATAAAAAAATGGATTGTTTCAAAAAAAATGAATGAGAAAAAAATGAGAAAAGACGCGTACATTGAAAAGCCGTACGCAAAAGATTTGAAAAAAAAGAACACAACAACAACAACAAAGCCTTTTTCCACAATCAAGTAGGGTCAGCTATGTGGATTCTTTGCCTCCATTCAGATCTATATTGGGTCTATTCCGGGCTTATATCCAAAAAACTAAGATCCCTTCGTATAGTCTCTTTCCAACACTTCTTAGGCCGTCCTCGCCCTCTCTTAGCCAGCTCAGTATCCCAACACTCGCATCTCCTAACCGGTGCATCAGTTGGTCTTCTTTGCAAATGACTAAACTATCTTATGTGGTTTTCTCGCATCTTATCCTCGATTGGAGCTACACTAGCTTTCTTTCTGATTGCCTCATTCCGAATCCGATCTTTACGTGTGTGTCCACACATCCACCTTAGCATTTTCATTTTTGCTACAACTATTCTCTGCACATGTCTATGGCTTACATGCCAACATTCAGATCCATAGAGCATAGTAGGTCTCACGGTTGCTTTGTAAATTTTTCTTTTAATTTTTAAAGGAATTTTCTTATCACAGAGCACAACAGATTCTCCTCTCCACTTTAGCCAGGCTGCATTTATTATATTAGTAACATCTCCATCAATTTCCCCATCATGTTGCAAAATAGATCCCAGATATCTAAAAGAATCTCTCTTCCAAATGTTATCGTCACCAATCTTCACCTCGATTCCTTCACCATTGCTTCCATCAAAGGTGCACTCCATGTATTCCATCTTAGCCCTACTTATACGAAATCCTTTAGTTTCCAATGCATGTCTCCATACCTCAAGCTTCTCATTTACTCCATCTCTAGTCTCGTCAATCAACACAATATCATCGGCAAATAACATACACCAAGGTAAATCATCGTGAAAAAAAGAGAAAGAGAAAAAATGATTAAAAAAATGAATGAATGAATGAATGAATGAATTGAGAAAACCGAAAAACATATTATCGGCTTATTTGGTTTGTTGTTTCCCCATTTTTTCTTGTCTTCTCCCTACATTGTCGATGTCATTGTGTAGAGTCATAGGTCTTCAGATGCCAGATTCTTTAGACCAACCAGTCATATTTTTAGACTCTACAATTGTTCAGACTCAACGATTTATTTCGAGTCTTCAGATTCAGACACGCACGTGTATGCGGTCTTTTCAGATGGGCATGTGTTTGCCATCGTTTCGGTGGTCTCCGTTATTCTTTCTTGTTTTATCGGCCAGAGTTTTCATGTGAGCTATAGGAACTCCAGAGTAGAGGACCATTCCCTATGCCATGTTGGTTAGGGTTTTCATGTGGTTCATAGGAACTCAGAGTAGAGTACCATTCTCTGTGCCAGATGGGAGAGACCCAGTTCTCTGACGAGGAGACTTTTAGACTCCATTCTCCAGCGATAGTGGACTTCGACTAGGATTGCAGTCCACGACCTTTCAGTTCGACCCTTTTCAGAGATGGAGCAGTTGTCCACATGTTGTGGCGGGCCATAGTACTCCGACAAGGAGACTCATTTCAGTTGCACTGACTCTGACAGGCGCGGTTCAGAGCACATGCTCTCCGACGAGGAGATTCAGTTGACTCACACTCCAACCGTTTTGTCCTCCTCATCTACACGGCATGAGAAGCAATGTCATCGACAACAGCCGACAGTTGTACGCGTTGAGTTGATATTGTCCGTAGTGTCATGTATTGTGAGTTGAGTTTCTTTCTGTTTGTCCAAGCTGAGCATTGCATGCTCCATCTTGAGGTGGAGTGTTGGAGTATTTGGTTGTGTGCCTCTTATGTTGTAGATGGGTAAGTGGATACCTCCAGGATCCATTTACCCCATCCAGTCTTTAGACCCACATCCACCGGTTTGGAGATGTGGAGACTCAGTGGGGGCTATATATAGAACCCCACACCCTTGTAGTCGGATGAGAAAGTTCAATAGAATATCCACCCCTTTGAGGGCTTGTCCTGTGGTTTCATCCCGCTCCTTAGGGAGTAGGGTTCCACGTAAAATCCCTCGTATTTTACAAATTTTATTTCTTTATTCTTTGATTCCGCTTCCGCATTCCTATTTTCTAATAACTCTGAGTCAAGGGATGACATAAAGGCTCATGCTATAGTGGCATTCCTATATTCATGCTGTTGCTCAATGCAGGTAGGAATGTGTATAAAACTATGAAGATGCTCAAACATGCCTCGGAGATACGAGAAGTGGGTATGAAGAGGCTGGCCATTATGCTTGGTCGAGAAAATGTCATACTGCAACTTAGTATTTTGCTCTCATTCTTCTCTTGCCCATATGTGTCAGCTAGGATATCCTACATAGCCTTGGCTGTGCGTTGATTGACAATGTCGTTGGCAATCTCCGTGGTGAGCGTCCCGGAGAGCCAAATCCGTGCATAAGCATCATCTTGCTTCCATGAAGCATTATCCCCAGTTTCGTCTATCAGCTCGGAATCAGTCAAAATGTGCTCCTTGTTATGGCATTGCATAAATGTGCGAAATTGCATGGACCACAACTCGTAGTTGGTCTTATCCATCTTCATGATAGGAGCCGGGCCCTTGAAGGCATCAGACGATGAAAAACGTCCCTCTTGTTCTTTGACATGATGAAAAAGTTGTCGAACATCCGGCGAAACTGGGGAGTAGACCTCTTTGAGTGAGTCTACACAATCATATGAAGGAACGTTTGTACGTGTAAACTCATACAACCATCCTCTTCAATCTTTGTTGTAGTATATGGTTGGAAAACATGTTTTATATGCTCGAAATCACGTATTCAGATCAGAATCCGACAGTTAACCCCGATCTAGAACCGTTGCTCTGATACCATGTTGGAGGAAAAATAGAATTGTGATATCATTATTGAGACCATAGAGCTCTCTTATATAGGAGAAAAGTCCTAGGTAAACTACACGAGAGATATATGAAAGAAAGAGAAATAAGAAATAAATATAAAGAGACAAATATCTCAACATAAACTACCAAGGTCCTTGGTCACAAACTGCTGACCTAGGAAATCCTTAGCAGCTTGAATGCCCTGCTCGTCATCCCCTGTAACAATGATATTATCAACATAGAAAAGACTGACATTATAACTCTCTGAGTCCTGTGCACAAACAGAGAGAGATCGACAGTCGATCGCACAAACCCCTGTTGCTCTATCAAGCCTGAGAGCTTCTGGAACCATGCTCTTGGACTCTGCTTAAGGCCATAAATAGGCTTGTGTAGCCTGCAAACCTTCTGACACTACTCCTTAACAATGAACCTAGGGAACTGCTGCATGTAAACCTCCTCTTGCAGATCACCATATAGAAAAGCATTCTTCACATCAAGCTGATAGATGGTCAATCTTGTGTCACATCAACAGACATAAGGATACACATTGTAGAATGTCTGGCAACTGGAGAAAAAGTATCCTGATAGTCCACCCCATATGTCAGGGTGAACCCACGTGCCACTATTCTCGCCTTGTAGCGATCCATACTGCCATATGCACGGTGCTTCACAGTCAACACCCACCAGCACCCAACAACGGATGCGTCAACTGGAGCTGAAATAAGACTCCAAGCACCACGCGACTGTAGTGCAACCATCTCCTCCTCCATGGCTAGACACGATTGATTGGCCTGAATAGCCTCTGGATATGTCAGTGGTATATCCACAACTGATAATGCCAAGGTAAATCTTCTGAAATCCTCTGAAAGTCTGCTCAAGGAAATATGGGTTGCAATAGGATATGTAACACACGTATGTCTCTGCTTTCACAGAGCAATTGGCACATCAAGATCATCTGCCATGTCATGAACCTGTAAGTTTCCCTCTTGAGAGGGTATCTTCTTATCTTGTAGACTCTTGCTGCACAGACAACTCAACAGTGCCATCATTAGAAACAATGTGCTCATTACATACATGATGCATACTAGATGATGGGAAAGACCTGTGAGCTGGGGGAACAGAGCGAGACTTGCGAGTAAACACAAGTGACAAAAACTGAGTCAATGTAGGTAGTGGTACATGGACACCACATGAGCATGTCGAGGAGCAGGAGTAGGTACAGGAGATGGTGGTGGTGGTGGACTGGGCAAATGGTTGAGCAGGAGGTGTAGGTGGTGGTAGGATCAAGGTTCGAAATCTCGATTTTGATTTCGTTTTGATGCCCTCCAAAACCAAACTTTCGATGAAATTTCGATCGTTTCGATGGAAATGTCGAAAATGGCTAAAAAACCCATTTTCGACCATTTTTTCGCAAAGATCTTTTAAGTTATCACACCAATAAATAACTTACAAATAGACACTTATATCACACTTATTGCTCACATATGCCCCTTATATCGCACATATAGTCATATCGACCATATCAACCAAATATATGCTAATGTTGATTCTTGGCTGATACATACTGGAAATTGATATCAAACAATCCAAGATCTTAAACTAACAATAGCTTAAAAATGCACAGTTATATCACACATATCTCTCATTCGTACGTCTTATATCACACCATATCGGTCATATCATACATATTGTTGAGCTGACTGATAGATATTGGAAATAGAAATCAAAATAATTGTTAACAACACTTAGAAGATGTCTTTTGTTTATCAAAATAGATGAGCATCTGATTCTAAATTGTAGATAATGATTAATTAAACGATGTTTCGTTTATAGAAATAACCACAGTGGACAAGCTTCTAATGAATTGCGCAGACTTACAATAAAGATGCATCTATTTATGAAGATAAATGACAAAAGAATGAAATAAACAAGCTATATCGGATATATAGAAGCTCTAGAGTTGTTTCATCTTCATTGCTTAAACCCAAAGGGGAGCAAGCTCCCCAAGTTGAAGAATCGTCGTATGTACCCCCCTGTCGCACCATACCCAAAGGGGAGGAAGATCCCCGAATATATAAATCATTATGTGTTTCAATTTCGAGAATAGGTAAAAAAGTAGGAAATCCAGAAAATTTTGTACCAAAGCCCATGAATTTCAATTGAAATGGGCCGATATGTCGAAATACCCATCTTGGTAGAAATCCGGGAAATCGACATATATAGGAGTCTCGTTCGTTACCCATGACCTCGCGAAACTGAAATTTCAACGAAATTTCAAACCATGAACGTAATATAGATTATATAATGCTTAGGTGCTAACTATATTTCCTCTATATTTATAAATAACTTTTTTACAATTGTGTTCCTCTTTTATTATGTAATATCGGTTATGTCCCTCCCTTTTTATCAATAATAGTTGTGCCCTTACCTTCTTAGACAATTGACAGTTCTGCCCCTTCAGTTGGTTTCTGTTCATTCCCTTCCCAATCGGGTGTACTCTCAGGGGGAACATGTGTAATTGGAAAGAAAAAATAAGGTTATAACTGTAATTTTTTGAAAGTCAATTGTAAGCAAGGTTCGAAATCTCGATTTCGATTTCTCGTTTCGGTCCCCTCCAAAATCGAAATTTCGAGAAATTTCGACCGTTTCGGTGGGAATGTCAAAAATGGCTAAAAAATCCATTTTTGATCATTTTTCACAAATTAAGATCTTCCAAGTTACTACACAATAAATAACTTACAAATGCATACTTATTACACATATTGCTTATTTATGCCCCTATGTCGCACATATCGGTCATATCGGCCAAATCGACGCTAATGTTGATTCTTGGCTGATACATGCTGGAAGTTGATATCATCCAATCGAAGATCTTTAAACAACAACAGTTTACAAATGCACACTTATATCACATACATCTCTCATCTGTATGCCTTATACCACACAATATCGGTCATATCAGACATATTATTGAGTTGACTGATAGATACTGGAAATGGAATTCAAAATAACTAAGTTAACAACATATAGAAGACGTCTTTTGTTCATAAAAATAAACGAGCATCTTGATTCTAAAATGTAGATAATGATTAATTAAACGATGTTTTGTTCATAGAAATAACTGTTGTGGACAAAGTTCTAATGAATTACAGAATTAATTACATATTTAGAATAAAGATGCATCTATTTTCGAAGATAAATGACAAACGAATGAAACGAACACGCTATATCAGATATATAGAAGCTATAGAGTTGTCCATTACTTAAACCGAAAGTGGAGGAAGATCCCCAAGTTGAATAATCGTCGTATGTACCCCCTTGTCTCACCATACCCTACCAGACGGGGGTGTAAATCATCTCCATACCCTATTGTCGCACCATGCCCCTGACCCGAAACAAAATATATTAATCATTATGTGTTCTAATATTATGAATAGGTAAATAAGTAGTAACATCAAACTCACATAGATAATATCATTGATATACATAGATATCGACGAAATTTCATCGATATCGGTCGAAATCTAGGAAATTTTGTACTGAAACCCATGAATTTCAATCGAAATGGGTTGATATATCGTAATATCATAGAAATTTCGGTAGAAATGTAGGAAATCAACATATATAGGAGTTTTTGATACCCATGACCTCTCGAAATCGGAATTTCGATGATTTTTTTTTGAAATTTCACGAAATTTCAATCCATGGGTAACCGTAGGAGGTGGAGGAATGTAGATCTCGTATTTAGAATCTGGTGGGGTCTTTTTGTCACATGCAGAAGAGAAATACATGACAGACTCAAAAAATGTAACATCAACACCAGCAATGTAATTCTGCCAAAGCAGATCAAAGCAACGGTACCCCTTTTGTGTACGAGAGTAGCCAACAAAAACATACTTGACAGCTCTGGGGAGAGCTTGTCAAAACCATGAGTAAAATCATGAACAAATGCTACAGATCCAAATATGAGGTGTAAGGGAGAATAGATCCTTCTCGAGAAGCACAATTGAGAAAGTGATCTTTTCTAACAAAACAGAGGAAGGCATGTGGTTCATTAAGTAGCAAGCAGTGAGAATGCATCACCCCAGTAAGCGTGAGGAGCATGACTATGAATCAACATAGTTTTTGTCACATCGAGTAACTGACGATGTTTGTACTCGGCAACACCATTCTACCAAGATGTATGGGCACATAAGGTCTGGTGTGCATGCCAAGAAACTTGAGAAACTCAGAAAGCTGTAGGGTGCAAAACTCTAAGGCATTATCAGAACGTCGATATTTGACATTGGCATATAAAATATTTTTTTTATCTCTTTACTGAATGACATGATAACATACCTTACCTCAAACTTATTCTTCAAAAGGAAAACCCAAGAAAGTCTAGAAAAATTATCTAAAATGATCAAGTAAAAACGATGTCCTTAGTGATCATGAACACGACTCGGACCCCAAATATCTAAATGAAGGAGCTCAAACAACTGAGAACTGCTCCAACTCTAACGAGATGGAAAGGAGGAATGGTAGTGCTTCCTAAGCTGGCAAGCCTCGCATTGAAAGGAAGATCGCGTGGAGATATGTGGGAGGACATGATACAACTTCTGTAGAGGAAGATAGCCAAAATGTAGGCATCACAGGTACGGTGAGACTGGTCCAGTAGGAATAGCGAAGGCACCGACATGAGGAGGCTAGAACAGTCTATAGAACCGTCGCTGCACGGTAAGGCCTTAAATGTCGGTTTCGGTCACCATTTCGATATCGACCAAAACAAAATTTCGATGGAATTTCGGTGGAATTTCGACCGAAATTTCGGTCATTTCGGTCATTTTTTGTACTAGCACCCCCATATTTCGGTCATTTCGATCGAATTTCGATTTCGACTGGATATCGATATTCGACAGAAATTCGACCGAATTTCGCTGAAATTTGAGGCCATGCTGCACGGTCACACCCAAGCCCTGCCCGTGAGTATGTCTTGAAACACAAGTGATGAAGGGTAGAAATAGGCACGACAATTCAGATCCCTAGTAATATGACTAGTAAAAAGTAAGTTCATCTGAAAATCATGGGCATATAAAACATTCTGAAGGCACATGGATGGTGTCAGATACAACTCCCCCTGTCCGGTGATGGGTAAGTGGGCTCCATTATTAATAACAACCCAAATGCCAAGAGGTATAGTCCTGTAGGACCTGAATTGGGCTCTGTCTCTACACAGATGGTGGGATGCACCAAAGTCCATGTTCTACTCTGTCATAGCTGCACTGCTACTACTAATAAAAGCGTAAGCGATACCTGAGGAGCTCGAAGAGAGTCTGGCTGCAGTTGCAATATCTGTGGATCCTGTATTGGTGGTGCCAGTTATCGGAGTCATGATCTCTCGTATATGAAAGACAATGTCATCTTGGCATGGATCTACTTGGGAAGCTGGAGTCTCTGAAGGCTTGATCTGTTCTGCTACATGAGCAGATGCAGAGTATCCATGCTTCAGATAGCATGTGCCCTCTGAGTGTCCTGGATGACGACAATAGGTGCAAGGACCACGCTAGCGTCCACCACCTTTGTCGCGGGGACTACGTCCTCTAAACTGGGTAGACCCTCCTCTGTCGTGAGAATCGACCATCGTTGAAGAGGGCTGTGAAGTGGCAGTAAGAGGAATAAGAGGCCTTTTGAGATGACTGTAGGCCTCCTTCATGAAAGGTATGGTCTCCCTAGTAAGGAGCTGTGCTCATGCTGCATCATACTCTGGGACGAACGCAACCAAAAAGATTCCAACCGTCGTGGAGTTCATGTATGCCATCTGCTGCTCAGTGGATGTCGTAATAGGCTTAAAAGCTGTGAAGCTTTCGAATATGCCACGAAGAGAAAAGTAGAATATGTACAGTGGACGATCATTCTGCTTGTCATGTAAATGTCAAACTAAAGCTGAAGAATCTTGGCCTCATTCTTAGCTTGGGCATAAGTAGATGCCCAAATATCCCACATTGTCTTGACAGTGGGCTGATTCACAATATCGTTAGCTATCTCAGTGGTGAGGGTCCCAAAGAGCCCAATACACTTTTTTCTTCCACGAAGCATTGTTCCCAATCTTATCCATCGGTGTTGTCTTCGTCAGAATGTGCTCCTTACTGTTGCACTACATGAGGGTGAGAAACTACATGGACCAGAACTCATAGTTGGTCCCATCCATCTTTATAATGGGAGTCAGGCCTTTGAAAGCATCAAGCGAAGAAAAGATAACATCCTTGTTCTCTGATATGATAGAAGAACAACTGAAAATGAAGCTTGACTGGAAAGTAGACCGATCTGAGCGAGTCTACACAATCATATGGAGGATTCGTTGTACGCGTAGACTAATACAACCATCTTCGTCACTCCTCGAGCCGCACTAGGGTCGGAAAACGTGATTTGTAGGTCTGAAATCACATTTTCTGATCAAACTCAGACTGTTTCGGACAACAGATCGGACCACAAAGGCGTAAGGCAGAACACGGAGGCACGAGGAGGTGCATGGGAGGCTGTTGGGATGTGCAACAACACCCTAACGACCCTTGGGAACGGCTGGCGACAACCTTGGAGCTGTGCACGAAAGTTGTTGGGGCCCCGACGCTGCCTGGGGATGTCAATGGCTAAGGAGGGGGAGGAAGGGCCCCTGTGGTGGCGTGCGGTGGTGAGCGGCGATGCGGTGGCACGCGTGAAGAGAAGAGGATGCTGACGGGTAGGATTTAGGGGTTGGGTGGGATACGGGAACTCCGATCTAGGATTGTCATTTTGATACTATTGGGAAAAATGAACCAGATGTTTATTCCATAAGCCCTAGGCTCTCTTATATAGGAGAGTAGCCTATGGGTAAATTACATAAAGCATACAGCTGAAAATAAAAATAACAGAGAGACGCACATAAACTAATATATACGTTAACACTCCCCCTCAAGATGGAGCATAGATATCAATCATGCTCAGCTTGGACGCACACTTCTGGAATGGGCCTCGTAGTAATGCCTTGGTGAATATATCAGCAGTTTGATTTTCTGAGGTAACATGAGATGTAGCAATGAACCCCTTCTGAATCATGTCACGTATGAAGTGACAGTCAACCTCAATATGCTTGGTCCGCTCATGGAATGCTGGATTGTTTGCAATGAACAAGGCTTCCTGATTGTCACATTCTAAGTTCATAGGAAGTGGTACATCTAGACATAGATCCGTAAGCACAGCCTTTACTCACATCATTTCTGTGCTAGCCTGAGCCATAGCCCTATATTCAGATTCAGCACTAGATCTGGCTACCACCGTCTGTTTCTTGCTCCTCCATGAGATTAGAGAATCTCCAACGTAGACTGCAAACCCCAAGGTGGACTTCCTGTCCTTGGGACAACCTGCATAGTCTGCATCCGCACATGCTGAGATGGAAATCCCCTTTCCCTTCTTGAATAGCAAACCTGCACCTGGAGATGATTTGAGGTATCTAAGTATCATATGTATGGCATCCATATGAACCTGACGTGGTTGCTCCATGAACCGGCTCACACGACTCACTGCAAATGATATATCGGGCCTAGTGATCGTGACATACAACAGTTTACCTACCAGTTCTCTGTATCTTCTCCTGTCCACCTCCTCTGTGTCATCATCATATAGCTTCATGCTGGGGTCCATTGGTGTCGTAGCAGGCCGACACCCAAGCATACCTGTTTCACTCAACAAGTCCGTAACATATTTCCTCTGCGACATTACTAACCCATACGGATTTCTAGCGAATTCCAGCCCCAGAAAATATCTAAGGACTCTAAGATCCTTAGTGACAAATTCGCTCCCCAGCTTCTCTTTCGCCTGCTTTATGCCTTGCTCATCATCTCCTGTAATCAAGATGTCATCTACGTAAACCATAATTGCAATAATACCTCTTGAAGTCTTCTGTACAAACAAGGAATGATCAGCATTAGAGCGTTTGTATCCCTATTTTTCAAAGAGGTCTGAGAGCTTCTGAAACCATGCTCTGGGGCTCTGCTTAAGGCCATAGATAGCCTTATGATGTCTGCACACCTTGGAACACTCCCCCTCAACAGCAAAACCGGGTGGCTGTTGCATATAGACTTCCTTCTGTAGGTCTCCATATAAGAACGCATTCTTCACATCCAACTGATATAGCGGCCACTCTCGATTGACTGCGACTGACAGCAAGATTCGTAGAGTGGAATGACGGGCTACTGGCGAGAATGTATCAAGGTAATCCACCCCGTATGTCTGTGTAAATCCACGTGCAACAAGGCGGGCCTTGTATCTGTCAATACTGCCATCAACATTTTGCTTCACCGTAAATACCCACTTGCAGCTCACCGGGGTCACATCTGGAGGTATATGAACTAGACTCCAAGTTCCCCTAGATTGTAGTGCTGCCATCTCTTCCTCCATTGCTAGACGCCATCTACTATCCTGCATAGCATCTTGATAATTCCGTGGAATATCTACAGCTGATAAGACCACCACAAAGTTCATGAAATCCCCAGATAGTCGCTCAAATGACACAGTAGCTGATAATGGATATGTAACGCAGCTCCTCTTCGATTTGCGTATAGCAATATGAACATCTAAATTAGTTGTGTCCTCATCTGGCCCCTGCAACATATCCTGCTCAGAAATATCATTAGATCCATCAAGAGAAGTATCTTCCGTACATATCGTAGGCGAGCTAGGAGATGAGTCATGACCATGAGCTGGAGGAGGCATGCGGGTATAATGGAATGGTAGTGGTGAAACAGGGATAGTACGTGGAGGTGGTGGTGGTGGTGGTGGTGACGGTGCTGGAGGTGGTGGAGTCATATATATGGCGTCGGTAGTCAGTGGAGGTAGCTGCTGATCACCTGAGGATGAAAAATACATTACGGATTCAAAAAATGTAACATCTGCACTGACCATATACCGCCTACGCAAAGGATCAAAACACTTGTACCCCTTTTGAGTTCTGGAGTACCCAACAAACACACACTTGACAGCCCTAGGAGAGAGCTTGTCAGTATCAGGAGACAACTGGTGGACAAAGGCAACTGAACCAAATACCCGAAGAGTAGGGAAAACAGATCCTTCCTAGGATAGATAAGGGAAAAAGGAATCTGTTCATCCAAGACAGAGGACGGCATACGGTTAATTAGGTAACATGCTGTGAGAACCGCGTCACCCCAGTAAGAATAAGGAACATGACTCTGTATCAGGAGTGATCTTGTGACATCTAGTAGGTGGCGATGTTTCCTTTCAGCGATCCCATTTTGTTGAGAGGTGTAAGCGCATGATGTTTGATGGATAATCCCTTTTGATGAGTAGTAGTTGGCTAGGACATGAGTGCACAGTTCTAGGGCATTATCACTTCTCACAAATTTCACAGATGTGGAGAAAACGTTTTGAATTTCATTCAGAAAATGGATAATAATATTGCCTGCTTCAGATTTATTTTTCATCAAAAATACCCATGACACACGAGAAAAGTCATCCACAATAACTATATAAAATTTGTGTCCCTGAGGATCAGGTACACGACTCGGATCCCAAATATCAATATGAAGTAATTCAAACTTAGAGATACTACTCCGACCTGGACGACTGGGAAAGGTAGACCGGTGATGCTTTCCCAACTGACAAGCCTCACATTGGATAGATGTGTGAGGAAGACCCTAGGGTAACACACGACGCAACTTCTGAAGCGGTAGATGCCCAAAGCGCAGATGCCACAGCAAAGGAGATACTGGTCCAGTGGGAAGAGATGAGGTTCCAGCGAATGGGCTGATTTAGGCGGTAGAGGCCTCCTTGCTCATAGCCACGACCAATCACGTTGCCCGTACGGATGTCCTGAAAAATAAGAGAATATGGATCAAAAACTGCCCGACATTGTAAATCCTTCGTAATCTGATTGATTGATAACAAATTCATTGAAAAATCAGGTGCATGTAGCACATTCTTGAGCTGCATAGAAGATGTCAGTCTAATCTCCCCCTGACCAGTGATGGGAGAATGTGTACCATTGGCAATGACCACTGTCCGGCCTGGAGGAATCTGAGAATATCCTGTAAGTAAACTCTGATCGCCACATAGATGATGCGTAGCGCCCGAGTCCATAATCCACGGTAATGTATCTGATCTACTACTGGTAAATGCAAGTTTGCTACCTGAAGCACTGGTAGACGCAGAGGCAGAAGCAACAGCATCAGATTGACTCTCAGTAGTAGGTGCTGGGCCAGATGGGGGAATAATGCCCCTTAGACGGGCAACTAGATCATCGAACCGCTGATCCAAAGTAGCAGCAGATGGAGGCTCTATCTGCTCAGCGACTCGTGCAGATGCAGGAAATCCATGCTTCGAGTAGCACGTGTCTTCATTGTGTCCAACGTGATGACAATAGGTACATGTTGGCCGAGTGCGGCCTCCTCTGCCACGAGGTCCACGTCCACGGGTCTGATGATGAAATCTGCGACACCTGTTGGCGGCCATTGCTGAAGTATTCTGATTCGTGGCCGTGGAAGGAACGGTGATGCGGCTCAGTCTATGGAAGGCTTCCTCCATGGGAGGAACAGTAGAATCGGCCAAGATCTGGGATTGTGCCGCCTCATACTCTGGATCAAGTGCAACAAGGAACACGCCCACCATAGTCGCATTCCGATATGTCTTCTATTGTTCTGGCGTGGCTGTCAGAGGTATGAAGCTGTAGAGCTTCTCAAACATCCCTCTCAGGGATGTGTAGAGTGAATGTAGAGGGTGACCATTCTGCTTTATAGTGAATATATTATGCTGGAGTTGCAGAATCTTTGTCTCGTTCTTCGCCTGAGAATATGTTGTCGCCAGAATGTCCCACATGTCTTTGGCTGTGGGCTGATGTAGAATGTCATTGGCAATCTCAATCGCTAACGTACCGGATAGCCAAACTTTGGCGTATGCGTCATCGGCCTCCCAAGAGGCATTGGCTCCAGTCTTCTCAGCAGGCTCTGGTTCGGTAAGAATATGCTTCTTACCCGTTGACTTCATCATGCTCATGAACTGCATCGCCCACAGTTCATAGTTTGTACCGTCCATCTTTACAATAGGCGCTGGACCACGAAAGGCGCCAATGGATGAGATATCCGCCTTGCTTTCTGACATACTGGAAACTGAAGATTGGAGCAATTGACTGAAGATGAGATTTGTCTACAATGACATGGAAAGGTTTAGTTGCATGTGTAGACCTCAAGCAACTAAACCCATTTGGTTGAAGGTGTGCGCTCTAAGGCTGATTCACGAATGCACACCTAGGGTTGATTTACGAACGCACGCCGCTGGATCGCGCAGGCGCACAGGGGTGCGTACGGGAGCCGCGCTCAGTCACGCGACGCGGGAGCTAGCGCGTAGTCGCGCGCAGATGCTGTGCAGAGGCGCGCATGGATGAGCGCGCAGAGGGCGCGGTGCGCGGAGGGCTAGCGCGCAGGCGAAGACGCGCAGAGGGGCGGCGCGCGGAGGGCTAGCGCGCAGGTGCTGGTGCACTCGCGTAGTCGCGCGGCGGAGGCGCAGGTGTGCCTCGGCGGCACCGATGAGAGAGAGAGAGAGAAAGAGAGGCCGGCGGGTAGGGTAGGGATAGGGTTAGGGTTTCGATAACTCCGGTCTAGGACCGTCGCTCTGATACCATGTTGGGAAAAATGAACCAGATGTTTATTCCATAAGCCCTAGGCTCTCTTATATAGGAGAGTAGCCTATGGGTAAATTACATAAAGCATACAGCTGAAAATAAAAATAACAGAGAGACACACAGAAACTAATATGTACGTTAACAGATACCATGTATAAATGAAAGAATGAATTGCTTTATTGATGGGGACCTAGGGTTCTCTTATATATGAGAGAAACCTGTTGGGAAAATTACATGAAGAAGATAAAGAAAATAGAAATTAGTAAAAGATGACTAATATCTCAACAATATGCAATGGCTTGGTGTTATATGCATGAATCAGAGGGCAGGGGTGGCAAGCCATGCACTATGTGTAACTGGCAAGCCATGCACGACACATTGTTAGGGTTATGACTTAGGAAAGATTGGCATTGGGGAAGCTAGTTCCTCAGGATTGAGCTATGGTGATGAAAGTTGTGGGTTTTGCCTTCTTCGTTGTATTCTTCTTTTTCTTCAGGTGTTGGGTGTGATGTTGGAGAAGACAATGGTTCTTTTTCTTTGTGATTGCTGGAGTTGTGTTGCACAGATGTGTTGAAAGCCTTAATTTTTTTCTTTGATAAATGAATCTTCATTGAACCATGATTCCAACCAAGCATGTACCTTCAAACTGCTTTGTAGTGCCATTTCACCCTCTTTCGCTTTGCATATGAATACACACCTTAATTGGAACGACATGCTTCATTATTTACTGTCTAATACTTGACTGGATTGCGGAATCATAGGGGATGATTTGAAGTCCATTCTCTAATACCTGACGCAATTGAAAATTTTAAATGGTAGAAAAATAGAGATGATGGGAGGAAGAAGATTAACACATGCCCGCCACGGGATTTTGGTGGAGAAAGCGTGGAGATACGCAAGAGAGGGACAAAAAGAGGAGAGAATATATCAAGGAACTCCAATTTTTCTTATTGGAGGCTTGCGATTATAAAGAAAAATGAAAAAAAATATTGATCCTAACCAACCCTAATTCGAGTCTATCAGTTTCTCAACAAATTAAAGATCACATACATGCGATCTTGTCATTTTTAGAAAACACAATTGGTAACGAACTCATACTAGAAAAGTTAACACTAATTAATTAGTGAGTATTTTGGACGGAATTAAAAGTGACAACAAACCCTAATTTAACCAAATCCTAAATTTTGTCTTAATATCAATGAAGACGATGCTATACCTGATGGCATGTTAACAATAATTGATGATGGAAGTGGGTTTGAGATTGGTCGTCGCTCCCATGATGGTGTCAGTTCCAACGGAAATGACATAGTGTTAGATAATAGGTTGCATGAAATTTGGATCTTGCAGTCGTGATAAATTTAATGTATTGAGTATATATCAACACACATTGTGGATATTTGAAAATGACTCTTCCATCTCCACATACACTTGATGACACTTGGGGCGAAACTATTTCACTTTCTTCAAGCTTGTGTGACTTAAAGGATCATTAAATCGTGGGAATCATTTGGTGTTGGGAGAAAAATGATTCATATCATTAGAATAGACCGAGGGCTCTCTTATATAGGAGAAAAGCCCTTGGGTTAATTACATGATAAGTACCCAGAGAAAAACATAACATGTAAAATAGATAAAGAGATAAATATATTTCAACACTCCCCCTCAGGCTGGAGCATATCTATCTATCATGCTCAGCTTGGAACAACACCTCTGAAATGGACCTCTAACTAGAGCCTTGGTGAAGATGTCAGCCATCTGATCTCCTGTGGAAACACGGGAGGTGGATATGAAACCTTTCTGGATCATGTCTCTGGTGTAATGACAATTCACCTCTATATGCTTTATCCGTTCATGAAATAAATGGTTATTTGCAATAAATAGTGCAGCTTGATTATCACACAAGAGCTGCATAGGAAGAGGAACCTCAATGGTAAGGTCAGTCAATACCGACCTAACCCACATCATCTCTGCACTCTCTTGTGCCATGGCCCTGTATTTAGATTCTGCACTTGATCTAGCCACCACTGTCTGCTTCTTGCTTTTCTACGAGACAAGTGGGTTCCCTACAAACACAACAAAGCCTGAAGTAGACTTTCTGTGCTTGGGACAACCTGCATAGTCAGCATCTGCGCAAGTCGTCACCTCAAGGGATGCATCTCTGCTGAATATAAGACCCGAACTAGGTGAGTTCTTCAAATATCTCAATATCATATAGACATCATCCATATGCACCTTTCTAGGTTGCTCCATGAACTGGCTAACTTTGCTTACTGCAAATATTATATCCAGCCTGGTGATAGTGGCATATGAAAGCTTCCTAACCAGTTCTCTATATCTCCTGCTATTTACCTCCTCAATGTCATCATCATATAATCTCATACTCTGATCCATGGGGGTAGTAGCAGGCTTGCATCCTGTCATACCTGTCTCAGCAAGAAGATCTGTCACAAACTTCCTCTGGGTCATCACCAGACCACGTTGGTTCCTGGCGAACTCCAACCAAGGAAATATCGAAGAGTACCAAGGTCCTTGGTCACAAACTGTTGACCTAGAAACTCCTTGGCAGTTTGAATACCTTGGTCATCATCCCCTGTAACAACAATGTCATCCACATAAACAAGAATGACAATAATACCTCTATGTGTCCTCTGAACAAAAAGTGAGTGGTCTGCAGTAGATCGCACAAACCGCTGTTGTTCTATCAATTCTGATAGTTTATGGTACCAAGCTCTCGGACTCTACTTCAGGCCATAAATTGCCTTATGGAGCCTGCACACCTTATGGGACTCCCCCTCAGTAGCAAACCCTGGTGGCTGCTGCATATAAACTTCCTCCTGCAGATCCCCGTAGAGAAAGGCATTCTTCACATCAAGCTGGTACAAAGGCCAGTCACGTGACACTGCAACGGAAAGAAGAATGCGTAGTGTCGAGTGTCTGGCCACAGGAGAGAAAGTATCATGATAATCCACCCCATATGTTTGGGTGAATCCTCGTGCCATAAGTCTTGCCTTGTAGCGATCCACACTGCCATATGCCCTTTATTTGATTGTAAATATCCACTTGTAGCTAACAACAGAGATCCCTGGAGGAGCAGAAACAATGGTCCACGTCCCTCATGACCTCAACGCAACCATCTCCTCTTCCATTGCAATTCACCACCTACTGTCCTGAAGCGCCTCCTGATATGTACGCGAGATAGTAACAGTAAAGAGTCCCGCTACAAATTTCATGTACTCCTCTGAAAGATGGTCCAAAGAAACATGAGCAACAAGAGGATACGTGGCACATCGGCGACGAGGCTTCCTTAGGGCAATAGGAACCTCCAGATCATCATCCATTCTGTCTGTTGGAGTCAACTCATCCTGTGTATCATGCACAACTTCAGTGCCATCAGTAGAAACAATGTTATCATGACATACCTGAGGCGTGGTGGATGATGTGGATGATGCATGAGCAGAGAGGCGAGTATAAGACCTGCGAGTATAAACAGAGGGTAAGAACTTTGACTGGGTAGATGGAGGTAGAGGCGGTGGAGGTGGAGGTACAGCTTGGGGTTCATATGGTGGAGGAGACGGAGGTGGATGAACAACAACATCTTGCATCGGAAGTAGTATTGGATAGCCTGTCACATGTAGGGGAGAAATGCATAATCGACTCAAAGAAAGTGACGTGAACACTCACATAATATCTTCTGCCTATAGGATCATATCATCTATACCCTTTTTGGGTATGAGAATAACTAACAAAACACATTTAACAGCTCTAGGCGAGAGCTTGTCACGACCATGAGTGAAATTATGGACAAAGGCCACAGATCCCAAAACTATGGGAGTGAGAGAGAATAGTTCCTTCTCGGGAAATGCAATCAAGAAGGGAACAGAAGGGAACCTTTTCTCCAAGCATGGTGGACGGCATGCGGTTTACCAAGTAACAAGCCATGAGAACATCAACATCATCCCCCCAGAAAGAATGAGGGGTACAACTCTGGATCATTAGTGTTCTTGTGACATCAAGAAGGTGACGATGTTTGCGTTCAGCCACACCGTTCTGTTGATAAGTGTAATTGCAAGAGGTTTGATGAATAATTCCAAGATACCTGAGAAATTCAGATAAGTGTAATGTGGAAAATTCCAAAGCATTATCTGTACGAATGAACTTTACATTTGCAGAGCAAATATTTTTGACTACAACAAGGAAAAATTTTAATGATAGCACCTGCTTCAGACTTATGTTTTAACAAGAACACCTAAGAGAGTCTAGAATAATCATCCACAGCAACCATATAAAAACGATGCCCCTGATGATCAGGAATACGCCTAAGACCCCAAATATCAAAATGAAATAACTCAAAGGACTGACTAGTATGACGACTCGGATGACTTGGAAAAGAGGAGCGATGATGCTTCCCAAGCTGTCATGCTTCACAATCCAATGTAGTACGAGTTGATATCTGCGGTAGCACATGGCACATTTTCTGGAGAGGAAGGTGGCCAAAGCAAAGATGCCACATGAAACGAGAAACAGATCCGGAAGGAATGGTAGCAATTCCAGCACAAGGAGGTCTAGAAAGCTTATACAATCCTCTCTGCTCACGACCATGACCAATCACCCTGTCAGTTAGTATGTCCTGAAAAACAAAAGAAGAGGGATCAAAGATGGCACGACAATGTAAATCTTTTGCAAGTTGACTAATGGACAAAAGATTCATCTGAAATCTGGAGCATATAAGACGTTTGAAGATGCATAGAGGGGGCTAGGACAATTTTCCCCTGACCAACAATGGGTAGACGAACCCCGTTGGCAATAACCACAGTTCTGCCAGGTGTGATAGATCTTTATGTACTGAACTGCGTCCGATCTCCACACATGTGATGTGATGCTCCAGAATCCACAATCCAATCAGTCAAATCTGAACAACCACTACTTGTAAACGCAGAATGAGTAACTGAAGAACTGGAGGATGCTCTGGCAGTGGTTGCGGCATCTGTTGTACCTGGAGTCGGAGTAGGAGTGCTCATCATATCTCAGAGCTTGGAGACAATCTCATCGAGACGTGGATCCAGAGTAGACGCACTGGAATGCTCAGTCTACTCAGCCACACATGCAGATGGTGGATATCCATGCTTTTCGAAGCATGTCTCCTCAGAGTGACCAGGACGATGGCAATGAGAACATGGTCCACGATGTCAGCCACCTCCACACCCTCGAGGACCACGATCACGAAACTGGGACGACCCCCCCTTCCACGAGTAGCTGCCATCGCAGAAGGAGTCGTCTGGACTGTAGTAGTGGATGTGGTAGTAATCTTGCTCAAGTGCTTGTAGACTTCCTCCATCGGTGGTATCGTCTCTCTAGTCAGAAGTTGTGTACGAGCGGCATCATACTCTGAGTCAAGAGAGGACAACAAAACACCTGTCATTGTGGCATTCTGATATGCCTGTTGCTGCTCCGTACTGGCGGTAGTCGGCATGAAGATGTGTAGTCGCTCAAACATGCCTCTCAGATGAGAGAAATGTGCATGGAGCGGTCGACCATTCTGTTTGGTCGAGAAAATATCAAACTGCAGTTGAAGGATCTTGCTCTCATTTTTGGCCTGGCCGTATGTCGCTGCCAATATATCCCACATCGCCTTTGCATTCGACTGATTAACAATGTCATTAGCAATCTCCGTAGATAGCGTCCCAGAGAGCCAAATACGAGCATATGCATCGTCCTGCTTCCATGTTGCATTGGCCCCAGTCTTATCCACTGACTCTGAATCAGTCAGGATGCGCTCCTTATTGTGGCACTGCATTAGGGTACGAAACTGCATAGGCCATAACTCGTAGTTGGTCTCTCCATCTTCACAATCGGTGTCACCCTTGTTCGCTGACATCGTACCACAAAGCCGAAAAACGGAAGACCGAGAAGTAAATCAAGATAAAGATGTGTCTATAGAACCATATCATGGATTAGTTGTATGTGTAGACTCATACAACCATCCCTAGGTGTTCGTGCAAGGTTTAGACCCGCAAAACACAATAGAGATCAGTCAATAGCACGATCAGTAGGACAGAACAGATCGTCGATCAACGTGTAGGCGTCGCACGTGCCCTAGACCCTGCTGTGGGACACCTTCCTCAACGACACGAGGTGCAGGAGCGCCTCGCGAGGGTTCAGAAGGGTGCTGGCATGTGGCGCAACGCCCCTGCACCGCTGCGGTGGCGGCGCAGGAACCTTAAGAGCTGCGCGGCGACGCAATAGGGCTCCGGGCCCCGAGCGACGGCGGCGAGAGGCTGGGAAGGCCGCGTTGGGGCCTCCGCAGCGTGCGTTGAGGGATTGGGAGGCCCTTACGGCAGCACGGGATGCCGCTGGGCCGAGTAGTTGACGACGCGAGGGGGGTGTAGGATTTTGGGTTGGTAGGGAAACCCTAGTCTGGGACTGTTGCTCCGATACCATGTCGGGAGAAAAATGATTCATATCATTAGAATAGATCGAGGGCTCTCTTATATAGGAGAAAAGCCCTTGGGTTAATTACATGATAAGTACCCAGAGAAAAAACATAACATGTAAAATAGATAATGAGATAAATGTATTTCAACATTTGGATTCCATGATATGATACCACTTGATGCAAATGCAAATGCAACATGTGTGAAATAGGAACACATGAGTGGATTAACCGTATAAAATAATAAAAATGACCTAAAACCTACCAACCTTAACTGGAATCCTGAAATGACAACATAAACAAATAAATTAGTCTCCTTTTTTTTAAAGGAAAAAGGGTGGGGCACCGTAAAGGCGAGCATCCAAAATCTGTATACTCACAAGTTTTAGTACGGGAATTACAAAGATCAGGAATTTGCAGGATCTTGGCGAGTTTGAGTGCATTCTCTACATATAACCTCGGCCCAGAAAATAACCCCATTCATTACTAGACATTTTACCCAAATATCGGTCGTTGTAGGGATCTTCTCAAGCATAAAAAAAATGCAGGAGACAACCCAATAGATTCGCAGAAGGTAGGAGTAATCACAACAACAATCCCATCAAGACTGGCTTCCACCCATATGCCACTTGAAGCTTGGCATGAGAAGAAAAGGTGGTCAACATCCTCCACCCCTACCGTACTGTGCTGGTAGAAGCTCTCCGACCCTTGAAACAACATGATCATCCATGCTCCTCGCCATCATCCAGTCCCTTAGAGCCACATGAAAACCTTCACTAGTCTGGGGATCCTCTAGCTCCATATTTGACCTAATTCCGATGCAACAATCCCATGAACAAGAACAAATGATGCATAGAGCACCTTATAGGCCTTTATCATTGAGAAAAGGCCATCTATCTGTGTCCAGGGGTCCCTCCCAACAGATGGAGTCATCACAAGAGAGGACTTAATCAACGCCAAGAACTCCAATGCCTTCTAGTTTGAAAGCTCATAACAGAGAAACCTGTTAGGATTAGAGTCATATTAGGATTGTGAATCCTAATGAGATTTGACTCCTAATCCTAATAGTAGTTGAGTTGTATTCTATTTATAATCCTATTGGGAATAAGACTATAGGGTTGTATTTGGGATATATAAAGAGGGGGATGGAGGCATTGCCTCAACACCACCACAACAATCATGTAGCCCCTAGAGAAAGGGGAGAGAGAGAAGAGAGGAACAGAGCGAGGGAACGGAGAGAGTTGTACTCGTTCTTCTTTTAGTGATCTTTCTTCTCCGGTGGTTGTGAGAGGTGACCGACCACCATTATATCTGGTTGTTCTTGTTTTCATGTGCTTCTTTGATGGTGGTCGATTGCGCACCCGCATCCGTATCTACATCCGCTTCCGTATCCAGGGGTCATGTATCTGAGAGGAGACGATACCGGTGGATCGTGTTCCTGACAACTGGTATCAGAGTCAGGTTCAGCGTTGTTGAAGGGACACGATGCAGTGAATCAGAGTGAGGTTCGACATGTACGAGATGACGCGATGCAGCAGATGCGTAATCCTCAGAAGCCGTGATATGGTGGTCTTAGAGAAATCGAACAGAGGTGTCGAAGAATTCTGCTAGCGGTGGCTAGCAGGAAATAGTACAAAGTGGCACGTCGATGACACCCAGCGATGGGTGCGTCACCCAGAGGCGGTGAGTTCCTGCTAACGAGACTTGCAGATGACGAGGATGACCCATTGCAGATCCAAGACGATAAAGAGATCGTGATGGAATTCAACTCAAAGGGGAGATTGCTATGATTAGAGTCATATTAGGATTGGGAATCCTAATGGGATTTGACTCCTAATCTTAATAGTAACTGAGTTGTATTCTATTTATAGTCCTATTGGGAATATGAGTATGGGGTTGTATTTGGGCTATATAAAGAGGGGGGTAGAGGCATTGCCTCAACACCACCAAAACAACCATGTAGCCCCTAGAGAAAGGGGAGAGAGAGAGAAGAGAGGAAGAGAGCGAGGGAACGAAGAGAGTTGTACCCGTTCTTCTTTTAGTGATCTTTCTTCTCCGGTGGTCGCGAGAGGTGACCGACCACCGTTATATCTGGTTGTTCTTGTTTTCATGTGCTTATGTGATGGTTGTTGATTGCGCATCTGCATCCGTATCTACATCCGCTTCCGTATCCAGGGGTCCGGTATCTGAGAGGAGACGATACCGGTGGACCGTGTTCCTAACAAAGCCTGGGGGTGGACCAAACCATGCTGTCCCAAGCTTCACAAACCGGCATCTTAGGATCCACAGCCATTGCAAGTAGACATGAGTCTGTCACCCTAAGTTCCTTTACCACTCTAATCATCTGGTGAAAAATGAAAAACACCCTCATCCCCCTAAAACCGGTCTTAACAAGGGGGAAGTCTAAGGAAGAATTGAGTAGATCCCCATCCTGAAGTTCGAGGGGGTGCACACATGCCCATGTTGTGAGGTGAGGCCTACAAAAACACCATGGATCAACTCTTTTAGAGATCACCATTGATATCAAATTATTTAAACAATAATATTGTAAAGGGCTCAAATGGGACAAAACCGATTGAGTCACAAAACCCTAGTTTTGTTCATAATCTCGGATTTTATGTTGCGTCAATGCCACACGTGCATTGCAGATGCCTCCAATTGAATTAAAAAATGTGAATATCTTTGAAAAGCTATAGCATCTCCTTGATCCTTGTCTCAGATTCTCCCAGATCAGAGATGTTTAAAACACTATCTCCTTGCATTGGTAGGCTGCTGTGATAACCAAGGTCCCACGCTTCCTTTTCCTGAGTCAGAACAAAGGAGGTAATCAAGACACCGTTGTTGGTATAGTTATCCAAGTAAAACTTAAGATATGCACTGCTTCCCATCTAAAAATTTCACTACATTTGTTATGCATCATAAGAAGTGATGCAATACATATCAGATGAATAGACTTCAGGGGTTTCAATCTTTGTATTTATCAATTTTCAAGGAATCTGCTAATGCATTTTTTTCCTCCGAGAGTTCAGCCTTTCCTTTTATTGCATGAGCATAGTTTTATTTTAATTTCTTATGTTCCTACATGAATAGGTCATTTCTTTCTTTGGTAATTCTTATTAGTAGGTGTTAGTGTCAGTTTTATTTTATCTATTGAGTTGTAACCCTTCGGGGTCCTTTTATGTAATTTCCCTTTTATGAGTGCTCTGGTGTTTCAGCCTATATAAGAACTACTAAACTTCCTGAATAAAGCATTTCATTGTGTTCTCTTATCTTTCTCCACATTCCTAGACCAATGTTCTGACCTAGATCCCACTGCCATCACCTGCCCCTTGCTTCCCCGCTTCGTCGAAGACCTTGTGCGAGCCCTCCTTTCATCTTCTATGGCCCTGTGCAAGGCCCTTATAGGGCAACAACGTGTGCAACATCTATGGCATCACCGCCTGCCTCTCAAGGTGCAGCCATCTCCTTCTCCGTGCGCAGCGACACCTAGGCCTCACTGCCCAGGTCACAGGGTGCCTCCAACACCTCTTTCGTGCATCGCAAGCCCATGCCAGCACCTCCGTGCGTCACCTAGGGTGCCGTCAACAACCCCCTTCGCTCGCTGCAGAACCACACTCGCCAACCGTGCACCGCCAAGAGCTTTTCAGCCCTCCTATGCGCTGCTCCACCACTGGCAGTGGCTTTGCAGCCACCGTTTTCTGCCAAAGAAGCCCATGGGGGCTCAGAAACAGTGACCCGAGTCACCCATATGCTTGATTAAAATAGTTTCTTCTTCTTATTGATTTCTTTGACCATGTTGATATCTCTCCCTGTTGAGACCAAGCCCTTGTACCATACTTCTTCTGTTATGTACACGACACATCTACCAAACTCAAGGGCACGTGTTCATTCAAGGTGTTCATCAATGGTCAGCGAAAAAATCATATAATGAAGATCCGCTGAAGGAGACTTGTAGGTATTATGACACGTGGTATGCGAGCAATTACCATTTCATTACTTGGATGACTAATATCATTTAATCAAACATTGCCGCAAATCTCCTCTACAAAAACTGTAAATGAGATGTGGGAAAAGCTGGAACAAATTTACTCCTAGAAGACAACCAAGTTTCGTCGTGCAGACATTTATACGCGGATCTGGTATGCAACTCAAGGGACTCTAGTCTTGTTGAGTACTACATGCATCTAACCAGTCTATTTGAGGAGCTTCTGATCTTTCAGTTAGCCTGTTGCGATAAACAAGTGGGAGAGCGATCTGAGTGTCATGTTTATTGCTTCCTTTTTGGACTACACCCGCGATACCTAGCTGTGAAGGAGCAGTTTCTAACGACTGATACCCTGCCACCAATTCAAATCATCTTTGGTCATCTTCTGGAACTAGAGACATCTGTTGGACGTACTTCTGCTCTGCCTCCTACAGAGAATGCTGCTCACTTTGCATCATTTGGGTATAGAAGACGACATAGTTTCCATAGAGGTCGATGCCGTGACTTTAGTTGTGGTCGTGGACGTGGCTCAGGACGTGGATGGGATTTTGGTCGTGGTCGTGGTCGTGAGTTTACTTTTCTTCGGTATCCATAGTGCATTCGTTGCGGGTGCTGGAACCACCCGTCAGAATCTGAGTAGTTGAGCTGTTAAACAATCAGATCCTTTCAGAATCGGTACCTTTTTTTCAGTCCCACCTTGCCTATTTTCTGGTGTTGGTGTGTGGTTTCACACATTGAGTCTTCTAGCACTATTTTCATCAAATAGAAATAAAAAAATGTTCTCTTGGTTCCTTTCTCCAGTGGAATGTGATTGTCATTGTGTCAGTCACAAGCCTCGTAAAAAGCAGGTGAATTATGTTGCTTCCTTTATTATTGATTGCGTTTTCACCATGATATGTGAGCCTGAGATATTTCAGCTTCCTAAGGTCCGCATGCATCTAGGTTTTGTCTTAGTCCATAGTTTCTTTATGCAACATGGAGATTCAAGGGTTCCTTGTAGGGAATTTTTTGTCAACATTTGAGGTTGCTACTGTTCTTGATGCATATTTTCTTGTCTTGTGAATAAGTTTTGTGAAGGAAAAATGAGAAATCGTATCGAGCCATGAACTATAGACTCTTTTTTATAGGGAAAAAGAAGTCGAGAACTAAAGGACACATTACATAAGAGGACCAACATAAATAAATTAAAAAAGAAAATAGTCAAATTGTAACTTCCTTCTGAGGAAATATTTGCTAGAATCTTAGTAGATATGTGTGGAGTGGTAATTTTCTCTTGCTTCAATGCTCCATAGCTCACTCAATAAACTTCAGTCGGCATCATGCGTGTAAGGAAGACATGGATTTGAGGCAATATAAGCAGTTGATTTCTTGTAGTTATTAGGAACATGAGCAGTCACTGAGAAGAATCCACATTCTCCAAGGAAAAAAATGACTAAGCAAGTGATCTTACAAGTAGTTTGTGTCGTAGTTCTGTATTCTACTGCTATATTGAAGCTGACAACTACAATCTGCTTCTTATCACGCCAACTGACAAGATTGCTACAGACAAGGGTAGCATATCCAGTAATCTCCATCGGAGTAAGTGCATACATTTAGGTCTCCATATCTGACAAAGAAAGTGCATTTTCGAAGGAGTCTTTTAAGTATCTAAAAATATGGAAGAGCTATTACTTTAGTTATATATAGGTTTTTCCATAAACTGACTTGTCCAGTTAACAAAATATGATATAATAGGTTTGTAAGCAGTAAGATAAATGAGTTTACCAACAAGACTTGCACATTTCCGGTGTCCTCAAATAAAGAATCACCTGGGTAGCATGCTCTTGAGATTCATCAAGAATGGAAGAGGGTTCACAATCAAGTATCCCAGCTTCCTCTATGATGTCAAGGGAATATTTTGCATTGAAAAACACAATTTCCCTAGAGTGATGTGTGACCACAGTCCCTCGAAATTTTTACTGTAAATCATAGGCCTTTAACGATCAAAAATTTGTTGAAGAAAAATCTGTCTCACGATCATCAGCCGTAGTGAGAATCAACGTCATCAACGTAGACACAGCCAAAATAACAATGCCAATATGTTGGCATCTAACAAAGGCAGAGTGGTCTGAGGATGGTTTGTTGTACCCTAAAAATGAAATCTTTGCGCTCAATCAATTAAACCGGGCACATACACTTTGCTTCTTGTTAGGGAGTAACCAGGAGGTTGAGGCATGCATGGTTTCTGTTCAAGGTTGACATAAAGAAAATTGTTCATTGGTTTTGGGCACTCACCTATACAGTGGAGGCCTTTTTTTCCTTTTTAAAAAGAAAATTGTTCTGTGGAGAAGGGATGAGGGACATCAAAATCTTTCTGACCTTGACCTACATTGTTGTACCAACTCTTCCATTGAGTGTTTGAGAATCGAGAGTATGCTGCAGGAGCCCTCATCTAATTTTGGAAGATGAGGATAGAAGTGTTGGATTTACTGTGCATGCTCATTTGCATTTCTAAATCATGCTCTAGGCCCTCAGCTTTTTCCTGTTATTTATTCCTTCACACCATCCCTACTAGTACATACAAGTTTGAAGCTGGTCATAACGTCGGTCTTAGTTGTTTGACCCCGAGCAGATCTTTCATGGTTCCTACCTAATCGAGAGGGGAAGAGGGTGGGATGGCGAGTTGGCCAGTCAGTATTAATTCGCCAGCCCAGCTTTCTGACTTCATTTTCTATCTTAGGAGAATGTTCCATCGACTCGCATTATACACCAACAGAGATCAGTGAAGATGTTCCACAACTGCATGTGAGCTAGACTTGCATAATGTTACAGTGGGTGTCTCTAGAAATAAGACAAAGCAAAAATCTTGCTGGGTAGGCCATCTGAAATGCACAATCCTTCGCTTTTCTATACCCAATCTATGCATATTCTTCCATACGGAGACATGGCAGGGCTTCTTTTCCCACCACTGTGATTTTTTTTATTGTGGAATGAACACCAAGTTAGATTACTCCGCGCTTTTTTCTACCACTCTTCCCCTACTGCTGCTTACAGACTTGTTATTTTAGAACGGGGAAACGTGAGATTTGAACTGTGGCATGATTTCCTCTATAATTGATCATTTGCCAGAGAGAGGCAATACTATGTCAACTATTGTTGGATTCATCCTTTTTGTTGAAGCAATAGTTTATTCTCGCCCTTTGATTAACAAATGCACAGATAATCTTGCGAAGACAGTCTAAACTGGCAATATTTCTTCCATATTTTTTGTATCTGATAACATTTTTATATTCTTTCAGTTGAGATTTTATCGTAATTTTCATGTTCTCCATGCTTCAGTATCCCCCAAATGCTGTCATGCAGTCAGGGCCTCGCTACATGCCGACGCAGCAAGCTCAACAAATGACACCTCAATCTCTCATGGCAGCCCGGTCTGCAATGCTGTATGCTCAGTCGCCGTTAGCTGCAATGCAGCAGCAGCAGCAGCAAGCACTCCACGGTCAGATGAGCATGAGCTCTGCGGGGAACGCCGCTCTCAACATGCTTCATAGCGAGACGACCATGGGCAGCAGTGGACCAATGGCGAGTGGAGGCAACAGCTTCCCCGACTTCAGCCGCAACACTGGAGCCAGCAAGCAAGATGGCGGTGGCAATGCCGGTTCCGCTGAGGGTTCTGAACAGGAAGGGAACTAACTGAATGGGATTGTCTGTGCGGATGGGAAAATTGTGCAATGTTTTGCCAGTGTTTGGCAGGGTGTATGGGGGAATGGTTGTCGTAGTTGGTAGCATTAGAACTTGACTGTTATGATGGTGAGGGTGATTTCATGGGATGGTGATGTCGATGGCCGCGGCGGTAGTATTTATATGGGCGATATAAATCCGGTTTGCTGGGAACAGAAGCTTTTTGTGGGGAATGATTTACCAGCAACCATTAGGCTTTGTCAAGCTCATTGTTTCATTGTGTTGCTTCTGTTACATATGCATGTATGTATGCACGTATGCATTAGGTGATCATGGCTTCAGTCGAGCAGGATGCATCGATATTTGGATGGATGTATGTTTTGAATGTCTAGTTAGTGTTACATCACGAGTTATGTCAGCTCCAACCTATTGTCGCTTCAATAAATAGCACGCTACGGAATCAATTCAAAGGAAATGGTGATCGGGTTCATCTTGTACCATAGATCTGTAAGGTGATTGCTCGATTAGTCGCCTCACAAAGAATTCAAAGGATAAATGCTGCCGCAATGTGAGTAGTAATCAACCAAATAAGAACTAACTTCATTGGCCAAGTCACAAATTTCAGAGTTTAATAACATCATCACCTTTTATATAGTCACCCCAAGGGGCACTGTAAGTCATCTTCTTGTATGGGTTAAAAGGACTGTATAAAAGTTTGAAGTTTCTAATGATAATAAGTCTTATAAGTTCAGTTCTTCATTGCTTGTCCATCTATATTCACTCTCCAGAATTCCTTCCTATTCACCAGCACTCTTTCGCTGCCCAACAACTCTGTTTGATGGATTGGTGGTTTCAACCAAGAGATACTATTATTTGCGATCGTTATATTGGAAGCATGTAACAAAACACAACATAAATAAATTTACGATTCACTTCTAAGAAATATAAGATTACTTGTACAAAAAGTAGCTAAAGATGAACTGATTTTTTAAGAGATGCGGAAGTGTCATATTCCTCATATTTGACAGAAATGTTTTATTATGCCTATATGAAAGGATCTTGAATAATTATTTATATCATTACATCTAGTTGAATAAAATGTAAATAAAAATTGATATAAAATAAAGGAATATAAACACGTGCACCGTCAGTTTTTCCGGTACCACTTAATCCTCTAGCTTTTTTTAATAACACTTATGCTTAGGGATGAATACAGATCGCATACAGATCGGATATGCCTATTTTCATATCTATATTTGCTTTATCTCTATCGAATACGGATACAGATATGATTCGGATATGCATTATGGAAATCATATCCTTAAAAATACGGATACAAATCCGAAGCTGATATTTATCGAATCCGAATACGAATCGAATAAAGAGTGGACTCGAATACGGATTGAATAAAGAACTAATCCAAATATGAATTGAATAAAGAGTGAAATCCAAATATGGATCCAATAAACATGGAATCTGAATACGGATCGAATAAAGACCACATACGAATACGAACTGAATTTTCATCAAAGTTCATAATGATTTTAAAAATAACAATGAAATATAAATAAGTTGCATCATGACAAAAAGGAGTGTCGAGGTGACCTGCATTCTTGACTGGAAGCAAAAGAAGGGGTAGGATTTCGCAAGTTTTGTTTGTGACCGTCCCCAAAGAAACAAAAATTTATTAATATCATTAATATATTGTATTATATAATGTATAACACTAATATAAAAACACAGAGTTGTGGCTTATATTAGATTACCTAATATATAAAATAATATTAAATACTGTATCCGTATATCCGGATCCGGATCCAGATATTCAAGCAATTATCATATCCGTATCCATATTTAGATTTTTTATAATCCCTATACATATTCGATCCGTATTCGATTAATATTTAGATACGGATATCCGTATCCGATAATTGTTCAAATACAATAAGTGAATATTCAGATATACCCGTATCTATTTTTATCCCTTATGTTTCTATGTTCTTACGAACCTTATAATACCGACCTGTCATTATTACACGTGCCCCTATGTATCTATACTAATAACTAAAGTTGGATTCTCCCCCGTCTTTCCCTCCTCAATGTGGACTGCTTCCTGATGAATCCATGATTCATTAACTTTTCTGTCGCATTTTGTCTTAAAATCCTTAACAAATGCATGTAAATATTCATTACTTCCCATCTTTTAATAAATCCTCATTCATGAATAAATATTCACTTTTAATCATAAAAATCATGTAAATAAATAAAGAACCAAGAAAAAGAACAAAAGGCAGATTGGAAATATGTATATATGTACAAGATGACTTAAAATATAAATATAACTGCAAGGTATATTTATAGCCTAACCTACGAGACCAAGTCAACATGGATTGGTCGACAAACCAAAAAGTAGGGGGAGATAAGGAAAGAAAATCTAAAAAAATAAATTAAGTCACACACCATGTACATTTCACTATTTATAAAATAAATACAAAACTTCAAAGAATTTTAGTTAATTTATATGTACATATTTTCACCAAACTCTTTTCCTAATTATTTCTAAAAATGTATATAAAAATATAAAAATAAGTTAAAAATATTATCCTGTATATGTACCAAGAAATCCTACTTGTAAATTGTCAAAATCTCAACTTCCGAACATCATAACTTCTTCATACGAACTCCAATTTCACTCTACTCACTTTTAAAGTTCATAAAATAATATTCTCTAATTAATAAAAGTAGTTTCATCGAATTCGGAGTCCGTTTACAAAAAGTTGGTTTTGGGACCAAAAGACAATGGGATTTCTGGGCTACTTATTTTATATAACACACATTATTTATAGTTTTCTCAATTTTATAATTTTTAAATATTTTCACAATCTTTATTTTTACCCTAATTTATTTCATAATTTTTGGAGTTTATTTATTATTTTAATAAAATCAAAAACCCTAAATTATAGGTAAAAATGAACTAACTAGATACTACCCATATTTATTAAAATATGTAAATTAATTTATTAAAAAATCATAAAAACTAACACAAGCCTTATTTACTATTCTAATAATTAAGAAATTATAAAATTAATTTTACTTATTTATTTATTAAATTAAAAATCCAAAACCTATTTATATATACATATTTATTAATATAAGATTTATATTTTGAATAATATTTATTATTTACAAAAAGTATTTATTCCATAAATTAGGTTATTAATTTATTTACATTTCTTGTATTTATACCTATTTAAAATAAACCCATTTAGTATTTAATATCTAATTTCTAAAGAAATTTCTCTATCTGGCCAACCAGGTGCTGACACTTGTCAGCACCTGGCTCATCTTCCTCAAGAAGCAGATATACCAGACTGCTCTGACCGGTCAACTTCAACCTATTACCCCGCACATCTCCTAACTCCTTCCGACGACCTAAGCCATCAGATCTCTTCTCCCAACAACCTTGTACTTCGCCTACCCTTCGATTCTACTTGGAGCCCACGCCATTGCTCTATATAAAGCTCTAAAGTCTGCCATTTGTGAACTAACTCTGCAACCACCTAAAGCACCTAAGCTCCAGTGGCCAACCCCCCAACTTTTCCGCCTTGCTCCGCCTCGTTCCGGTGGTGACAGCACTCGACGACCAGCTCGCGTGGAGGAGGGATCTTCGGAGGAGGTTCCAAGGTGGTTCGCTGCCTTGCATCGCCGCCACAGCGCTGCATTTCGCTCCGGCCAAGGTCGCCCGTCGAGCTATCTTTCGAGGTAATATACCTTGATCTCCCCAGACCTATTCATTCATCCTCTCGAATTTCTCTCTCGATCATCGTGCCTTAATTAGCGACGCTAATCGCGTAGTTAGGTAGTTTAATCCATTAGCTTAATCGCCAAATCGAATTCCTTCTCATTTCATTTCAAATCAACCTCGAATCATGTCTTCTTTTTCACACATTTTTCATGTCGAAGATCATTTATTCTGGAAACACCTCCTTCAAGCTTGCAAATCTCTAAATTTTTGGCCGATTCTTCGTGAATCGAGCATATCCATCGCTTATTTGCAGGTTTATATTCAATAAGGAGCAACTTCAAAGCTCTGGAAGCCTCAAATCCTCTAAGGAATCGCGTCCCAAAAGAGCCTCGTCAGAATTCATCAATCTCCAGGTTGCAGTAGACCTCCATCTTCATCGCCTGTTCACCGTCGCCTCAAGCCACTTCCGAGAGCCACCTACCGCGGGCGAGCTCGAGAGTTAGATCCTCTAACTCTCTGGCCCCACCGGAGAGCCAAAGCCGTCGTCGTTTGCTCAGGATAAATCGGAGAAGACACCTACTTTCAACAACTTCCAACCGCTCAAGAACAATCCAAGAACAGGGTGCAGTACAGGTGGCCGACACGTGGAAGGCGCGCGGGCGTCAGATCGCGCCGAATAACTTCTAATCTCAGCCGTCAGAAGCGAAGCGGTGGACATTTTGCATACTTAACCAAGCGGACTTCCAGTTTTTCCAACCCGCTCCAGAGGTTTTCAGAAATTACATTTAGGTCCCTTTGCAGGGACCTAAATGTAAAACATTTTATTTTTCTTTCAAAACAGTCCCTGTTAAGGACCATTTTGCAGAACAATTTTGATAGTTTTCTTGCACTTACATCCCTGGGCTGTAGGGGATTTTTGGAGCTCGTTTGACCTCATTTTTCATCGATTTCTTTAGGGTAGTTACGCAACTACCCCAGCAAGTTGTTATTGAATTTCCATGTCTTTTTCTCGTGTTTTCATCGTGTTTTGATTCTTCGAAAACTAACTTCGTTTTGTTTTGTTTTTCGTGTGTAGTTCGAGCTCGTTGCTCGGCTTTTTACCTACTATACCATATCATCAATTTTTACCTATATTCCACCTATTATATAATAAATAAATCTTGTGAAAAATATCCCTTTTTCACAATTAAATAAAAATTTGAAAAGATTAAAATCAAATAAAAAAATTAAAAATTAAAAATTCATTAAAAAGTGTGTCTTTCCTCTGATCGCTTAAAGAAGAGATAAATTAAAATCGCAAAAATATTTCCTTAAAAAATCAAAGCATTCTATTCTGCCTCCTTGAGTTCGACCCAGACACACTTACCTGGTAAAAGAGATAGTGTAGGTTTTCTTTAGAAAATCGAATTTGTTTGATCAGAGCTAGGATCTGGATTGCAGCTTTCTACATCGACAACCGTATTTTCTAAAAGCCGTAAACCGACTCTAGCAACCGCTTATCACTTCCCCACTTTCCATTCTTGTCTTCTCTGGCAAGCGCAACAAGCAGATGCACCTCAACAAGGTATCCAAGCCCATCTACAACTCCACCAAACATCGTGACCTCGACCATGCCGGAGTCTCCATCTGGCTTTAACTCCTGCGCTTTTGTCAACCGAAGATCAAACTCCAATACCCATGATGCTACCGATCTTCACCGGAACCACAGTGGCGCTCCAGATCAGACGAAGGAGGCCCGCACAGGTATTTCGTCGTGCTATTGTGATCAAAGAGCGAGGAACTTCTTCTTAGTGGTCAAATGGTTAAAGTGGTCCAGACCTGCTGTAGAGGAAGCTCTAAGGAGGAGCTTTGATCTCAGCTTGGTTTGTTCATGTGGTGTAGGCGAGCAGCCTAGAGTGTTGTTCTTGGGGCTACCTTTTGCCCCTTTGTCATTATAGGTGTGCAGTGGTTGATAGAGGTAGGTAATGTAGATGGTGGGGATTCCTGTTGCACACCAAATGTTTGTAAAATGCCCAAGAAGGCTGAAGCTAAAGCTGCACTTCAAGTGTCATGACAGAATGCCCAATCAATCTGATCAAGGATCTTCACTCTTCGGAGGTGCAACTAGATGTTAATGAAGCATATTTTCCTTTGCTCTTGCACATGGTTTATCAGAAGAAAAAGTAATTGCAGAAGAAAGTTGACAAAAGCTAAGATCTCTTTTGCTGCAGCACAAAGAATATATTCTCTCATTGGCCCCTTCCAAAAGAGAATCAAGATTATTCGTGAAGTTTAAAAAATTAAAAGAATTTATTGATAAAAGTTAAAAAAAAGTAAGAGAAATTTCCTTCCGAAATAGTGTAACAAAAAATTACAAGAAAGATATGTTTTAAAATTTGTTGGTTTACACATAATGCATATGTGCAGCAAAGAGATTTTATCAAACTATATACATCTAAAAATAAAAGATGAAAATTAGATCCAAGTAAATGGAGTTCTCATTACAATTTATATATGTATTTGTTATATTCATTTGAAAATTTAGGTACTTTAAGACTAATATATAAATTTATATGCATAAATTGATACACCGGGAAACTCTCGATTTTCCTTGATTAAAGGAAAGAGGTGAGTTTTCAACAACTTTTGTCCTATTTATTATAACTCATATAAAATGAATACTATTTTGTATTTAAATATTTTTGAAAATTAAAAAAACGTCTATGGAGGGTTAAAATATTAGTTGAAAGATGGATGGATATGAATTCTTCTCTTGAAATTTTCCCGTGCTATTCTCTTATTTTATTATTAAGAGTGTAAAAATGCTTACAACACGCTCTTATTTTGTATATGTACTACAATATCTAAGTGGTTTAATCTTTTAAATTTAGGAACCAAAAATCTATCTATATGGAATAGATTGTGCATATTTGGGAAATTAATAATAAAAAATTAATAACGCCTTCATCTTTGGACTTTAATCTATTTTTGGGTATTTTAGATTTAAATACAAGCTCATAGACATATCTATAAATCAAAGATTTGTAACATTCATATAAAAAAATAAAAGAACAAATTTCCAAAAATAATTACCCTCATGAAAGAGTATATAATGGAAAAATCCAAAAGATAGCTCTGTCTGAAGTTCTACTAAGATACAACTACTAACATTGACTTCATAAAACGTGAAAATATATTTTAAAATGAAAACTACATCCAACTAAATGCAACTTCTATATTATTGTTTTATACGTCCTTTCTCATATTCATACAATAATAAATGTCATGTTCATATTAAAATTCTTTTTTAATATTCAATAACATGTAAAACATCAATATTAATTGATATATAGCATAGATAAAACTATTTTTAACTTTATAATGATAGTAGTTAAAATATATGCTTTTTAAATTTGTATCTTTTGCTGTTCATTGTAACCAAGGTAATGGTTTCATCCAACTGAGACATATTTGGAAGTAAATAGTTCATGTATTAGATGGCATTTGGAGAAGAAGTAAGTTTCGTTACTTTATAACGTGAACAATAGAATTAATATTGAAATCAACATGTTGTTATGTAATTATTTCAATTTTCGCACGTATAACTTTGAGTCTATGAGATTATTGCTACTTGGTCGAAGTTCGACGAAGGATGCGAGTCGCATTGTCTTTAATTTAATTTAAGACAAATAATAAAAAGAGATTATTTGATTATGGTGAAAGATATTCACTTAATTAGTAAGAATGCTTGAGTCAATATTATATTTGGTAAGAGTGTGAGAGTATGATTTCTAGAATCTTAGGTGAGGTAGTTAAGTTACTCATCAATACATAATATCAAAAGTAATTCTTAACTGATATAGTGAAAATTCTGTCAAAACATACCATTTTAATTTTCTACACATTATGCAACCACCAACACAGCGAAGCGCGGGCCTTTGTACTAGTATTATACTAATAGAAGGAAAATAGTGCTAAATTTGTAAAAATAAAGAGACAGGGATACACGTGTATTTACAACAAAGTTAAAGAAGTGTTATTATAAGTGTAAAAATCTCTAAAATAAAATAAATATCTTCTAACGGTTCGATCAAAAGGGGTGATTGTATAAAAAACAATACGTTTATCTTTTTAAAAATGTATATCTGCTGATCTTGATAGATTTAAAATGTCAACCAGAAGACATCAAAGGCTTGCCTAATACATATAAAAATAAATACATCTATTTTCTAAACATAAATACACGTGATATGATATAATTTTTCTTTCGTCTTCGAGGGTGAGAATCTGCGTCTAGAGAAGGAAATAAAATTGATGGCTTATTGAAGTCCAACAGGTTGTCTATTCCCATTTTTAGCATTAAATTCCTTTTTGAAATCTCCAATACCATTTAAAAAAATGGTTTTTTATGAGTTGTGCCCTCATGGGTTGTTGCAGTATCATTTATATTGCTCTTTTTTGTGGAATATCAGTTCTGCCCCTAATTTCTTGTTCCCTTATCACTTGTATCCCTCGAGTTTGTTGACGTCCATCCCCATCTTAAACATACATTAACTTTGGGGGACACAAGGGTAATTAGATAACAAATCGGGTGTAGAAAGGCCTTATTTCTCCTTTTCTCCTTCTTCCTTCCACCCTTCCTCTCTCCCCCCTTGACAACCCCTCCTCCTCCAACTACCTCCTACCATGCCCCTCCCCTTCTAGCCCCTCCCCCTCAGACCGCTTCCGTCTCTGCCTCTCGATAGCCCTAGCTGTCCTCCAACCACCTCCTCCTCTGTTGTTAATGCAAAGTTGTGAAGGTTTAGCACGACCCATAGAGCTCGCACATCACGTCAAGGAGGATGGGGCATTGGACGAAGAAGGGGGTAAAAGAGTAGGGGGATGGAGGAGGAGGAGGGAGAAGAGGAGCAGGGGGTTGGAGGAGGAGGATGGGAGCACAGGAGGAGGAGGGGGAAGAGGATCAAAGGGCAAGAGGAGGAGGATATTGGCAGAGGAGGAAGAGGAGCAGAGGGCTAGAGGAGGAGGAGGATGTCGAGGAGGGTGATGGAGGAGGGCGATGGAGGAGGGGCAGAGAAGTAGGGGTTAGAGGAGGAGGATGTGGAGGATTAAGAGGATAGAGGAGGGGGGTGAGGAGGAGTATAGGACGGTGGATGAAGATGGAGCGGAGGAGGATGGAGCAGAGGAGCAGGAGGATGGGATGGAGGACGGGGACATAGAAGCATGGGTTGGAACATGAGGATATGATGGAGGAGGAGGGGGAGGTGGAAGAGGAGGTGGAGGATGGAGGAGTAGAGGGCTGGAAGAGGAGGATAAGATGGAGGAGAAGTTGGCGGTGAAATAGGAGGACGATGGGCAGAGGAACATGGGGCTGGAGGAGGAGGATGGGGGGCGACGGGGGAGGGTGGTTTTGGTGGAGGAGGAGGGGCAGAGGAGCAGGGGGATGGAGGCAGAGGATGGGACGGTGGTGGAGGAGGAGGATGTGCTGAAGAAGGAGGTGGGTTTTTTTACTATTATGCCCCTTTTAACTATACCGTGGTTTGTATAAGCTATGGTTTAGTTCAATTCATTGACGGTGAAACTAACAGAAGGGCACACGTGATAATGCTGCAAGAAGTCAGGGGAACAACTTATATTCCGGAAAAGGAAGGGGAATAACTGATATTGTAATATCTCAAGAGGGCACAACTGATAAAAACCCAAAAAAATTAGTAGAGATCCAAGAAAGAAAGTTAAGTAAAAAATGTTATTACTTGAATTTTTCTTCAATTCAATCAAAGCTTACCCAAAGAAAGAGAAGTCAACATTGAAATAGATCAGCAAACATAGACATTGTTAGATTAATCCCTCGAGATCGTCCTGCAATGTTTGAAGATCTCATCGAGGTCCATCTTCCCACAATCCTACATGGAATGAACCATGATGTCGATGCAAATGGAGACCTCGATCATGGGGAAGATGAGTTGGAACTTGGTCCAGATCAACCTTCCCACCAATCAATTTTTGGGTCCAATTGTGATCACCTTGATAAGCTTACACGACTCTCATATCTTGATCTCAATCATAGCCCCATCATTGATTCCATACTGATGATATGTCTTAAATCCTAACTGTTGAGACATCAGTTATCTTTTGTTTCTTTTATGTATTCTTTATTCTCCTCATCTTCTTTATTTAATTTGCCCAACTGGTTTCTCCTCTATATAAGAGAATCCTAAGATCTCGTGAATAAGCAATTCTTTATTTTTTGTCAACATGGTATCAGAGAGGCAGTCCTACTCTGTAGTTCTCGTACACCACTTGTTCCCTTGCCCTCACCCGCCAACCCTTCATGTGTCTCCCAATGTCGACACATACCTCTACGTACCTCTCGGCATCACTGCACACCACCCAGAACTCTGCCCAGCACTCTGCTACAGGTGGGTAATCTCCTCTACGCAGGTTGTTCAACGCCGATGCTGGGGCACCCACATGCCCCATAGTGCTGCCCTAGCCCCCATAGGTGCATCCTTAGCCACTTTGGCTGATTTCTTTTCTCCTCGTCACCGAACTACAATTTGAAACGATCTGATTTCGACCAAAAAGGTGATTTCGGATCTATAAATCACTTTTTGTAGCTATAACATAGATCGAGGGTTGACGAGGATGGATGTATGAGTCTACATGTACAACTAGTCATCTATATGATCGTATAGACTCGCTGGGATTGATCTACTTCCCCAATCAAGTTCTGTTCGGTCTTCTTTTTCATCATATCAGAAAACAAGGGTGGTGCCTTCTCTTTGTCCAGTGCCTTCAAGGACTCGACTCCCATTGTGAATATGGATGGGACCAACTACGAGTTGTGGTCAATGTATCTTTTGATCATTATACAATGCAACAACAAGGAGCACATTCTGACAAATCTGGAGTCGCTGGATAAGATTGGGGACAATGCTTTGTGGAAGCAAGATGACACATACACGCATGTTTGTCTGTCTAGGTATCTCACCACAGAGATGGCTAATGACATTGTGAACCAGCCCACCACCAATGCAATGTGGGATATTCTAGTAGCCACGTATGCCTAAGAGAAGAACGAGGCTAAGATTCTTCTGCTACAATTTGATATCTATACAAGTAGAATGGTCATCCTCTGCATACCTTTTATTCTTCGCTTTGAGGCATGTTTGAGAAGCTTCACAACTTCATGTCTGTTATCATTTCTTAGGAGTAGAAGATGACATACATGAACTCAATGATGGTTGGATCTTTCTTGCCCCCCTATATCCAGAGTATGAGGCAATACACACACAACTTCTTACAGGTGCAACCATACCTCAAATGAAGGAGGCCTATAGTCACTACAACAGGCTATCCCACTAGCTGTCACCATACAAACCTCCTCACCGATGGCTGCATCTCATGATAGGGGATGTTCTAAATAGTTCACAGGACATGGTCCCCAGGGTAGAGGAGGTGGATGTCAGCATGACCCCTGCACCTACTATCATCATCCATGATACTTCGAGGACATATTCTATCAGAAGCATGGATGCCCTGCATTTGCTCGAGTGGTTGAGCAGATTGAGCCTCTAGAAAGTTCGACTCCTTAGACGGATTCAAGTCTTGATGATATCTTCCCCCATCTAAGGGAGATAATGACTCCTGCTATCGGCACCACTACATGTTCCCTAGATGATGCAACCGCTGCTAGAGCCTCTTCGAGCTTCTCATGTACAACTTATGCTTTTTCTAGTTGTCGTATGGTAGATATGACACAGTGGATCATGGACTCTGGTGCTTTTCACCATCTATATGGAGATAAAACACAGTTCAGTTATTACATATCTATCCCTCATGGTAGATGGGTCGTCATTGTGAATGGGGTTTCCGTACTCATCACTGGACAAGGGGAGGTGCATTTGAAGCCATCAATGTGCATGCATAATGTTTTATATGCTCCTGAATTTCAGATGAATTAGCTTTTTATTAGTCATATGATGAATGATCTACATTGTCATACAATTTTTAACCCCTATTCTCTTAAGTTCCAGGACATACTTATATGCAGGGTAATTGGATATGGATATGAGCAGCGATGGCTCTATAGACCGATCTAGTCACCTAATGTCGGTGCCTCTACTGTTGTGGCCTCTACATTTCTCACTAGATCAGTCTCTCCTTATTGTGGCCTCTTCATTTTGGCCACCTTCCACTATATAACCTATGTGATGTCCTCCCACAGATCTCCACGCACACTTCCTTCTAGTGCGAGGCTTGCCAACTTGGGAAGTGTCATCGATCTTCTTTCCCTGATCATCAGAGTCATAGAAATATTCATTTATTTTGAGCTTATTCATCTAGATATTTTGGGATCCCAATTGCAGGGACATCATTTTTATCTTGTTGTTGTGGATGATTATTCTAGACTTCCTTGAAACTTTTTGATGCAAAACAAGTCTGAAGCTGGATCTGTAATTAAATCTTTTATTAATGAATTAAAAAAGATTTTCTCTACTATTGTCAAGTTTATTTGCTCTGACAATGTATTAGAGTTCTGTATGCTACAGTTATCTGAGTTCTTCAAGTCTCTTGGCATTATACACCAGACCTCACGTGCTTACATCTTTTGACAGAATGGTGCTGTTGAACGTAAATATCTTTATTTACTTGATGTGGCCATGATACTTTTGATTCAAAGCCGTGCTCCTCACTCTTTTGGGGGTTATGTGCTCCTCACTTCTTGCTACTTGGTGAACCACATGCCACCTTCTATCTTAGGAGAGAATGTTCCATTCTCGATTATGTTTCCTGAGAAGGATATGTTCTCCATTGCACCCCCTATGTTTGGTTCTGTTGTTTTTGTTCACCATCTAGCACCTGGTCGTGATAAGATCTCTCTTAGAGCTGTCAAGTGTGTCTTTGTAGGCTACTCTCACACTAAAAAGGGTTATCATTGTTTTGATCTGATTCGACGGAAGTACTATGTTAGTACATATGCCACCTCCTCTGAGTCTATTATGTATTTCTCTCCTACATGTGACAGTTTGACTCTGTCTGACTCTGGAGAGGAGGCATACATACCTCCTCCTATGGTTGCACCTCATCCAGTACCTACACCACTTCCACCACCTCCATCACCACCACCACCACCTCTAGTACCTATACTTTCTCTTGTGGCTAACCCTGGACCACTACCGAGTTAATTGGCTTAGGTTTTACCATGTGTTTTTATTCGCAGGACTCACAAAGTGGCCCCTGCTTATGGGAGTTCCCTATCATTCAACACGCCCCATATATGGACTGAGCATAATGTTTCTGCTGATGGCACTAGTGATTTGTCCATGCAACATGATTCTTTATAGCATGAGCAAGTGCCCTCTCAGAATGGTAGTTTACATGTTTAGGAGGAGGCATGTGATCTAGATGTGCCTATTTCTCTATGGAAGCAGAGATGTACTTGTGCTACATATCCTTGACGAACTGAAAAATTGCCCTTTTTAATTGATGATAGTTAATAAAGTCGAAGTTGTAGTCGACCAATCTAGGAACCATCAAAAGTGACCGCACCGAGGAATTAACATAGGAAATTATTTGTCAATGTGATCATGATTATTTATTTGACTTGGGTAAGTTCCAAGGTCAAACTCATGAAGGTAATATGGGGGCTCAGAATTAATCTCTAAATGATCTAGAAAATTAGGTTTTCAGAGGAGAAGAATATTTTTTGTGTTTTATATTTATTACTTTTTATGGACAAAGGTGTAATTAATTGATAAAAGAATATGATGCAAGAATTTTTAAAATAATTTTAATGCATATGAAATAATGCTATGATATGTGGTGAGAGAAATAAATAAATACATTTTTTTATAATTTTTAAATGATGAATAAATGAATGTGAGATGAATGCAATGATAGATGCAAATCAAGAAGCAACCAAGCAGAACAATTAATCCAGTCAACGGTCACATACCTAGTAATTAATCAATGCCTCCACCTTATTTCCAAAATGATCGATAAATATCAAGTTGAGTCACAAGAGAAATTATTCCAATTCTCTACAATTTTTGAGCAATAAATAATCGATGAATTAAAGTAAAGATGCTCAATATAAGAAATAGACTCGTCAATAATTGATGTCAAATATTGTATCAAAAGTGGAATCTCAGTATTCTATATAAAAGATAATTAAATATGCTTAAAAATTACATGAGGAACACCAAAAACCGATAAGAAGTACTCAAGATATGGTTATTTGAAGTTGTCGAGACTAAAATGTAATTAAAATAATTAAGTCTTTGCAAATTAAACCTTCAGAGGGGACCATTCTGAAACTTTCCAAAGACGTCTAGTCCTTCTAGTACTTTACTCCAAGAGTGGTTACAATTGTGATTTTTTGAAGTCTAGAGGGGGCTCTATAATTTTCCAAGGTCACGCGTGTTGCACATATGACCATGTTCTCTTTGCAATTTCTGAAGTCTAGAGAATGCTGGGGGAAGATGTGCAACTTTTCCTCAAATCAAGTGCATGGGCATATGGCTCAGGCTTGGGTAGAGGCTAGGCATGGTTGCTCAATCCTCCATGCATCGGCTTCCCCTTGATTCGGGTATGCCTGAGGCACGAGTTTCACCTCCATGGCTTGGGCTTAATCATGATCATCTGATTGAAGATCAATCAATGGTCCTGATTTAGGCAGATCTGAAGGCTGAGATGTCCTGCGTTCTTAATCGAACGCAAGCTGTTCATCCTCGACCTGGGGTGGCTTGCTCTTTCTACTCAGATGAAGGAGGCTGGAGCTTTGGTGTGCTCCCGTGATCTGTGGAGGTAGGGAGCGGGATGGTAGTGGTGAGGCGACATGGTGCTCCTTTGCGCAATGGAGGAAAGGCAGAGTCGGTGGCGATGGGAGGCTGTGGGAGGAAGAGGTCAAGCGAGAGGGGGGATTGATGATGGTGGTGATTTTCTTGAGTTGGTTGAGAAGGAACGGAACGATGAAGAATAAGGAGAAGAACGGGGATGAAATGCGGGTACGCATGATGTGCACAGGAGCAGAGTTCAACTCTATTGGTTGTTGCTCACATAAAGCGATGAAGACCTTTGGATCTCCTGCTAGCTTCTGATGAAGAGACAACAACATGAAGCCTTGCAGCTTCGTGGATTTCACTGCCATAATGTATTGTTCACGGGCGGTGGTCGTTGTCACCAACCACCAGACCCGAGATCTATTCTCTCTTGAATGAATCAAAGTCAGTGAATTCAGGTGGATGATCTTGATGGTTGATCAGGGATTGGGTTTAATAGGAGTAATGGCTAGGCGTTGTAAATCGATGGTTTCCAAATTTAGGGATTAGGTTAGTTTGAGGTGATAAGGGGAGGTTAGATGAGGGTTTATTGGATGTTAGATGTGATAGGGTTCGATCAGAGCTGGTCTAGGCATCACTGTGATGAAGGGGTTTTGTCGTCGGGGTTCCGATGATGGAGGAGAATGGTCGAGGGATGTTAGGGTTGTTGGTAAGGATAGGATAAGAAGAGAGGAGGTTGGCCAGAGAAGATGAAGAGATAAGGGAGAGTAGGAGGAGAAGGGTCGTAGCTCGACTAGCAGAGATGTGGCGAGATTATCGAGCGAGGGTTTCAGGTCCGCACAAGGCATGGGACGGAGGGAAGGGTAGGAGATGGCGGCAACAGAGGTGTAGAGGAAAAGACCCTCACGTGCAGGGCACACGAGGAGGAGGGATGAAGAGGGTCACATGCCATGCACATGGAAGAGATGATGTCAGCCACGTGCATATCACATGGAGAGAGAGAGAGGAGGTGAGGGAAGGTTGACCAGGAGCCAGGTGTCTCCACTAGTGTCGTGTCACGTGGCGAATTGACCAGGATATTTTACCAGTATTAAAAATATAGTGATAAACATATGAGAAATAGAAAATGGACTCGGATGCAAAGATGGCCAACATGAAAAGTGTGCAACTATATGTGACCTATAATATACATGAAGGACTCAAATGCAATCGGAATGCGGAATGAAAACTATGCATTTTTGGTATATTTTATGTATATAAAATACCATTTTTTTTCTACTTACAAAAAAATACCATTTTTTTAGTTTTACAATTTTTATTTGATTTTCAGTTACTGAATAATGCATGTAAAAATAAAATATGATGTGAGATAATGTAATGGACTTGAATGTAAAATTTTTGGTATTTTTGTGAATTAAAAATGGCTAGAATAAATTAGAGAACTAAAATATATACAAATGGATCAAGTTAGTAAGCTTGGGCCAAAACTGATTTTTTAATTGCCTTTCTGATCTTTTTGTTTGTATTTTGAAATTTATGTAGTTTAATATAGTAATGCATAAAATAAATAAATAAATAAGAAAATAATTAATTGAGTGAAATATACACATGAAATGATAGATCAAAATCATAAAAAATGTACAATGCACAATTAAGTCCCAAGATCTAATTTTCACAAATGGACTCCGATTCTTTTGAATTTAGTCTAAATTTGCTGATACTTGAATGTACATTAATTCAAAAGTGAGTAGAGCTCATTTTGACACTGTGATAGAGAGATATCAACATTTTCATTTTTGTGTCCTGAAATTAGTTGGGGATTATTTTCAATATGTATAAGTTGGAATTTTTTAGGATTTTTCTTTGATTAAAGTTAGTGATATGTATAAAATGAAGTTAATTTCATGTCAATTGGAGTTAGCATGAATTAGTTAAAAATGGATGAATTTAGATGAAAATATGCATATAGATATGAATGCAGAAATAAATGCTAATTTATGCAAATTAATTACGAGTGCATGAAAGTTAATTTTATGAAGTTAACATGTAAATGATCCTAAATTCTCTTGACGAAGCTCTATTTTCAATTAATTAGAGTGATGAATCACATATTCATCAATCCTCTTGCAACCACTGTTTCCATGGACTGACTTTAAGAATACTTCATGAGATTTGTCATTGGACTGTCAACCGTGGAGATAACATACACATAACATGATGCAATACAGGACAATCAGTGACATCTTGACATGGAAGAGGAAATGGTCGCGCTACAATCGTGTGGCACATGGAGCATTATTACAGCTGCTACATGAGCATCTGTTGTCGGATGCAAGTGTGTGTTTACAGTGAAGCACCTAGCATATGACAACATGAATCGCTAGAAGATGAGACTCATGGCTCACGGGTTCACCCAGACATATAGGATGGACTATCAGGATACCTCCTCTCTAGTAGCTCGACATTCTACACCGCGTATTCTTCTTTTTGTTCTAGTGACATGGGACTGACCCTTATATTAGCTTGATGTGAAGAATGTGTTTATCTATGGTGACCTACAATATGAGGCCTATATGAAGCAACCACCATGGTTTGTTGTTGATGGGGAGTATCTGAAGGTTTACAGGATTTAGAAGGCTATATATGGCCTTAAGAAGAGTCCAAGAGCATGTTTCCAAAAGCTCTCAGATCTGATAGAGCAACAGGGGTTCATGAGATCGACTGCCAATCATTCACTATTTGTTTAGAGGTCTCAGAGAGGTACAATTGCCATACTTGTTCATGTTGATGATATCATTGTTACATGGGAGGATGAGCAGGGCATCCAGAATGCTAAGGATTTCCTAGGTTAACAGCTCGTAACCAAGGACTTTGGCAGTCTACGTTACTTCCATAGATTGGTGTTTGCTAGGAACCAATGATGTCTTGTGATGACCTAGAGGAAACACATTACATATCTTTTCTTTGAGACATGCATGGTAGATAGCATGCTTGCCCCTACTCCCATGGACTCGAGCATGAAGTTGTATGATGATGACAATGAGGAGGTAGACAAGAGTAGGTACATGAAGCTTGTTGGGAAGCTCCTATTTGTAACCATCACCAGGCGAGATATATCCTTTGTTGCAAGCAAAGTGAGTCTGTTCATGGAGCAGCCTAGACGGGAACATATGGATGTAGTTCATATGATTCTGAGGTATCTGATGACCTCTCTCGACAATACTCTTTTATTTAAAGGCAAATCCCTTACCATTACAGCTTATGTATATGCAGATTATGCAGGGTGTCCCAAGGATAAGAAATCTTCCTCTGACTTTGTAGTGTTCATAGGGAGTTCCTTGGTGTCATGGAAGAGCAAGAAGAAGACAGTGGTTACCAGATCCAGTGAAGAATCAGAGTACAATTCCATGACACATGCTAGTACAGAGATGATGTGGGTTAGATCTGTTCTTATTGACCTAGGTGTTGAGGTGCCTCTTCCCATGCACCTCCAATGTGACAACCAGGTTGCTCTCTTCATTGCCAACAATCCAGCCTTCCATGAGAGGACCAAGCATATTGAGGTAGATTGTCATTACACTCGAGACATGATACAAATGGGCTTCATCTCCAACTCTCATGTTATCTAGGAGATCAAACATCATACATGCTAACTAAGGCCCTATTTAGAGGGCCTTTCTAGAGATGTTGTTCCAAGCTGAGTATGATTGATACCTACGCTCTAGACCGAGGGGGAGTGTTGAGATATTAGTTATCTTTTGTTTCTTTTATGTGTTTTCTATTCTTTCCGTCTTCTTTATATAATTTTCCAAACTGGTTTCTCCTATATATAAGAGAACTATAGGGCCTCATGAATGATCAATTCATTATTTTCTCTCAATACTAACAATCTAATCTAGATTGAAGAACTGTTTGATGCCTCCCTGGTACCATACCCTAATAGTACGGGTTTTTGCTAGGGGGAGAAGGTGTGCCCCCTCTTAGCGAGGGTAGCAGGGGCAGTAGCCATTTCTCGATTTTTTTATATGGGCATTCATATCAGTTTTGTACGAGAGTAGTATATAAACTTCCTTGGGGTTAGGAATCTCTATATCCTATGTATTATTCTTTTTCCACATAGTGAAAACCGATCATTGCCTCCCAAAGGCGTAGCCTAGTTGCGAGTGAAACTTGTAAACTCGTGTGTCTTCATGCTTGTGTGATTGATCATTTTTGTGCATACTTCTACGATTCAAAACACATGCCTTCATTCATAGGGAGATTGGAAGAGCTGGCATTTCATGATATACAAGATATATCATTGAGCCACAACACACAAAATGGATACCATAAAAATAGGTAGATGTCCATGATAACATTTTCCCTCAGCAACAATGCGATGAAAGGGACATTACTGGAATATCTCTCTTCACATCAAGATTTTTGGCACTTAATCCTCTCTATAATTAGATCATGGACCCACTACCCAATTTCTTCTCCAAAGATTTCTCCTTTTTTCGATATCCAAAGATCTCATCTTATAACAACTTCTACTTGGCTTCCATCTAGAGATGCAAATGGGCGGATACATATACATATGTAGGTATTACTATCTTTTAGTCATTTTTAAATATATGAATGTGGATGCGGATATGAAGATTGATGGATATTAAAACTATATTTTTATATCCTTAAAAAATAGATACTGATGGAAAACATATATAAATTGGATGAAGAAATATTAAAAAAATCTATAGATTAGTTTAAATATATGATGAATCCTCATTCATCACTCTTTATTCTTTTATTTTAGCTAATTATCTTGGCAAAGCATCATGTAAATAATTGTAAATACAATAACTTAGCAATCATCATGCATGTGCTAATATTCTATAATTAGCATGTATTTGTGCAAAAATAAAAGAATAAAGAATAAAAGCAAAGAAGGAAGTATTTAGAATAAATACTGAGTGACCCAAACCCAAGAGAGGGCCAAGTATTGTCCTGATCGCCAAAGAAAACAAGTCGAGAGATATAGGGCCACCTTACAATGTATATATGTATCACATATGTATATAATATATTTTTACAAAAATCAAAATAAAAAGATGTTCTTACTTGCTTGTATATATTTCTAAAAACAAAAGAAAAGCAAGAAAAATAAAATAAAATAGAATGGCATTCTCTCTCTCGCCTTGTATATAATACATGTATATGTGTATGTTTCTCTATTTATTTTATACTTGTAGATAAATAATAAAAATAAAACAAAAATATCTTTATACTCCAAAAACCATGTTTTAAATAAATAAAATATAAAATTAGGATATTTATGTAAAAATAACAAATTAAAAATAATTTTACAAAATTATAGGTATTTTATGCCTGTATATAATACATTATACTGTATATACCATAATTTATTTTTCATAAAAATAGATAAAAATTTTAGGAAAATTTCTTGAAAAATAACAAACATTTTTCATTTTATTTATTTTTTAATTTAAAATCATTTATTATTTTTTATCTATGTATTTTTGAATTTCCCTACTATTTTGTCGTTTAGCTTGTTTTGTATTTTTCCTCTGGCGCACCTGATTGGTCCAGGGCAGATTGTTGACTCCGATCAACTACCCCCAGGACCCTCCTTTGATCGGATCCGATTTTTGCTCACTGTTCGCCAAATTTTCCAGACCTGATCCGACCATCATTGCTTTCACTTTGAGGCTCTGATTCTGAAGGGCGATCCACGATCCTCTCCCGTCGATTCCTTTAGGGATCCGACCCTCGGTTCGTGCGCCTCTACCCGATCCTTCCAGCTACCTGGGACGGCTCTATAAAGTCTTCACTCGCTTCCCCAGCTCACTAGCTCGCGCCGCACCCCTTTCTGATACCCTAGAGACCTTCTTCGTGGTGACAGCCGTCGGAGGCCACCATTGGTGCTCGGATTGGTGCCGTGTAGCCGCAGCTCAACATTCGTGGTCGGAGAACCGTCGCGAGGAGCCTCCTTCGCCAGTCGCAGCGTCGTTGAGGCCACAACCATGCCGTTCACCTCTCCTGGAGCTCAAGATCATACTCGGACCTTCATGTATCCCTTAGATCGTTCCTAGCTCCATCGTTTTCTTAATCTTTCCATTTATCGACGCCGCAGCTCTGCCAGCTCCGACCAGCCGGTCGGAGCTCCCTTACTCTCACTCATCCGCTCAGATCGATACCCACGCTCGCCCTTCATCTTCCTACACACCCTGATCATCTTGAGACCTGATCATCACGTCGAGATTAGGCTCGAGGTTTCCATCTCTTGCGACCGCTGGAGACCAACCCCATTCACCTACGCTTCTCTTCCTTTTAGTGCTAATAAACACGACCAGGGAATAGCTCTGAGTTAGAGCAATCCTTTGAAGGTCCTGATGCGTGTAGAGAGTCCCCATTTCACCTTCGACCATCCTCACTGGAGCAGCCCCATGTCACTTGCACCGCCTCACCGATCCGACCGTTGGGGTCCCCATCAGAGCCGGCCATCCGACGCGGAAGAGGCCCACGACTCCACCTGTGCTTTCAGATCCTTCATCGGAGCCAGGGATCATTTCCCGTGCTCTGGTGAAGTTCGCCCAGGCTTAGTTCTTCCAGAGGTCCTCTCTGCCATTGAATTTCCCCCGCCATCCAGACGTCATCCAAGTCGTTCGTCCACTGGAGGTGTCAGACCGTTAGATGTCAGATCTAACGGTCCCGTACTAACCACGTCCCTGACCATCTGATAACCGTCAGATCTGAAACCTGACGCGTTCAGAGCTGCCCGATCACGCCCTATCAGCGGACGGCACCTGTCACCCCGCGTGCCTCTCATGTGCCTCCATGGCTATATTGCACCTTCTACCCCACATTTATTTTAGTTTACGTTTTAGTCTGTAAAATAAAAGTCACAGTTGAACCATTTTGCATTTCAGTACCTGTAGTTTCTCATATTTACATTCTAGTCCTGCCTGTGTGGAACCACGTGCTTCATCATATGTTTAGTTGGGTCATTTGCAACATTAGTCCCGAACTTTTAATGTGTTATTGAATGAATATATGTTTTTTCAAAATTGCAAGCATACCCCTATGAGTGTTGATTTCTGACATGTGCGGATTTTAATGGAGAAATTGCAGATTGGACCCTAGATTTTTATTGCTTGTTACTTTTTGGTCCCAGAACTTAATTAATTTGCATTTTGGTCCCTGTGAGCTGCGTGTCTTGTTTTTACTTAAATAAATAGCAAATTTACTCCGAAAATTCTGAAATTTTGACACGTAGCCCTTGCTACTTTGCAGAAATTTTGGTTATTTTTATGGTTTGTTTTGATTTCGTTTGTTATTTTTTAAAATTTAAAAACCATAAAAAGTGTCTCTGTTTATTTTGAAAAATCCATTAAAAATATAAAGAGGCCTTGAAAATTTCCAAAAAAATATTGAGTGTTTGTTTTGTTGTGTTTTAATTGCTCTGTGATTTTTGTTCTGTTTCATCTTATAAAATCCCTAAAAATTAAAAAAAGACTAAAAATCTCATAAAAATCATTAAAAATATATTAAAAAATCAAAAAATGTGTTTCCAGGTTCTATAGGTAGGTTTTCTTTTATAGTTTCACATAAAATTACTGCTAGGATTTTATAGGCATTTTAAATAATTTTAATTTGCATATATATCCCAACTTTACATTGCTAACTGTTTTTGACCTTCTTTGATTTTTAGAAAATTTATTAAAAATTAGAAAAACCCCACAAAATTCACAAAAACACTTGAATATTTTAAAAACCTAAAAATATTTTTGTTTTGAATTTTGGAGTTATTTTGTCCATTTAAATAATTGCTTGAGTTTTCCTTTTGGCCATTTTCTTTATTCCTTTCTTTATTAAAAAAATCATAAAAAATTATAAAATTAAAAACCACCGAATTTCTTCTTTTTCTTGGTGACCCGACTACTTCGTAGACTTGTCATTCCATGCTGCTTGTGATCGACCCTGGTAGCTATACCAGGTTAAATAAACTAGCAAGACCGCTTGCCTTGTTTTGATTGCTTGATTTATTTCGCTGGTGGTCTGATCTTTTTCTTGTTGATTGCACCTTGCGATTCGGGTCGTAACGACCCTAGATATTCCTTAACGCGAGTTGCATCCCGCACGTTCATAAGAATGGCGCCGTTACCGGGGAGCATGGCTTAGTAGTTGATTTTCCTTTTTCGATTTTGTTTCTAGTTTTCTTCTTTTTGTTTTATTTTTCTTTATCTATTTTCTTTTATTTTTATTTTTGTTTGTGTTTTTTATTCTTTTTCTTTGTTTTTGTTTCATTTATTTTATTTTATTTTATTTTTAAATAACTTTGATCTGACCATAGTTTTCGTTCTATCTTTCTTGCGAGGGCCTGACGAGCGAGGGTGGCTATCTTAGGAGCACTGAGACACCCGAGCGACGTGGAGGTGACTCGTTTCTGCATCGAGCTGCAGGAGAGCATAGGAGAGGAGGAGCAGGACTTATGGAGGAGTTTTAGTTTTTTCTTAGTTTTTATTTCAGTGCCTTTATTATTGTAATAATACATGACTTGGACTGGACTTGCAGACTATCGGGGTTTGTTTCTCCTAGCACCAGTGTGCTTGGGGACCTCACTGCAGATTTTACGCCGGTTTTGTTTTATTCGTATTTTATTTTATTTGTGATTCTCAAAGTTTTTGGCCATTAGACTTAGGATTTTCGCTTGACTGTGAGGGTAATTAATTAAGGCCCCAGTCCTAATTGCTTGCATGTACCTATGGATCGATAAGTGGACCTGATTAATTAAATCATAAAAGAAAAAGATAACTCGATCACCTGAGGGGTCGTGTGCCGCTAGAGGCCGTATACAGCATTGGCAGGATCCGTTGTGGCGGACACCGATCGGCATCAGAGACCAGACCCCTACCCCTCTTGTTGACCCATTAGCTACTGTGCTTCTCGAGTAGAAATTTTCTGTCTAAGGACAATTTCTTCTTGCATCATATAGGTAGTTTTAATTCGGTCTTTATTTTATGTGCGGATCACTCTGCATGTAGAGAGTTGGCGTCAGGTATGCATTTCTGACTTTGCATGCACCATAGTGTTTGACTGCGCATTTTCGACTTCTCCCCCTATTTTTGGACTTAAACATAATCAAGAGAATCGGAAAATTCGTTTGGCATTGTTTGCTTGGAAAATATCTAAAAAAAGAAAAAACCATAAAATTGGGACTGCTAAACACACTTGACCCTAAAAGACACCTGCTTTAAAAATTTATCTTGGGAGAGCAATCCCCTCATTGTCTGGTTTGGATGAGCAAGAGAGTGACCCCCACACGACGCTAGAGCCATATCCGACCTCTCCTCAGACTACTGATTTCGGGTTCGCCGTTCTCCAGTGAGGATTGCTCCAGTTTCTGGTAAAGCAGACCACGATATCCTTAACAGAGCGAGTTGATCGGGTAGCCGGTAAACGGTCCGCGACTTGTACTGGCTGGGAAAGATCTAGCCTTAGGATCAGGATAGTCTCCTAAGTGCGTTGGATTCCCAACAATTCGCTTAATCGCCCTGATAGATTGTTTGATCACTTAAATAAAACCGACAATATAAAAGATAGAACCTTTACGATCATCAGCTTTGCGTGAGTAGGTGAATTGGGGGTTTGTTTGCCCGATCTTGTGTGTTTTGTAGATCTCATCTGCCTTCACTCGCTACATCACGATGATGGGCCGGAGGTCCCTTAGACAGCCTTTGGTTGCACTGCTTTTGAGCGCTTCGGTCCACTCATCTAGGTTGGTTCACGAGAGCCCAGACCCGCTCTCCAAACCTGAGTTTGACTCAGCCCTGTTCCCCCTCGGCCACACTTCTACCAGTCCGGAGGTGCCCGAGCAGAGACAACAACAGGCGTTTGATCATTTGACGGCACTTGAGTTTGGATCTTTTGCCTTTTCAGAGACCATGGCCAGCATCGAGGAGCGCACTGATGGACCCGACGGGACCCACACATATGTACTTGATCAAGGTGCCATTAACAACACCCTGTTAGCCTCCTTAGAGACCATGCAGCGTCAGATTAGAGACCAGGGGGCTTTCATGGCCGATATGCACCGAGATATGGAGCAGATGCGAGTAAACAGAGATCAGCGCAGGGCCGGTGGAGTAGAAGACATTCCCGAGGGAGGAGAGCTAGATGAGCCAGTGCAGCCAACAACACCCGCACGCCCGATGAGAGAGTTGCACAACCCTGGTGCAACTCTGACCCACAGATGGATTTAGCTACCAGCCATACTGGAAGATTTCAAGCTCCCACCTCAGACCATTCAACTACTGCCCAGATTTCACAGGCTTGCCACCGAGGAGCCGCACCTCCATCTCCAAGAGTTCGAGATGATCTGCAGCATGGTCCACGATCGCCTCATGGACGAGGATACCATCAAGATGACGGTGTTCCCGTTTTCCCTCATCGACAGAGCAGTCTATTGGCTGAAGCACCTAGGGAATACATCACATCATGGGAACCACTCCGGAACGAGTACTTGAATAAGTACTATCCACTCGACCGGACAAATGCAGCGCGAGCCCTCATCAATAACTTCTCCATCCTTCCCAATGAGAAATTCCATGAGGCATGGGATAGGTTCAGAGAGCTCATTGACCGGTGCCCTCATCATGACATATCCAAGCCCAACCTTGTTCAGAGTTTCTTCTGCGGGCTTACACCGGAGTTGTAGGGGCTAGTAAACGCATCCTGTGGGGGTTCCTATTTCGTCAAGGCTGAGGATCAGGTCTGGGCCATCTACGAGGAGATGGCAGAGAAATATACAGCCATGTCCCAGACCCGCCTCTACACATAGGAGAAGCCCACACCATAGGCCGTGACCTATCAGAGGATGGCACGGGTCGATGCCGGTCCTTCCACATCTTCAGCAGCCGTAACAAAGGCTGAGACATCGGCCGTTGATATGGGTATCATCAGCGAGAAGCTGGACCGCATCGAGATCATAGAGAAGAAGCAGTGCCAAGGCATGTCTCAGATAGATCAGATGGCACAGACACTGAGTGACCTGAAGACCCAGATCATGTGTCTCCAGGAGACATAGATGGCTTCTCAGCCCCGTCTCAGGTCACGGGCTGACCCCAGCAGCAGCTGCAGCTTGACCCAGCCCTCCGCCTACTATCGACGGGTGCATCACATTCAGACGGAGCCGTTCCCGCAGTAGCAACAGTATGGCCAACTACCACCATCTCCGGACAGTCAGATGGTGGTCTACCAGCTGGTTCAGCCCTTGACAGTTCTTCCCCCACCCACTTACGAGCACGAGCCGTTGATGGAAGTCAGCGGGATTTGGTATGACCGACCTCAGCCTGGGATCCGACGAGACCATCCTGGATTCCGATAGACGATCGAAGGTGCCTCATCCCAGCAGCAGCCTCCAGTTTAGGGTGGCCAGTACAACTAGCAGCACCAGCAACCCCAGTTCACACAACCATACTACCAGTAGGGCCCTCGTCCCTATCAGCAGGGACAACTGCGGAGGCAACAACAACAGCCTCAACAGTTTCATCATCATTATCCCCCTCATCCATGTTAGCATCAGCAACCTCACTTCCAGAGAGGCAACCCATCCGGTTCTCATGGGCCTGCCTATGAGAACCCAACACTTGATGATTTAGCCCACCTTATCTCCGAGCAGCAGGCCACTTTCAGGCGAGAGATGGATGAGTTCCATCAAGAGATGAGGGAGATCGTGAAGGGCAAGGCTGCCATACCTGCTCAGATCGAGCCGAATCCGAACAACCTGAAGAGGAAGTCTGAGCAAGTAGAGTTTACAGAGGTTACCACTCCTAATGACTCACTTGGTGATATTTCTGCATATACTTTTGATGCTGACTTTATTATACTTAGGAGCGGTAGGATGCTAGCCGGCGGCACCTCATCTGAGCGACGATCACATGAGGACTCAGGAGTGCCATATGAGGAGGAGAGCGGTGCTCATGCCACTCATGATGATGTTGATGACGGTGGTGCTGACACCACCAAGGATATAGATCCATTGATGGTACTGAGGCCGTCACTTCACCAGATGAAGGAGGTGGTGCTGATGCCACCAGATATGATGATGCTAAACCAAAGTGTGGTGCTGATGCCGCAAGTCCATATGTCGCGGGTAGTACTGAGGCCACCCATTCTATTCCTGTTGCATTTCCTTTTGTCATTGTATCTCAGGACTATTCCAAAAAAATTAATAAAGGAAAGGGTTCTTTATTTGTGAGTCCATCTGCGATGCATGGAGATATGTGTATGGATTCTGTTTTGCCACAGCGGCAGGGACCCAATCCTAGCCTTCTATCTGAGGAGGGCCCAACCATCCCCTTCCCTCAAGCACTCCGCTTGGCGAAGGGGAATAAAAAAGAAAATTCAAAAAAATCTCAGCAGCTAGAGTTCAGCCTACAGATGATAGACAGATTTCAGATTCAGTTGACTCTATAGGAGGCCCTTGAGCACATCCCCCTCTTCCAGAGCAACCCTAGAGAGAAGACCACTATTCGCAGGAAGAGGAGGAACCATCATTCATAGATCCATGTGCTCACTCGTGCCACCTGCTTCGCCATCCAGAACCGTTTGCCAGCCAAGAGGCCAGATGCAGGAGCTCCCTATGTCAGATGTCACATACATGAGCAGAGGTTCGACCGCACTCTATTAGACCAAGGTTGTAAAAGTCGGTAGTCGGTACTCGGTCGGTTGGGTCACTGACTAAGGATTAATCGGCAGTCGGACGACTAATCGGATTTAGTCAGACTTTAATCAGCTTTGAATTTTATGATTATATTAAATATGTAACTCATTTATATATATATATATATTTATTTACATAGATTTTCTACATTTATACTATCATAATAAAATAAAAAAAGTAATTGCATTTAAATAAACCACTAAGCATATCATAATAAGTCTCCTTATAAAAAAAGCAAAACATATAAGAATATGGTATCTCCAAGCAAAAACTTGATCGACTAGTGTACCTAGTCGGAATTAGTCGGTACTCGGTCGGCCACTCCACTGACTAGACTAGTCGGACCTACTAGTCGGGCCAGTCGGGTGACTTTTACAACCCTGTATTAACAACAGTTCTTCCATCAACCTACTTCCGACAGCCTTACTCGACCGATTCGAGTTTGGCGCTCTTCGACAGAGCAGGACAATCCTTCAGTTTGCTGATAGATCTATCAAGAGGCCGAAGGGGTTGTTGAAGCACGTGGTCATCACAGTTCAAGGCCTGCAATTCCTCGCAGACTTTGTTGTGTTGGACATGGAGATCCCTGAATCTGTGACCGATACCCCCATCATTCTAGGATGCCCGTTCTTGACCACAACTAAGGCAATGTTCGATCATGATAGCGGGAAGGTATACTTTCGCGTCGATGGTGAAAGTATACAAATAGAGACAATCGACGAGACTAGAGCACGAGATTCAGCCTGCTCAGAGCAGCTCAGTGATTCAGAGCAGAGGACAGAGGCCGAGCGAGACGTCCACCAGGAGTAAGATTTTGTGATCACAGATGATGAAGCATCTTGGACAGATCCCATTTTACGAGCCATCCTCTCACACTCAGATACCACATATTTCCAGATTCCAGCAGAGGAGAGCTTGGAAAGCACATTCTTGGCAGGGGACACATTCGAGGCAGCGGATCGCATTCAGAATAGCGAGGCAGTAGATATTTCTCTTGATTCAGATTCAGATCCCTCAGAGTCAGATATTGATTGGGTAGAGTTTGATGAGATGATTCCATGTCTGATTCCTACAGAGCCAACAACTCGGGTGGAGACTGACCCGATACAGAGTACAAATACACCAGCAGAGCAATCTTCACCAAATGTTCTTGATCAGCGAGAGCTCTCCCATGCAGATTTGGTTGCTTTCACTTAAACTTTTCAGAGGCCAGATCTGCCAGCTCCCAGTTGCCCAGAGCTGAAGCCCTTGCAGCAGTCGCTGAAGTATAGGTTCCTTGTTGGCGAGCATGAGATGCACCCAATCATTATCTCGGATGATTTAATTGGAGAGCAAGAATCCCGGTTGATGGAGGTTCTTGAAAAGAACCACAAGGCGATAGGATGGAGTGTAGCTGATCTCCAAGGGATAAGTCCGGCCCTGAGCTCCCACCATATCTATCTCGAAGAGGACGCCGAGCCGTCGCGTGAGTTCCAGCAGCGGCTGAACCCGAACCTTCGAGAGGTTGTCATGAAGGAAATCTCGAAATGGTAGAGCATCAATTTTATCTACCCCATCTCCGACTCCAAGTGGGTTAGTTCATTACATGTGGTGCCCAAGAAGACATGCATCACTACAGTTATGAGTGAGTCTGGAGAGGAGGTCGCTACCCGGGTACCCACTTCTTGGAGGGTCTGTGTGGACTATAGACGATTGAACCAGGCCACCAAGAAGGATCATTTCCCGCTGCCTTTTATTGATCAAATTATAGAGGGGCTAGCTGGGAAGAGTCACTACTACTTTCTTGACGGGTACTCTGGTTACAACCAGGTGGCCATTGCACCTGAAGACTAGGACAAGACCACATTCAGCTGTCCATTTGGGATATATGCTTTCAGACGGATGCCCTTTGGTCTATGCAACGCTCCGGTGACATTCCAAAGGTGCATGTTGTCCATCTTTTCGGACGTGGTGGGTGAGTGCTTGGAGGTCTTCATGGACGACTTTTCGGTCTATGGTGATGGGTTTGATGCTTTTCTTGACTGCCTAGACCGCGTCCTTCAGCGATGCATAGAGGTCCATCTTGTATTATCCAGGGAGAAGAGTCACTTCATAGCGACTCAAGGGACAGTGCTTGGTCATATCATCTCTAACAGGGGCATGAAGGTTGATCCGGCCAAGGTGGATATAATCAGGAAACTCAATCCACCGTCCAACCTGCGACATTTACGATCTTTTCTGGGGCACGTCGGTTTCTACCAACGATTCATTCATGATTTCAGCAGGATTGCCTGATCGTTGACTGATTTGCTGACCAAAGACACCGAGTTTGTTGTAGATGATAAGTGTCTTGCATCATTTGAGACTCTCAAGAGTCTAGTTGTTGAGGCTCCTGTCCTTCAGCCGCCTGATTGGTCTCTCCCATTCGAGATCATGATGGATGCCTCAGATTTTACCATAGAGTCCGTGCTAGAACAGAGGAGGGATGGAGTGCCATTTGCCATTCAGTACGCTAGCCGTACATTGGATGCCGCACATCGGAACTATACTGTCACTGAGAAGGAGATGCTAGCTGTAGTCTTTGCCCTAGATAAGTTTAGATCTCACATCATTGGATCGAAGGTGACTATCTTTACAGATCACACCACCATCAGGTACCTCATGACAAAGAAGGATGCTAAAGCGAGACTGACTAGATGGATCCTTCTACTCCAAGAGTTTGATATTGAGATTAAAGATAAGCCTAGAGTCAAGAATGTGGTGGCTGATCATCTCTTCCGATTAGAGCATCTTGAGGAATCCGAGCAGACTGATCCCATTTCTAAGACATTCCCAGATGAGGCGATCCTTGCTATCGCCTCGCTCCCGTGGTACATTGACATTGTGACTATCTTGTTGCCAAGAAAGTTCCACAAGGTTGGCCCAGGCAGCGACTTGAGACCTTCCTCACGAAGGCCAAGTTCTACCATTGGGAGGATCATGTCCTTTATCATGAAGGAGAGGATAGCGTCTGGCATCAGTGCATTCCTCAGGAGGAGCACCATGGTGTCCTCACATACTGCCACAAGCTTGCAGCAGGAGGACATCACTCTGGGAGGAGAACGCACAGAAAGTACTCCAATCCGGCCTATGGTGGCCTACCCTCTTCAAGGATTCTGATGAATTCATGAAGAGGTGCACTGACTGTCAGAGGATGGGCACTTGTGGACAGCGTGATATGATGCCGATGCAACCCATTCGAAACTGTGAGGTTTTTGACGCATGAGGCATCGATTTCATGGGTCCATTCCCTAAGAGTCAGGGATTTGAGTACATTCTATTGGCCGTTGATTATGTTCGTTGTTGGGTTGAGGCCATCCCCACCCGAACCGCAGATGCTATGACTGCTTGCAGATTTTTGAGGAAGAATATCATTTCACAGTTCGAGGTGCCTAGAGTGTTGATATCTGATAGGGGGTCTCATTTCGTCAACGACAAGGTAAAGGCCCTTGCTAGCGAGTTCAGCATTGACCATTGAGTAGCCACTCCATATCATCCTCAGACCAATGGTCTTGCTGAAGTGTCGAACATGGAGATCAAGACTATATTGCAGAAGGTAGTCCACCCTGATCAAAAGGATTGGTCACAGCTTTTGGATTCGGTCTTGTGGGTATATCGGACTTCCTTCAAGACTCCATTGGGTACGTCTCCCTTTTACCTCGTTTATGGCAAGCCCTGCCATTTACCTGTTGAGATTAGGCATAAGTCACTTTGGGATATCACATACATACTATTGGATCTAATAAGTGTAGGAGATCAGAGGAGGGCAGAATTGGCAGCCCTGGAGGAGCTGAGAGATGCAACCTTTTCGAGCAGCCTACAATACAAGGAGAGAGTGAAGGAGTGGCATGATTCTCATATCAACCACAAGCAGTTTGAGCCAGATCAGAGAGTATGGTTGTTCGATGCTAGGATTAGGTTATTTCCATGGAAGTTGCAGAGCAAGTGGAAGGGACCATACCTGGTCCGAAAGGTACATGCCAATGGAATTATGGAAGCATTGACATATCTGAAATTTCATCTGATTCTACCTTTCGTGTTAATAGGCAGTGGCTCAAACCATATATAGATCATGAGCCATTGGTCGTTGACGTCGCCCCTATTCTTTTTGTGTGAGATGTGGTCTTTGACTCACATCTATTGTATCTCATGCCTGAGTATCACCGTCTTCCGCCTTGTATAGATCCAGATGTCTATATTATACCATTCTTTAGTCCAACACCCCATTCGCATCTTATGATTATGCTATACTTAGGGTGTATTTTACTCTAAGTATAGAGGGGGTATCAGACTTTTGATTTCTCCGTTGATTCTTTTTACCTTTGTTTTGCTGCCTATACTTAGGGATATTTTACCCTAAGTATAGGGTAGGTAGACCTTGTACATTCTTCCACTCGGATTTTCCTTTGTGTACAGTATGCTATACTTAGGATTACTTGATCCAAAGTATAGGGGAAACACCGAGATTCGTTCATTTTTTTGGTTCGTCGTTATAGTATAGTTTTCCTTTTCACTTCCCTATACTAAGCACAAGTTATGTCCTCTTTATCGCTCTTCATTCACTCTGAGGACATCATTCGAGCTACGTATATGGGGGGGGTGTCATATATATTTCATATATACTTTAGCCATAACTCGTACTTTGTGTGAGTGTGTTAATAAATAAAATGGCTAAAATCCTTTATCTAAGAAACCATAAAAATTTTCTATTTATAAAAATTATTTTTGTACAAATGTTTGTAAAAATGCTTTGTGTAAAGAGTTTGTAAATATTTTGATAACAAAATTATGTATATAGTACAAAATTTTTGTAAATTGTTTGAAAAACAAAAAGTTTGCAAAGCCCTTGTGCAAATGTGTGTAAATAGCAGGGTTGTAAAAGTCGCCCGCCTGGCCCGACTAGTAGGTCCGACTAGTCTAGTCAGTGGAGTGGCCAACCGAGTACCGACTAATTCCGATTAGGTACACTAGTTGACCAATTTTTTGCTTAGAGATACCATATTCTTATATGTTTTTTTTTATGAGCAAACTTATGATAATATGCTCGGTGTTTTATTTAAATTCAATTACTTTTTTATTTTATTATGATAGTATAAAAATATACAAAATCTATGTAAATATATGCATATAAATGAGTTATATATTTAAAACAATCATAAAATTCAAAGCTGATTAAAGTCCTACTAAATCTGATTAGTAGCCCGACTGCCGATTAATCCTTAGTCAGTGACCCAACTGACCGAGTACCGACTACCGACTTTCGCAACCTTGGTAAATAGTTTGCAAAACTTCTGCATTCATGCATTCATTCATTCAAACATTTTCAAAAATTTTGCACATTTTCAAAAATTTGCATAAAAATATTTTTGTATATATTTGTATAGTTTTTCTGAATCATAGCTGACATTTAAACTAGCCTAGAATTAAAAGAAAATGGAGCTTAGTTAAGACCTTAATCCACCTAATTTTTAGAGGAACCTTATAGGGCTTATGGTTAGGACTTTTCAGGTCCATTTGGGACCTAATTCTTTGAGTCCGCTAGGTTATGATCACATGCCATCTTGATGAGCCTAAGTAGAACACTTAACAACGCACACTTGACTTCACAGACAATGGCTTTACTTGCACCATCACCTTACACATAGCTCTCTACGGATGAGGTGGTAAGGAGGCAGTCTTCTTTGGCTTGGGTAGCATACGAGAATAGTACTTCTAGGCAGAACCCTCTTGTCTTCTCTTAGTGAAGGAAGTGCGTCTCAACTTGGTCTGGCAGCATTGAGGTCTAAAGACATGAGTTGTGGGTTGCAATAATGCTTCAAAAGAGGGATAGTCTATTGGCTCAAGAGGAAACACTCTTTATGTATATATGCTGTACCATGTAGATATGTTGTACATATGCACATCGAAAAAAATGTGCAAAAGAAAGAAAAACTCCAAAAAAGTGGTGGGTCTGAGAGAAAATGAAATACCCACCGGAGTGTATATAGCCAAATAAAGCAAATCTTATGTTACCCATTCCCATCTCATGAAGCATGCATCAGGGAGACTTAGCTACACTGGATGGGCTCCCTAGGATACATGTCTACACTGGTCATGGTCCATTCTCTTCTTCCTCCTCTTCTTGAGCCGGTTGAACTTGAACTTAGAAGGGAATACCCCGCTCCTCGAGGAAAGAGCTACCATACTAGGGCATTAGAGTTACCTTGTTGAGGGGGGATGTTACTTTTCCATTTCTGAGGTGGGGAACTACCCATCACTTACACAGTACAAGGAAAGATTCATAGTCATTAGAGTTTGTGTATGTAGACTTGTTCTGATCTGGATTATTGAGGAGTCTTGACCATAGATTGGTGGAACTTGGAGGCTGTTAAGTTTTAAACCTAAGTCCAAATAAGGTTCCGACAAACTAATAATGCAAAGGTCTGACTGAGCTCCATACTTCAATTTAATGAAGACAAGTTTAATAATCAACCTTGATTCTCCTTCCTTTTCTTTTTCTTTTCACTTCTTTTTCAAATAAGTGTTTGCTAAGGGACTAGCAAAAGTAAAGTATAGGGGGTGATGAATCCTCATTCATCACTCTTTATTCTTTTATTTTAGCTAATTATCTTGGCAAAGCATCATGTAAATAATTGTAAATACAATAACTTAACAATAATCATGCATGTGTTAATATTCCATAATTAGCATGTATTTGTGCAAAAATAAAAGAATAAAGAATAAAAGAAAAAGAAGGAAGTATTTAGAATAAATACTGAGTTACCCAAACCCAAGAGAGGGCCAAGTATTGGCCTGATCACCAAAGAAAATAAGTAGAGAGATATAGGGCCACCTTACAATGTATATATGTATCACATATGTATATAATATATTTTTACAAAAATCAAAATAAAAAAATGTTCTTACCTCCTTGTATATATTTCTAAAAACAAAAGAAAGGCAAGAAAAATAAAAAAATAGAATGACATTCTCTCTCTCACCTTGTATATAATACATGTATATGTGTATCTTTCCCTTACTTGTAGATAAATAATAAAAATAAAAAAATAATTTTATACTCCCAAAACTATGTTGTAAATAAATAAAATATAAAATTGGGGTATTTGTGTAAAAATAACAAATTAAAAATAATGTACAAAATACATAGGTATTTTATACTTGTATATAATACATTATACTGTATATACCATAATTTATTTTTCATAAAAATAAATAAAAATAATAGAAAAATCCCTTGAAAAATAATAAACATTTTTCATTTTATTTATTTTTTTAATTTAAAATCATTTATTATTTTTTATCTATTTATTTTTGAATTTCCCTGCTATTTTGTCGTTTAGCTTGTTTTTTCCTTTTCCTCCTACGCACCTGATTGGTCTAGGGCGGATTGTTGACTCCGATCAACTACCCCCCCGGACCCTCCTTCGGTCAGATCCGGTTTTTGCTCACTGTTCGCCAAATTTTACAAACTCGATCCGATCACCATTGCTTTCACTTCGAGGCTCCGATTACTGAGGGGAGATCCACGATACTCGCCTGTCGATTCCTTTAGGGATCCGACCCTCGATTCGCACGCCTTTACCCGATTCTTCCAGCTACATGGGATGACTCTATAAAGTCTTAACTCACTTCCCCAACTCACTAGCTCACGTCGCATCCCTTTCTGATACCCTAGAGACCTTCTCCGTGGTGACATCCGTCGGAGGCCACCTTTGGTGCTCGGATTGGTGCCGTGTAGCCGCAGCTCACCATTCGTGGTCAGAGAACCGTTGTGAGGAGCCTCCTTCGCCAACCATAGTGTGATTGAGGCCACAATCCTGCCGTTCACCTATCCTAGAGCTCAGGATCATACTCGGACCTTCAGGTATCCCTTAGATCATTCCTAGCTCCGTCGTTTGCTTAACTTTTTCCATTTATCACCGCCGCAGCTCCGCCAGCTCCGATCGGCTGGTCGGAGCTCCGTTACTCTCACTCATCTGCTCAGATCGATACCCACGCTCGCCCTTCATCTTCCTATACACCCTGATCATCCTAAGACTCGATCATCACGTCAAGATTAGGCTCGAGGTTTCCATCTCTCGCGACCACCGGAGACCAACCCCATTCACCTCCGCTTCTCTACCTTTTAGTGCTAATAAACCTGACCGGAGAATAGCTCCGAGTCAGAGCAATCATTTGCAGGTCCTGACGCGCGCGGAGAGTCCCCATTTCACCTTCTGCCATCCTCGCCGGAGCAGCCCCAGGTCACTTGCACCGCCTCACCGATCCGATCGTTAGGGTCTCCATCAAAGCCGACCAACCAACACGGAAGAGGCCCATGACTCCACCGGTGCCTTCAGATCCTTCATTGGAGCCAGGGATCATCTCCTGTGCTCCGACAAAGTTCGCCCAGGCTCAATTCTTCCACTCCGTCGGTGGATTTCCCCCACCGTCCAGACGTCACCCCAATCGTTCGTCCACTGGAGGTGTCATACCATTAGATGTCATATCTAATGGTCCCGTACTAACCACGTCCCCGACCATCTGACAACCGTCAGATCTAACACATGACGTGTTTAGAGCCGCATGATCACACCCTATCAGCGGACGACACCTGTCACCCCACGTGCCTCTCACGTGCCTCCATGGGTATATTGCACCTTCTACCCTGTATTTATTTTAGTTTACGTTTAAGTTTGTAAAATAAAAATCATAGTTGAACCATTTTGCATTCCAGTACTTGTAGTTTCTCATATTTGCATTCTAGTCCTGCCTGTGTGGAACCACATGCTTTGTCACGTGTTTAGTTGGGTTATTTGCAACATTAGTCCCGGACTTTTAATGTGTTATTGAATGAATATATGTTTTTTCAAAATTCCAAGTATACCCCTGTGAGTGTTGATTTCTGACATGTACGGATTTTAATGGAGAAATTGCAGATTGGACCCTAGATTTTTATTGCTTGTTACTTTTTGGTCCCAGAACTTAATTAATTTGCATTTTGGTCCCTATGAGCTGTGTGTCTTGTTTTTACTTAAATAAATAGCAACTTTACTCTAAAAATTCTGAAATTTTGACACGTAGCCCCTTCTACTGTGTAAGAATTTGGTAATTTTTATGGTTTGTTTTGATTTCGTTTGTTATTTTCTAAAATTCAAAAAACATAAAAAGCATCTTGTTTGTTTTGAAAAAACCATAAAAAATATAAAAAGGCCTTGAATAATTCCAAAATAATTCTTGAGTGTTTGTTTTGTTGTGTTTTAATTGCTATGTGATTTTTGTTCTGTTTCATTTTATAAAATCCCTAAAAGTTAAAAAAGACTAAAAATCTCATAAAAATCATTAAAGATTTATAAAAAATAAAAATGTGTTTCCAGGTTCTATAGGTAGGTTTTCTTTTATAGTTTCACATAAAATTACTGCTAGGATTTTATAGGTATTTTAAATAATTTTAATTTGCCTTTATATCCTAGCTGTACATTGCTAACTGTTTTTGACCTTCTTTGATTTTTAGAATATTTATTAAATAGTAGATAAACCCCATAAAATTCACAAAAAACACTTGAATATTTTAAAAACCTAAAAATATTTTGTTTTGTATTTTGGAGTTATTTTGGCCATTTAAATAATTACTTGAGTTTTCCTTTTGGCCATTTTCTTTATTCCTTTCTTTATTAAAAAATCATAAAAAAATTGAAAAATTAAAAACCACCAAATTTCTTCTTTTCCTTGGTGACCCGACTACTTTGTAGACTTGTCATTCCATGCTCCTTATGATCGACCCTGGTAGCTATACCAGGTTAAATAAACTAGCAAGACCGCTTGCCTTGTTTTAATTGCTTGATTTATTTTGTTGGTGGTCTTATATTTTTCTTGTTGATTGCACCTTGCGATTCGGGTCGCAAACGACCCTAGATATTCCTTAACCCGAGTTGCATCCTGTGCATTCATCAATATACATGTATTGATTGGATTGCACATGATATAAATATACCAAGTTTATGTATTCTTAATCATTATATCAAATATTGTGAAAAAATGCATAAAGTTATGCTGCATATGGTAAAAAGTAAATCTTATTGCAACAATTTACCTCTTCTGTGAATATGCTCTAATCATGTAAATTCTGATGTATTTTCCCATAGAAGTCCTTCAATTTATGCATTTTTACATATTATTTTTTCACCTACGTTGTACTTGAGCATTTCTCTCTTAAACATATTCGTTGTGGTCACCAATTGCATTTTTGATATAAAACCTTTGATAATAATTAAATAGAGTTATATCTCAGAGTGTTTGTGTCTATAATCAGTTTGAATCATGCTATAGAATGTCCAATTCAATCACTTGAATAGATTTCCATTTCAAGATATATACTCTAAATAAAGTCCATACACTTTTATAGAAATCTATTTTTGAAGACTAAGTGGAAGCTATACCAATTATAACAGATATAATTTTGAGGGTTTTATTCTCTCTTTTTTTATTTTAATTTCTTTTTAGTTAGTTATATTACAATAAATTAATAAAAGCAAAGAGAAATAAATAACAAGAGAAAGTTTTGACAAATTTCTCATATGAATTCCCTGAAATTAGTCCAGTTTGTAGATATTTGAACACACAATAATTAAAAAGTAATTAAAGTGTTATACGAATATGTATAAATGAGGAATTCAACCTTAACTTTGGCAGGCTATGATGAATACCCATTCATCACTCTTTATTCTTTATTTTAGCTACAAAACCATTGCCAAAACACAATGTCTATTCCTGTAAATAATAATATTAGCATTTGGCATGCATTGTGTAAAATTGAATAATTAGCATGTTTTTGTGCATAAATAAAAGAACAAAGAAACAAAAGAAAAAGAGGGAGATATTTAGAATAAATATTGAGCGACCTAATCCCAAGGGAGGGCTCAACATGGGCCTGACCGCATAAAAACCAAAGTAGAGAGAGATAAGGAAGCTCATGTGTGTAAATATACATGTATATAAATATAAATATTTTCCTCTAAATAAAAATAAAAATGGGTTTGTATTTATTTGTATATATTTGTAAATACTAAATTAAAATAAAAATGGGAAAATTAAAAAGAAAATAAAAATGCCTTGTATATTCACCATGTACATGAAACCACTTCCCTATTTATTTTCTCCTTATAAATAAATAAAGAAAATCCCATAAAAATTGTACATACTCTATATTACATATTGTAAATAAATAAAATGAAAATTACAAAAACGAAAATAAAATAAAAAGAAATAAAAATAAAACCAATCCAAACATTGTACATATACCATATATGTATATAAATAAAAGCAATTATTTCACCTTTATAATTAAATAATAAAAATAAAAATAAAAATACCAAAATATTCCAAATTTTATTCTATAAATAAACAAAATATAAAATTGGAATAAAATGTGCAAAAATAAATAACTAAAAATCAAAAATATATAGTGTATATACTTATATATAATACTATATTGTAAATACTTCATTTTTATTTCAAAAAAATAAATAAAATTCACCAAAAATTAATTTAAAAAAAAGAAACATTTTTTATTCTTTGAGTTTTTCGAAATTCGACCATTTCCTATTTATTATTGAATTTACAGAACCTTAATAATTGGCGGGCTCTGATTGGTCCACGGGGGATGTTGACCCCTGGTCAACTCTCCCCCCAGGACTACCAGAGCCGGGTTCGACTCGCCCGACCCGATTTCTCCGACTTTTCCTCGCTCAACCCGATCGCCAAACACCTAAACCCCGGGCTCCATTTCTTCCTCTTGCATCCGAGACCCACGCCCGAGGTTGAGCCTAGGGATCCGTGCTTCATGCGCCCTTGCCCGATTCGATCTAGCCGGACCCCTCACACTATAAAGCTTCAGCTCCGGCCGCTTTTTCACGCCATCTTTGGCGTCATCCCTTCCACCCAGGACCTCCACCCAATTGCCTAGAGTGACAGCTAGCTCCCGGCGTGTTGCAGAGAGGAGGAGGGACCTCGCGTCACTGATTCGACAGCCTAGCGCCGCCGTGTGCCGCCCCTTGAGTAGCGCTCGAGCCTCGGGCATCGACGACCCTCGAGGAAAGGACCAGGAGCTTCAGAAGCTCATTTCTTCTTATCTTTCGCTAATTTTCGTTTACGCCCAATTTCGCCCATCGCCGACGACTGTCGATTCCGACCATATTCGTCCCCCTTTCAATCATCGGACGACACCTTCACACTCATGAGCCTTCTCTGCATCTTCTGCACCCACTCACACCCCCGACTTGCCCCGGAGCGGGGACTTCGATCTTCACCGCCGACGCTTCGCTGGAGGTCGACCATCTCGACGCACAGACCACCCACCTCGCTTCTAACCGAGTCGAGGCACTTTTCCCTCGACCCAGGAGTCTTTGTGTGCTGCTTTTCAGGTACAAGGAGGTCCATCTGAGGTCCTCCACCTTCAGGCACAGGAGCTCAGCTCTGCCATTGTCGCCTGGGCTCCTCAGAGCTCCTTGGCGCCATCGGAGGGGTTCTTCATACGCGGGAGGCTCCGGCGACCCTTTTCCAATCATCAGCAGCCCTCGAGGAAGTCCACCGCACGCATACCGGGCCAGCGAAGTTCGCCGGCCACCTGTTCTTCCTGGACCCTCCAGAGCCGTCCATTCAGCCCTCCCGCTCCAGATGCGATCTCAGCCGTTGATTTGAGGAGCCACGTCACCGTCCAATCATTTGAGGGTTTGATCAGGACCGAACGAGGCGCCCTTGATTCCAGACCGTTCGATCTCCACGTGCCCTCTTCAGAGCCGTTGATCCAGTAAGGGTTACCCCACAACACACCACAGCCGTCAGATCAGCCACGTGGGTACACCTCTGCCGTTCGATCCATGTCGAAGGTTCTTCGAGGAGGTGCCACCGCTCCAGACCGTCCGATCATCCACGTGGAGTCCCCTCAGCCCTCGGATCATAATAAGGGGTAATTGCTCTTAGGCCCCTCCTTCTTTGTCATTTACGTTCTAAACCTGTAAATATTTAGTTAAGTTGTTTTTATTCTAGACATTTTGCACTTAGGAACTCGTGCTTACTTTATTTGCATCTGTACCCCTATCTACGTGGAACACGTGCATCGTCACGTGATTTTTGTGGTGTATTTGCAACATTTGGGCTGATGTTTTAAGGTGTTATGGAATGAAATTTAGTTTTCATTATTTGCATCCATACCCCTGTGCGTAGTTTTATTAAGACATGTGCTGAATTAATTGGAGAAATTGCAATATCTTCCCTGGACTTTTAGCACCTGTTGCTATTAAGTCCTAGGAAGTATTTTTTATTGCACATAGGTCCCTCTGGGCCCAGGACACGTGCTTTGCGCGTGCGATTTTGGAAATTTTGCACGAGGGACCCCCAGTTTCTCGTATTTGTTACGTTTCAGTCCCTAGAACTTATTTTCCTTGCATTTGGGTCCCTATGTACTGTGCCTTGTTGTTTGATTTTAATAAAATATCAAATCAAGTCCAAATTTTGTGAAAATTGGAAACGCGGCTCCTGCTACTGTGTAAAATTTTCACTAAAATTTGGTACATTTTTGAGCATTTTTATTATTTTTAAAATTTAAAAACCAATATTTTTCTGACTGTCCAGATTTAAAATTCACAAGAAATATAAAAACCTTTTTAAAAATTATAAAAAAATTAGGTTTTGTGTGTTTTGGTGTGCTTGATTTTCTGACCAATTTTGGTCATTTTTGGATTGATAAAAAATATAAAAATTGAAAAATACTTAAAAACTTATAAAAATTCTAATAAATCATAGAAAATCCAAAAAATAATAAATCTTTTTCCTAATTTTTCCTTTTGTTTCTATTTTCAAAGAAAAATACCTCCAGGCTTTGAAAAGACAATTTAGTAATTTTAATTGGTCTTTGAATCCTAGCTGGACAGTGCCCTTCTATTTTTGCCTTATTTCATTTTTAGAAAATTCATTAAAAATCAGAAAATTATCAAATATTCACCAAAAACATTAAAAAATATAAAATTCATAAAAACATTTTTGTTTGATTTTTTTGAGCATTTTGAGTAATTAAATAATTGTTGAAAGTTGCTTGTTTCCATTGTTTTCTTATTTTCTTTATAATTAAAAATTTCAAAAAAAATTTAAAAATACACCAAAAATAATTTGTTTTATTTTATTTGATTTTAGACTACTTCGTAGGCTGCAAGGCCATCTCGTGCTCCTCGAGTTCGACCCTGGGTGATATACCAGGTTAATATCATAGCGAGTCCGCTATCTTGATTTTTATCGTGTTTTTATCTTTATTTGGTAGTCTGATCTTTTTCTTGTTGAGCTCTGAGTCCTGAGTGATTGATGTCAAAACGACCATAGTTACACCTTTACCTTAGTTGCGCGGATTTGCTCATCAGAATGGCGACGTTGCCGGGGAGCACGGCATAGTAGTCGTTTTATTTTTCTTTTTATTTTGTTTTCTTTTTCGCGGCTTTCCGCGAATTTTTCGTAGTCTGCGGCTTTTTATTTTCTTTTATTTTTGTTTTATTTTCTTTTTATTTCTTTTCTTTTCTTTTATTTTTGTTTGTTTTTGTTTGTTTATTTTTATTTTTATTTTTGCATATATATACCATGTTTACTTTACTTGCTTTACTTGCTTTATTTTATCTGGTTTAACACCTTATTGTCTTCTTGCGAGGGCCCGAGGACCGAGGCGACGACTTTTGAGGAGCCGGTGCAACCGCGGCTATCGGAGGCGGCTCCCTTCTGCACGGAGCTGCAGGAGAGCGCGAGGAGACAACCAAGTGTGGGAGCTTAGATTAGAGTAGATTAGGTTCAGTTTTAGCATTATTTGGATAATTGTAATAATACAGGGACTGCTGGACACTCAGCCAGACTTAGATTCTTGGGGTCTGTTTCGCCGAGCACTGGTGTGCTCGGGGGACCCCTCGACTTTTATGCGGCTTTTTCGCAGTTTTTATCTCTTTTTCTGCTCATTCGGTTTCTCGCGGTTTTTCGATCCCCTAGCCTTAGGATTTTCTGCTTGACTGTGACGTAATAAATAGGATCCAAACACCCTAATAACATTTGCTTGTACCTATAGTTTGGTAATTGGACCAAGAATAAAAAGATTAATAAAATAGTCGATACACTACCTTCGAGCCTACATGCCGCAGCCCAACCTGCCAAGCGCTGCTCCTGAACTCAATTTGTCGAGAGGAGGAGGGGTGGACCGAGACCGGACTCTTGGATTGGAGGCTGGTGGTCGATTAGACATTCTTTCGAGTAGAACTGCTATTTAGGGCTCGGTTTTCCGCTTGCACCATTTAGGTAGTTTATTTCAGTCTTTAAATTCTGCGCGGATCATCTTGCATGTAGACTGCTGGAGTTAGGTACGCATCTCTTACTCTGCATGCGTCAGTGATTTTCTCGCGCATCGACTTTTTCGACTTCTCCCCCCTGATTTTTGGACTTAATAAACAGTAGAACCGAAAAATTCGTCAGGCGATTTTGCTTTTTATTGAAAAATACCTAAAAAAAGAAAAACCATAAAAATTGGGACCGGTTAACTCTATTGACCCTAAAAGACACTTCACCAAAAAAAAATTGTCTTGGGGAGAGCAACCCCCTCCTTGTCTGGTTTGCTTGCACGAGAGAGTGACCCGCACACTAGGTAGACCATATCCGATATTTTTCTCTACTGATTACCGACTCTTTTTGTACGGGACAGTCGGTTGAGAAAATATCGGATTACCCAACAGGTCACGTTAATCGCTCTGCTATCCTGACTGATCACCTAATAAAATTGACAAGATAATTGACCGAGCCTTTACAGTCTTCAGCTCACGTTGCGTTGGTGAATCAGGGGTTTGCTTATGATCATTGTTGTTACCAGATCTCATCCGCCCAACTCGCCAGATCAAGATGATGGGCAGAAGGTCTCTTAGGCAGCCTCTGGCTGCACCGCTTCCCAGCACTTCTACCCGCTCATCTAGGTTGGTTCGCGAGAGCCGAGACCCGCTTTCCAAACCCGAGTTCGACTCCACCCTGTTCCCCCTCGACCCCCCTTCTTTCAGTTCCGAGATACCAGTGCCAGAGGAGAGACAGTCAGATGATTTATCGGCACCTGAGTTTGGGTCTTTTGCTTTTGCAGAGACCATGGCCGGTAGCAGTGACGACCGCACCAGAGGTCCCCAGCATGATCAGACATTCATTATGGACCAGGGTGCGATCAACTCCACCCTGATCGCCTCTCTCAAGACAGTTCAGTAGCAGTTGAGGGATCAGGGAGCTTTCATGATAGAGATGAGGCATGAGATGGAGCAGTTGAGAGCAGACCGCGACCAGCGCGGCCTAGGAGACGGACCGAGGATACCCGACAATGCGGCAGCCGCTGCAGCAGTCGCAGCAGCAACAGCAGATCCACCGAGACCGATGCGGGAGTTACACAACCCCAGATCGACTTTGATGCATCACTGGGTAGTTCTTCCAGCCATCGTGGGGGACTTCAAGTTCCCCCCGAACACTTTACAGCTTCTCCCCTGGTTCCATGGGCTCGCCACCGAGGAGCCCCATCTCCACCTCCAGGAGTTCTTGATGATCTGCAACACAGTCCACAACAAACAGGTGGACCAGGATACCATCAGCATGATTGCCTTCCCCTTCTCCTTAGCAGACAGAGCAGCCACCTGGCTGAAGCACTTGGGGAAGTTTGTCTACACCTGGGAGCAGCTCCGCACCGAGTACTTGCACAAGTACTATCCACTCGGGCGGACGAATGCAGCTAGAGCCCTGATCAGCAACTTCTCCATGCTCCCCAACGAGCAGTTCCATGAGGCATGGGAGAGGTTCTGTGAGCTGACAGACAGATGCCCGTACAATGACATCTCGAAGCCGAACCTAGTTCAGAGCTTCTTCAGCGGGTTGACACCAGAGCTACAGGGCCTGGTGAATGCTTCTTGTGGCGGGTCCTATTTTGCCAAGGATCACGATCAGGTCTGGGCCATCTACGAGGAGATGGCCGAGAATTATATGGTGATGTCCCAGACCCGACTCTACACACAGGGACGACCCCAGCCACAGACCGTGCAGTACCAGAGGATAGCACGGGTCGACACTGGTCCATCCAGTTCATCAGCGGCAGCAGCACAGGCTGAGTCCACAGTCGTCGACATGGGGATCATCAGCAAGATGCTGGACCGGATGGAGATCATTGAGAAGAAGCAGTGCCAGGGCATCACGCAGATGGAGCAGATGGCACAGACTCTGAGTGACCTGAAGACACAACTCATGTGTCTCCCAGAGGCACAAACGGCTTCCCAGCCCCGTCTTCAGGCACGAGGCGATCCGAGTAGCAGCAGTAGCTCGTCCTATCGCTCCAGCCACCAGCAGCTTAGACAGGTTCACCTTGTACATGCGGAGCCGTACCAGCAGCCGCAGCCCACTTAAAAGTCATCGCCATCTCCAGACACACAGATGGTGGTATACCAGCCGGATCAGCCTCTGGCAGTACTCCCGCCAGCCCCTTACGAGTCAGAGCCGTTGATGGATGTCAACGAGATTTGGTACGACCGCCCCCAGCCCGGTATCCGACGAGACCATCCCGGATTCCGTTGGTCGGCTGGAGGTGCCCAGCCCCAGCAGCAGCCGTCAGGATAGGGTGGCCAGTACAACCATCAGAGGGATCACCAACAACAGCAGCCCCCAGTGTACACCCAGCAGCAGCAACAGTCACAACAGTATGGTCCTCGTCCCTATCAGCAGGGACATTCTTGGAGGTGTGATCAGCCTCACCAGCCGCAACATCATCCACAGACATACCCCTCTCACCCACAGCAGCAGCAGCAACAGCCTAACTACCAGATAGGCTATTTGTCAGGTTCTCATGGGCCATCCTATGAGAACCATGCTTTGGATGACATAGCCCGCCTCCTTACAGATCAGCAGGCTACATTCTGACGGGAGATGGATGAGTTCCGCCAGGAGATGCGGGACATCGTGAGAGCGAAGGCCACCATCCCTGTCCAGATGAGCCCAATCCGAATAACCTCAAGAGGAAGTCTAAGCAGGTAGTTTGTACTGAGTATGCCACTCCTAGTGATACATTTGGAGATATGTCTGCATATTTGTTTGATACTGATTTTGTCACACTTAGGAGCGGTAGGATGCCAGCAGGCGGCGCCTCGTTTGAGCGACACCCAGAGGCCACTTCCAGATCGCCTGACGAGGAGGAAAGAGGTACTAAGGCTGCTAGAGATGATGACGGTGGTACTGATGCCACCACGGATGCTGATCCCACCGGCGGTACTGAGGCCGTCGTTTCACCAGTTGGAGGAGGTGGTACTGAGGCCACCCATGTTGCCGAGCCAGAGTGCGGTACTGAGGCCGCGAGTCGACCAGCCGATGATGGTGCTGATGCCACCGGTTTTTCTGAGAGTCCTGTAGTTTTTCCTACTGTTGATGTATCTCAGAACATTTCTGACAATAAAGGAAATGGTTTATTTTCTTCTGGTCCACCTGTGGTGCTTGATGTATGTGTGGATCCTGCCGTCGAGCAGTCTAGACCCGTCCCTAATCCTTCATCTGAGAAGGACCCTGTGATCCCCTTCCCTAGAGCTCTTTAGATGGGGAAGGGGAAGAAAATAAAAAACCCCAAAAAGAGGCAGCAGGAAGAGTTCAGCCAGCAGATGATAGACCGATTTCACATTTAGTTGACTCTTCAAGAGGCTTTGCAGCACATCCCTCTACTCCAACGTTCACTCAGGGACAGGACCACCGTTAGGAGGAAGAGGAGGAACCACCAGTCAGAGATCCATGTGTTGACCAGAGCCACTTGTTTCGCAATCCAGAACCGTCTGCCGGCCAAGAGGCCAGACTCAGGAGCCCCGTATGTCAGATGCCATATCAGAGAGCAGAGGTTCGACCGTACTCTATTAGACAGCGGATCATCGATCAACCTACTTCTGGCAGCCCTTCTCGACCGCTTCGAGTTGGGCACTCTTCGACAGAGCAGGACAGTCCTTCAGTTTGCTGATCGATCTGTCAAGAGGCCGAAGGGGTTGCTGAGGGACGTTGTCGTCACGGTTCAGGGCCTGCAATTCCCCGTGGACTTCGTAGTGTTGGACATGGAGATCCCTGAGTCAGTGACCGATACCCCCATCATTCTAGGTCGCCCGTTCTTGGCCACAACCAAGGCAGTGACCGACCATGATAGGGGAAGGTATACTTTCGCGTCGAGGGCGAAAGTGTACAAATAGAGACGGTCGATGACATCAGAGCCAGAGACACAACATGCTCAGAGACTACTTCCGATACAGAGCAGATGACAGATGCAGGGCCAGACATCCACCAGGACTGTGATTTCGTGATTACAGATGATGAGGCAGTTTGGGCAGATTCAGATGCACATGCCATCCTCTCACCCTCAGAGTCCGCTGATGCAGAGACGACAGCAGAGGAGAGCTTGGAGAGCGCATTCCTGGTCCAGGATACCTTTCAGTCGGCAGAGCCGGTTCTTGACCGTGAGACTGATTTGTCTTGTGATGACGGTGGTACTGAGACTACCTTGGATGATACAGATCCCTCGGCGTCGGATTTTGACTGGGAAGAGTTTGATGATTACATACCAGATCTGACTTCCACTGAGCCTGCAGCTAGGGAGGAGGTAGATGCTGAGCAGAGCAGAGATAGTGCAGCCGAGCAGCCTTCTCCAGATTCATAGTGTGAGCGAGAGTTTCAGTTCTCCCATGCGGATTTGGCAGCCTTCACGTAGAGTTTTCAAAGGCCAGATCCACCAGTACCCAGTTGTCCAGAGCTGAAGCCACTTCCCACGTCGCTGAAGTATAGGTTCCTTGCGGGTGAGCATGAGATGTACCCAGTCATTATCTCCGCTGATTTGACTGGAGAGCAGGAATCCCGTCTGATGGGGGTTCTTGAAAAGAACCGCAAGGCGATAGGATGGAGAATAGCCGATCTCCAGGGGATAAGTCCAACCCTGTGCTCCCACCATATCTATCTCGAGGATGAGGCGAAGCCGTCGCGTGAGTTCCAGCAGCGGCTGAACCCGAATCTGAGAGAGGTTGTCATGAAGGAGATTTCGAAATGGTGGAGCGCCGATTTTATCTACCCCATCTTCGACTCCAAGTGGGTCAGCCCTTTGCATGTGGTGCCCAAGAAGACGGGCATCACTACAGTAGTCAGCGAGTCTGGAGAGGAGATTGCTACCCGGGTACCCACTTCTTGGCGGGTCTGCGTGGATTACAGACGACTCAACCAGGCCACCAAGAAGGATCATTTCCCCTGCCCTTTATAGATCAGATCATTGAGAGACTGGCAAGGAAGAGCCATTATTGTTTTCTGGATGGGTACTCCGGCTACAACCAGGTGGTCATCGCTCCCGAGGACCAGGACAAGACTACCTTTACCTGTCCCTTCGGTACATACGCCTTCCGACGCATGCCATTTGGGCTATGCAACGCCCCTGCGACTTTTCAGAGATGCATGCTGTCGATCTTTTCAGACATGGTGGGGGGGTGTTTGGAGGTCTTCATGGATGATTTCTCGGTCTACGGTGACAGATTCGACTCCTGTCTTGATTACCTAGACCGAGTCCTTCAGCGATGTATAGAGGTTCACCTTGTGCTATCTTGGGAGAAGAGTCACTTCATAGTGACTCAAGGGACGATACTTGACCATATCATCTCCAACAGGGGCATTTGATCCAGCCAAGGTAGATGTCATTAGAAAACTTGCACCGCCGTCCAATTTGCGGCAGTTACGGTCTTTTCTGGGGCATGTCGGTTTCTACCAGCGATTCATTCATGATTTCAGTAGAATTGCCCGACCGTTGACTGACTTGCTGACGAAAGACACCGAGTTCCTTGTCGATGACAAGTGTCTTTTGTCGTTTGAGACTCTCAAGCGATGTGTTGTTGAGGCTCCTGTTCTCCAGCCGTCTGATTGGTCTCTCCCATTCGAGATCATGATGGATGCCTCCGACTTTGCCGTGGGGGCCGTGCTGGGACAGAGGAGGGATGGAGTTCCATTTGTTATTCACTACGCTAGCCGCACATTGGATTCCGCGCAGCGTAACTATACAGTCACTGAGAAGGAGATGGTAGCCGTGGTGTTTTCCCTAGATAAGTTCAGATCATACATTATTGGATCTAGAGTGACCTTGTATACTGATCATACCACCATCAGGTACCTCATGGCAAAGAAGGATGCCAAGGCCAGATTGACTAGATGGATCCTTCTACTCCAGGAGTTCGACATAGAGATTGAGGATAAGCCTGGAGTCAAGAATGTGGTGGCGGATCATCTCTCTCGATTAGAGCATCTTGAGGATTCTGAGCAGATTGATCCTATATGTGAGACCTTCCCAGATGAGGTGATTCTTGCTATCGCCTCTCTCCCGTGGTACGCCGATATTGTGAACTTTCTTGTTGCTAAGAAAGTTCCACAAGATTGGCCCAGGCAGAGACTTGAGACCTTCCTAGCGAAGGCCAAGTCTTACCACTGGGAGGATCCCATCCTTTACCACGAAGGAGGGGATAGCGTCTGGTGTAGGTGCATTCCTCAGGAGGAGCACCATAGCGTCCTCACTTACTGCCACAAGCTTGAGGCAGGAGGACATCACTCTGGGAGGAGAACGACACAGAAAGTGCTCCAATCCGGCCTATGGTGGCCTACCCACTTCAAGGACTCTGATGAGTTCGTGAAGAGGTGTACTGACTGTCAGAGGATGGGCACTTGTGGATAGCGTGATATGATGCCGATGCAGCCCATTCACTTCTGTGAGGTTTTTGACGCATGGGGCATCGATTTCATGGGTCCATTCCCTAAGAGTCAGGGATTCGAGTACATTCTGTTGGCCGTTGATTATGTGAGTCGTTGGGTTGAGGCCATCCCCGCCCGAATCGCAGATGCCAGGACTGTTTGCAGATTTTTGAGGAGGCATATCATTACACGGTTCGGGGTACATCGAGTGTTGATATCTGACGGGGGGTCTCATTTCATCAACGACCAGGTGAAGGCCCTTGCTAGCGAGTTCGACATAGACCATCGAGTTGCTACTCCATACCATCCACAGACGAATGGTCTAGCCGAAGTGTCGAATAGGGAGATCAAAACTATATTGCAGAAAGCCGTCCGCCCTGACCGAAAGGATTGGTCACAGCTTTTGGACTCGGTCTTGTGGGCATATCGGACGTCTTTCAAGACACCTTTGGGCACATCTCCCTTTCACCTCGTTTATGGCAAGCCGTGCCATCTACCTGTTGAGTTGAGATACATGTCACTTTGGGCTGTTACAGATATACTTTTGGATCAAGATAGTGTAGGAGACCAGAGGAGGGCAGAGGTAGCAGCCTTGGAGGAGCTTCGTGATACCACCTTCTCAAACATCCTACAGTACAAGGAGAGAGTGAAGGAGTGGCGTGATTCTCATATCAGCCACAAGCATTTCGAGCCTGGACAGAGAGTATGGTACACGACAATGGAAGGGACCTTATCTAGTGAGAAAGGTACACGACAATGGGAGTATTGATATATCTGAGTTGTCTTCTGAGAGTACCTTTCGAGTGAACGGCCAGTGGCTCAAGCCATTTCTAGAACATGAGCCGCGGGTCGTTGATGTTGCCCCTATTCACTTTGCGTGAGATGTGGCCTCTTGACTCACATCTATTGCATCTCACGCCTGATTATCACTGTTCTCCCGACTTGTATAGATCCAGATGTCTATATCGTTACATTCTTTAGTCCCACATCCCTTTTCTCATCCTTTGATTATGCTATATTTAGGGTGTACTTTACCCTAAGTATGGAGGGATGTAGGACTCTCGGGTATTCTTTTGATTCATTTTACCGCTGTTTTTGCTGCCTATACTTAGGGATATTTTACCCTAAGTATGGGGGTGGGGGTAGACCCTGTACATTCTCCACTCGGTTTTCCCTTTTGTATACAACCTGCTATACTTAGGATTATTTGATCCTAAGTATAGGGGGAAAAGCCGAGACTCTCTTGACTTTCTATTCTTTGATTCGTCTTTGTATATAGCCTTCCTTTTCACTTCCCTATACTAAGAACGAGTTATGTCTTCTTCATCGCTCTTGACTCTGAGGACATCGTTCAAGCTAAGTATAGGGGGTGTGTATATATTTTATATATACTTTAGCCATAACTCGTACTTTGTGTGAGTGTGTAAATAAATAAAATGGCTAAAAACCCAAAATCCATAAAAATTAAAAATTTTCCCTGTAAATAATCATTCTTTTATTGCACATACATAGCTATTGTACAAAATTATTTTTGTAAAAATGTTTTCAAAAACTTTTTTTGTAAAGTTTGTGTAAATATGTGCATATCAAAACTATGTATATAGTATAAATTTTTTCCAAAATATTTTGAAAATCAAATGTTTGCAGAAACCTTGTGTAAATTTGTGTAAATATTTTGCAAAACTTGCATTCATGCATACATCCATGATTTCAAAACATTTTTTTTTAAATTTTGCATTTGTGTAAATATTGTGTAAATAGCATCTTTGTATATATGTATATAGTTTTTCCTGGATTATAGTTGACATTTAAACTAGCCTAGAATTAAATTGGGAAATGGAGCTTGATTAAGATCTTAATCCACCTAATTATAAGAGGAACCTTATAGGGCTTAGGGTTAAGGCTTTTCAGGTCCATGGTGACTTAATTCTTTGAGTCCACTAGGCTATGATCACATGTCATCTCAATGAGCCTAAGTAGAGCACTTAACAACACACACATGACTCATATAGACAATGGCTTTACTTGGACCTGCACTTTGCACCGAGCTCTCTACGGATGAGGTGGTGAGGAGTCAGTCTTCCTTGACTTGGGGTAGCATAGGAGGGTAGTACTTCTAGGTGGAACCTCTCTTCTTCTTTTAGTGAAGGAAGTGTGTCTCAACTTGGTCGGGTTGCCATGAGGTCTAACGACAGGAGTTGTGGGTTGCAATAATGCTTCAAAAGAGGGATAGTCTACTGGCTCAAGAGGAAAAACTCCTTATGTATATATGCTGCACATGTATATGTTGTATAGATGCACTTGCAAAAAAATGCAAAAAGAAAATAACTCCAAAAAAGTGGTGGGTCTGATAGAAAATGATAATCCCATTGAAGTATGTAAATAGTGCAATAAGCAAAGCTTGAGACTCATAGATTCCATCTTATGTAGCTTGCAGCAGGGAGACTTAGCTACATTGGTTGAGCTCCCAAGGATACATGGCTACACTGGCCATGGTCCATTCTCTTTTTCCCCCTCTTCTTGAGCCGGTTGAACTTGAACTTAGAAGGGAATACCCTGCTCCTCGAGGAAAGAGTGGCCAGACTAGGGTTATAGAGTTACCTTGTTAGGGAGGGTTGTCAAGTTACTACTTCTGAGGTGGAGAGCTTATCTCACTTACACATCACAAGGAAAGACTCATAGTCTTCAGGGTTTGTGTATGTAGACTTGTTCTGATCTGGATTATTGAGGAGTCTTGATTATAGATTGGTGGATCTTAGAGGCTGTTAAGTTTTAAACCTATGTCTAAATAAGGTTCCGACACATTAATAATCCAAAGATCTGATCGAGCTCCATAATTCAATTTAATAAAGGTAAGTTTAATTATCAGCATTAATCCATGTTTATTCCCCTCCTTTTCTGTTTCTTTCTTTTTCACTTCTTTTTCAAATAAGTGTTTGCTAAGGGACTAGCAAAGTTAAGTATAGGGGGTGATGAATACCCATTCATCACTCTTTATTCTTTTATTTTAGCTACAAAACCTTTGCCAAATACATGTATATTCCTGTAAATAATAATAATTAGCATTTGGCATGCATTGTGTAAAATTGAATAATTAGCATATTTTTGTGCATAAATAAAAGAATAAAGAAACAAAAGAAAAAGAGGGAGATATTTAGAATAAATATTGAGCGACCTAATCCCAAGGGAGGGCTCAACATGGGCCTGACCGCATAAAAAACCAATGTAGAGAGAGATAAGGAAGCTCATGTGTGTAAATATACCTGTATATAAATATAAATATTTTCCTCTAAATAAAAATAAAAATGGGTTTGTATTTATTTGTATATATTTGTAAATATTAAATTAAAATAAAAATGGGAAAATTAAAAAGAAAATAAAAATGCCTTGTATATTCACCATGTACATGAAACCACTTCACTATTTATTTTCTCCTTATAAATAAATAAAGAAAATCCCATAAAAATTGTACATACTCTATATTCCATATTGTAAATAAATAAAATGAAATTACAAAAATGAAAATAAAATAAAAAGAAATAAAAATAAAACCAATCCAAACATTGTACATATACCATATATGTATATAAATAAAAGTAATTATTTCACCCTTGTAATTAAATAATAAAAATAAAAATAAAAATACCAAAATATTCCAAATTTTATTCTATAAATAAATAAAATATAAAATTGGAATAAAAAAGTGCAAAAATAAATAATTAAAAATCAAAAATAAAAAATATATACTGTATATACATATATATATAATACTATATTGTAAATACTTAATTTTTATTTCAAAAAAATAAATAAAATTCACCAAAAATTAATTTAAAATAAAATAAACATTTTTTGTTCTTTGAGTTTTCCGAAATTTGACCATTTCCTATTTATTATTGAATTTACAAAACCTTAATAATTGGAGGGCTCTGATTGGTACACGGGGGATGTTGACCCCCGGTCAACTCTCCCCCCAGGACCACCAGAGCCGGGTTCGACTCGCCCGACCCGATTTCTCCGACTTTTCCTTTCTCAACCTGATCGCCAAACACCTAAACCCCAGGCTCCATTTCTTCCTCTTGCACCCGAGACCCACGCCCGGGGTTGAGCCTAGGGATCCGTGCTTCATGCGCCCTTGCCCGATTCGATCTAGCCGGACCCCTCACACTATAAAGCTTCAGCTCCGGCCGCTTTTTCACGCCATCTTTGGCGTCATCCCTTCCACCCAGGACCTCCACCAAATTGCCTAGAGTGACAGCTAGCGCCCGACGTGTTGCAGAGAGGAGGAGGGACCTCGTGTCACTGATCCGGCAGCCTAGCACCGCCATGCGCCGCCCCTTGAGTTGCGCTCGAGCCTCGGGCATTGACGGCCCTCGAGGCAAGGACCCGGAGCTTCAGAAGCTCATTCCCAGTCGACCGCGATCATCCAGTAAGCCTAGCTCTTCTTATCTTTCGCTAATTTTCGTTTACGCCCAATTTCGCCCATCGCCGACGACTGTCGATTTTGACCATATCCGTCCCTCTTTCGATCATCGGACGACACCTTTACACTCACGAGCCTTCTCCGTACCTTCTGCACCCACTCACACCCCCCGACTCGCCCCGGAGCGGGGACTTCGATCTTCACCGCCGACGCTTCGCCGGAGGTCGACCATCTCGACGCACAGACCACCCACCTCGCATCTAACCGGGTCGAGGCACTTTGCCCTCGACCCAGGAGTCTTTGTGTGCTGCTTTTCAGGTACAAGGAGGTCCATCTGAGGTCCTCCATCTTCAGGCACAGGAGCTCAGCTCCGCCGTTGTCGCCCGGGCTCCTCGGAGCTCCTTGGCGCCATCGGAGGGGTTCTTCATACGCGGGAGGCTCCGACGACCCTTTTCCAATCATCAGCAGCCCCCGAGGAGGTCCACCGCACGCGTACCGGGCCGGCGAAGTTCATCGGCCACCTGTTCTTCCTGGACCCTCCAGAGCCGTCCATTCAGCCCTCCCGCTCCAGATGCGATCTCAGCCGTTGATTTGAGGAGCCACGTCACCGTCCGATCATTTGAGGGTTTGATCAGGACCACACGATCAGATGAAGAGGTGCCCTTGATTCCAGACCGTTCGATCTCCACGTGCCCTCTTCAGAGCCGTTGATCCAGCAAGGGTTACCGCACAGCACACCACAGCCGTCAGATCAGCCACGTGGGTACACCTCTGCCGTTCGATCCGTGCCGAAGGTTCTTCGAGGAGGCGCCATCGCTCCAGACCGTCCGATCATCCACGTGGAGTCCCCTCAGCCCTCGGATCATAATAAGGGGTAATTGCTCTTAGGCCCCTCCTTCTTTGTCATTTACATTCTAGTCCTATAAATATTTAGTTAAGTTGTTTTTATTCTGGACATTTTGCACTTAGGACCTTGTGCTTACTTTATTTGCAAATGTACCCCTGTCTACGTGGAACACGTGCATCGTCACATGATTTTTGTGGTGTATTTGCAACATTTGGGCTGATGTTTTAAGGTGTTATGGAATGAAATTTAGTTTTCATTATTTGCATCCATACACCTGTGCGTAGTTTTATTGAGACATGTGCTGAATTAATTGGAGAAATTGCAATATCTTCCCTGGACTTTTAGCACCTGTTGCTATTAAGTCCTAGGAAGTATTTTTTATTGCACATAGGTCTCTCAGTGCCTAGGACATGTGATTTCCGCGTGCGATTTTGGAAATTTTGCACGAGAGACCCCCAGTTTCTCGTATTTGTTACGTTTCAGTCCCTAGAACTTATTTTCCTTGCATTTGGCTCCTTGTGCACTGTGCCTTGTTGTTTGATTTTAATAAAATATCAAATCAAGTCCAAATTTCGTGAAAATTGGACACGTGGCTCCTGCCACTGTGTAAAATTTTCAATGAAAATTTGGTACATTTTGAGCATTTTTATTATTTTTAAAAATTCAAAAACCAATATTTTTCTAACTGTCCAGATTTAAAATTCACAAAAAATATAAAAACCTTTTTAAAAATTAAAAAAAATTAGGTTTTGTGTGTTTTGGTGTGCTTGATTTTCTGACTAATTTTGGTTATTTTTGGATTGATAAAAAATATAAAAATTGAAAAACACTGAAAAATTATAAAAATTCTAGTAAATCATAGAAAATCCAAAAAATAATAAATCTTTTTCCTGATTTTTCCTTTTTATTTCTATTTTCAAAAAAATACCTCCAGGGCTTTGAAAAGACCATTTAGTATTTTTAATTGGTCTTTGAAGCCTGACTGGATAGTGCCCTTCTGTTTTTGCCTTATTTCATTTTTAGAAAATTCCCTAAAAATCAGAAAATTATCAAAAATTCTCCAAAAACAGTAAAAAATATAAAATTCATATAAACATTTTTGTTTGATTTTTTTGAGCATTTTAGAGTAATTAAATAATTGTTGAAAGTTGCTTGTTTCCATTGTTTTCTTATTTTCTTTATAATTAAAAATTTCAAAAAAAATAAAAATATTAAAAATCCACCAAAAATACTTTGTTTTTATTTTATTTGATTTTAGACTACTTCGTAGGCCGCGAGGCCATCTCGTTCTCCTCGAGTTCGACCCTGGGTACTATACCAGGTTAATATCATAGCGAGACGGCTATCTTGATTTTTATTGTGTTTTTATCTTTATTTGGTGGTCTGATCTTTTTCTTGTTGAGCTTTGAGTCCCGAGTGACTGAGGTCACAACGACCGTACTTACACCTTTACCTTAGTTGTGCGGATTCGCTCATCAGGCTACTAACTAGGATGTTGGGTTTACTCTTCTTATGTTTAGGTTAGCCTTTTTTTGTATTTTCCTGCGTTTACGTTAGTTATATGTAAACTATAGAAGTATTTTAATGTAAATTGGAGCTGAAAGGAATTTACTAAAAATCAGTGAAGATTACGAACTATATATAAATGAATATGTGCAAGAGTTTTCTTCTTTTTGTGGATTTTCTCTTGATTTTATTTCTTTTATATGTCTATTCGATCTTGATGTTGGGGTCTCCAGGGTTAGACACAATAAATGGACTTGCATCTCTCATTTCTTATTCTTCGGTTAATCTGTTGAAGTCCATCCTTCATTATTTTTGGTTTTGCTAATTTTTATGTTTTTTTGGTTAATTTTATGATAATTATGGAATATTAATAATACACATGTGAATTATACGAGGTGGATTTTATCCTTATTTAATAGATATTTACCGAGGAAATAAGTTCAAGATGCTAATCTTGAGTTGATGAATACAAGAGTCATTAATGGATCAGGCTGTGTAGCAGCTAGTAGATTCGACACTCCCGCGAGACAATGCATCACAGAGAAACATGTGTTGACTATAACATCGATTTGAGGGCAATCAAACTTTCTCAGCAAATGTCGAAGGTAGACACCTGCCAAAATCTACATCATGCCGAAGAAGGAGAAGTCACGGACTCACGACACGTGTCTTCCCTAGCTCGGCTCGAAGGATTCAAAATTCATAGCATGGATCAATTAGGTTTAAGTCTAAACCATGTCAGCATTTACATCTCGTCGTCTAGCAATAATACCGTCTTTCTTGGGGTAAATTATGTAGAGTTCAAATCAGCATTTGGATATTACAAGGTGGTCTAATCTAGGTTCCTAATGGCTTAAATCTAACCTCTCTTCTTGTGGAAAAGACTCTGGAAAGAAAATTTTATTTTGTGGTAATTATTTTGAATTTTTGAAGAATTACAAGGATTCGTATTAGATAGCCCATCTTCACATTGTAGTTTCTATTGTATATGATCTTCTTTTATATTTTGTTTAAGTGCAAGCATAGGTTGCATTTTATTTTTTTATGTCACGTCATTTATTTAATTCTTGAGAAAATTTGGTTAGTTAGAGAATTACCTTAGAATAAAGCCTTGGACCTAGAGTTATCTACTTTATTTAGTATTATTATCTCTCTTGCTTAAGAAACTCAATTATAATAATTAACAATTAACACTAATTAATCATTATTGTGTTATACGTAACTAACTCTAATTATTGTAAACAAGTAAATATATTATAGTGCTATTTTTTGTGTTTATTATTAAAATTCCTAAAAAATGGATTAATATTGTGCATAATTTATTGAACATAATTTATAAATTAAAAATTCAAAAATTCAAAAAATAAAAAATCAATTAATTTTATTTTAAATTACTAAAAATATTTTTTATATTTAGATTTTATCTCCTCTCTTTGAAATCTACATGAAAGTTGCAGATCTCGTCGAAATCTACAACTTTCATGTTGAACACTTTTTTTAATTCGACTCCTAACTATTTTATTTGTAATTAACTTTGATTTTTATATTTCTCGATTTTCTGATTGAGCCACGTGGCTCTACCCGCTTCAGCCACGTAGCTCGCTCCCACTTAGCCACCCGCTCCTCTCTCAATTGTCAGATGCCTTTGATCAGTTCAATCCCAACTGTTTTGTGGCTCCTTATTTTCAGCCGCATGATCGACACTCATCAGACTCATCCATACCGCTCTACCATGCACAATTGTGGGTCATCTGATCTTGATCAGATAATCAATCCGTCACCTTCAACGTCCTCCCCTCTCCTTTGCACATGGCAACCTCTATCTACTGCCCAAATTCCTTCCTTTTTCCTGAAGCCAATAGCTATCTGGTCCACAAAAAGCCATCGCCAACCTCTGCCCTTAACTTCTCTCTTCTTCTCCCTAACCTAAATTTCCATCTCTGATCAACTGCCACCAACCTACGGGCAGTTGAAACCGCCTTGTCACCCACATGGAACTGCTCGATTTTCTTCTTAAATACTCCATCACCGATCGCCGTCGTCGATGGTATACCCTTGTACGAAGCAACCCTAGCCCTCCTCTCCTCTTTGTGATAGAGGGAAGTAGAGATGTTGGAACGGTCTTGGCGTTGGTCTTCTGGTGTGACCCATGGCGGATTACCATGCAACAACGTCTGAAAGAATGCTATTCGAGCTTTCTCTCTGACCGAAGAGATCACACGACGACCTGAGCTTTGTCAAAGCTCAAGCCCAGGCTTCTTCCTTCATCCATGGTGAATATCTTCATGTACAAGTTAGTTATTTAGGTTTAATTATGATTTCTCTGAATTTTCATAGCATATATAAACCATAACTTCTATCACCATTCATGCCCCCAACTTTCATCGTGGTTATATCAACCAAGCTGGAGGTCCTGATCATCATGCATCTAGTACTATCATCCCTACCAATTCGACACATCTTCTTCTCCAAAATGGAGGAGAACCCATTTAGGTTTTCATCTTCTCCATGCATAGACCTCCATTCTGCCTCACCTTCATGTGCATGCTAGGCTATTGCGCTTCGCCTATTTGTTACTAACTCCTACAAGTCTGAAACTCTTCAATGATCATAAATCAGAGCGATCTCCAATTTGGAGCGAGCTCCTCCGATAACCCACCATCGACAACTTTATTCCAGTTATCCACTGCCATCATCCAACTCCGACGATCTTTGTGGAGTCCTCGACAACCTTCCCCAAGCTTCAAGAAAGGGGCATCATCATGGTGGAGGAGTGGCGTTCTCATCAGAGCCTTACCTTGCAACCACCTCTAGAGGCGGAAGCGGGATGAACAAGGAGTATAGTTACCATTGGATGAGCCCAAATTGGATGAAATCCAACGGCCCACAAACAACCATGTCGAACTCATACGAGCATGTAGCCTCAGATACATTGAACCTTTCACCGATGCATCAACACACTACACGTGGCCCAAGCCATGCATCTTCGATAGAACCTTGACATCACGAGCCTGAAGCATAATATGCTGGGCAAATTATAGCGCTTACCCTCTGGCTTCCCAAATTTGCAAAAATATCCCTGCGTAGGGTGTTATCCATAATTTATAGGGTCAGTTTTGTCGATATCCACTTTAGTCCTCTTAGGGACCTATCTATAAATCTTTGTGCTTCATTTATTTATATTTTTATGACATTTATGCCCCTGCACTCTTTGTTGATTACCTTGAGCATATGATGTCCATTTAAGATGATTTCAATTGCATTGTATTCCTTATTTAATTCTGTTTGATTATGATTGATTTATTATCTGATTGAATGTTAAATTAACAATTTATTTAACAGAGATAATCTAGGTGCTTATCTTATTATGAAATGGACATGTGCTTTGATTAGTTACTTAATTTGGACCTAGATCTTCATTTTAATATTTGCTTAAGTTGGATAAATAATTTTAGGACATAAATTCAATATTTATATGCACGTGCAAACTTAGCTTCATTCTATTCATTTAGTCAAATATTTAACTTGCATTAAAAAATCCTTTTAATAAAAATGCAATATGTTTCATTCATTCTATGATGCGTTGTTTTATGTTTTGTTATCTTTTAACCTAGATGTTATAGTGATCACTTAACATTGATATTGACGACTTATTAATTATGGTCATGGCTCGTGTCCTTGTGTTCGACCTTGGACTTACCCCGAAACAAGTTAAAACCAAAGTCCATTTCATATAGATATTTGAATTGGTTTTGTATGATTAATATTTGGCCATATTACACGATTGTTAATTATCAATGTCATTTAGCGGTTCATCAGATGGCACCGCTGTCGAGAACAAAGCTTCATTAATATAATTATTTAGGTTTATTATCTTGTTAAGTTGATTATTATTCCATTTAGGTCTATTATGTTTGTGATTCTTTGTTGTATTATATCTCTTTTATTGTCTTCTTTATGAATCTTTGAGGTACATTATATCTCTTGTAATAGGGCTTATAGATTTGAGGATGCTCAGAGATTTACGGAGGCTGGTGCTCAGATATCAGAGTTTCGGCTGAGAGGAACCGCAAGAGATACCTTCCGGAACTTGAAGATTATCCGAATTCTTGTTTCAATTATTATAGTGTGTTGTATATTATTTGTACTTAGACTATGGACATTATTATTGTGTGTGTTGAGTGTGTTTCACCCTCACCCGGTAGGACTCAACTTGAGTACATGATATTAGGGTTTAGGCACACGACTCCTAGAACTTCCTTAGATTATATTTTATGTGCTTGATCCGTAATGTATGACACACGAACTTATCTTAAGAGATTTACTCATCTCTATGATTCATGAAACATACTTAAGCTACCTTTGACTTAGCTAAATTATCTGAATTCTATCCCACTAATGGAATCTATGCTTAGGATACAATTTTCCCATCGACTTGCATGCATTTAGGTAGATTTTATATATTCAGTCTTGCACAAGCATATGGAGAGCTGGAGTCACTGTATGTATCTCTGACATGAGAATGCAACATGATTTTATGTCTGCATTGGTTTTTTTTCTCGATTCCTCCCTTGATTTATAACTTAGAAATTATAATAGGAAATGGGACTAGCCAGTAGACGATGATTTATGTGCTCATATAATTAATCAGTGAAATCCTGATCTGTAAAACTGGGATTGTTAAATGCAAGTTGACATAATCAAATTGGAGATAAAATTAACATTTTATTGGGAGAGAAAACCCCTCATTATTCACAGGTACATTACGCATATTGAGAGTGAGGACGTATCTTAGGATAGAACCCAAACCCTACTTAAACACACTCGTAATGAACTCAATATTGTATTATCACCAATAAAAGAGACTAGATAATTTGACCATATTTTTGGTCTTCACTGTGTGTGTTGGTGAATATATCAGGTTTGTTTGGACTTGTTTGACTTCTGCTTAAAGCTCCCTAAAACCCTATGCTCCATTTTATCTCCTCAGATTCATCCATCTAGAGATTCAACTAACCCTAGTCCCTCTCTCCCTCCTATAGCTTCATATATAGGTGATGAATCTCCATTTCATCACCTTTATTAATTCATTTTGGCCTTTAAACCCTAGCTAAATGCATGTAAATAACATTATTTTGCATAAAATGCCAAAGGTATTTTATGACCCTAAACCTCGAGACTTGGGCATCATGATGACTGGGTCAACAAGGAATTAAGTAGGGGGAGATAAGGGTCAAATACCTTAAATAAAGAAACTTTGTACATGAAAGTTGTAGATAAAAAACATATAAAAATACAAAATTTATTTCAAATAAAAATTTTTATTATCTATTTAGTGAAGATGGTTTCATTCAATTCGAAGTTAATACGTAAAAGTTATGCTTTGATCCCTATTGTACAATATACCTGAATAAAACATTCATTTTATTTATTCTTTATAATTTTTTTTATAAAATTATATTTTTAAAATTTTGTAAATATTATTTATAATATATGTACATATTTAGAATACAATAAAACCATAAATAAAATAATAAAATAAAATAATATACAAAATACATAGATGAATATACTATACTTATACCTATATAACATCTATATCTATTTATTTAAGTGTACAAAATACATCAGAAAAATATAAAAAATATATATTTATATTTATTTAAATAAGTTATATATATTATGAAAATAAAATAGAAAATTATAAAATACAAAATAAAATACCCATAACATGGGTAAAAATACCTATAAATGGACCTCCAAAAATTAACTTGTAATGAATTAAGTGATAAAATTAAATAAAAATCACAATAAAATACTACATAAAATAATAAACATTTTCATGTTTTAATCATAAATTAATAAAATCATTTAGTATTTTTTTCAAATTAAATAATGTTTTTTAGTTTGATTTATCTTTTTGTGGATGACGTGGCCCAATAGCCAATCAGGGCCTGTCATTTGTTGACTTTGGGTAAACTCTTTGACCCCAGTCGTAGGTATGTCAGACTACTTGTCCCCTCTTCTCCTCAGAATTTTTCCTCATGATACGAGGCTCGAGGTGAGGTACTCCTTCATGAGATTTTCTTCCCATTCATCTAGGATTCTCGATGATACCTTGCCTAGAGCCAAGCGTCATCGATACACCTATGATCCCTAGGTTAACTTCCATCGTTCATCACGTTGCACATATGATGAATCTGCGATTCATTATCTCAATATCTTGACCTTAGCAAAATCTTCGAGTAAAATCTGAAATAAATGTCCCTAAAATCAATGAATTAACAAAATGACTCTTGTAAATAAAACACACTAATTATTGTATATTAGATTGTACAAAATAAATTAACAATAAAAAGCCGCAAAAATAAAGGAGTTTTTCACCTGTAAATAGCCCAAAACTTCATATATTTTTTAATAATTTTATTTCAATTCCTTTTTGAATAATTCTTTCTCTGACTTGTTCATAAAAATGTATATAAAATACAAAAATATAAAATAAATTTTACCTCAAATAAATGCTCCTAGATCCTAAAGACAAAAAGCCGTAAAGTCCAACTTCTAGGCCAAATTCCTACTCGGTATGAACTCCAAATTCACCAAACTCACTTTTAAAGTTCAAGGTAGAAAATTATCTATCCAACGGAAGTGGTTTCATTAAAATCGGAGCTCATTTGCAAAAGTTGGTTTTGGGACCTAGATGTACTTTGTATATATTGTACATAATTTTTTGTTTTCCCATTTTTTATTTACTCTTCTTAATTACTAAAATATAAAAAAAACTTTTATGTTCCATTTTATTTCTACTATTTTATTTTATTTTCAGTTTGTAAATATCTTTTATTGAAAATACAAAAAAATCAAATTAGAAAAGCAAACAAAAAAATGTACATATTGTTTGTCTTCTTTTGTAAATTCCCCACTCTTTTTCTTCTCTTTTATTTTATTGTATTTAAAGTAGCATACTTTATTTTATTTTATTTTTCTTTTATTTTTTTCCATTCTCTATAATAACCTTCCATTCCACTCCATCTCTTCCACCATTTTTTAATAACCTCCATTCAACTCCACCATCTTTTCAACCTCTCATTCAACTCCACATTCATTCTCCCTCAACTCCCCATTCTTCTTCTTCTTCTTTATATTCATCTCATTAACCTCATTTTGCCCGATCCGTCATTCTAATAGAAAAAGGAGAGAGCTTGGAGTGTTTTGTTGGTGACAACGACGAGGCATCTTCCTCAAGCGATGATCTCCTTCAGGCGAGATCCGCGGAGCACCGCTCCGCATCACGAGTTCCCCATCGAGCTCGCTTAGCTTCTCCAATTTTCATTTCGCCAATCGGATCAAGGCGACGATAGGAGTTCAGCGTAGCTGCTCCGCAAATCCGGTGAACCTCAGGTAAGTATTCCTCATCATTTCTCTTGTTAATTTATTTTATCTAATATTTTGTTTCTTTATTGTTTCATTACGCCATTTTTTACCACCATATTTTCCCTTATATCACCACCCATCATCCTCCATTTGTTCAACATAATCATCTCCACCTCCATCATCATATTTTTCCCTTCACATTATTTTCATTCCATGTTTAAAGAAAATTAAAAAAATAAAAAAATTAAAACAAAAAGTTTTTATTATTACACCAGAAAAATGAAAAAAAATAAAAATAAAAAAATAACGACAACAGGTGGCCGACCCCCCCCCCCCCAGCCGCCGGCCACCGCTGCCCCCTTTCCTCCAGCGGCGAGCTGCCATCACCGCCGAGCCGCGCCCACACACGACCCCCCCCCCCACCAGTCGGCCACCGCTGCAGCGCGGCGGACTCCTCACCAACCGGGCGCCCCCTCCAGCCCGCTGCCGTCCCCGCCACCTCCAGACCGCGGTGCTCCCCTCCAGCGCACGTCGTCCACCTTTCCGTCAGCTGCTTCCAGATCTGCGGCGGTGCGCTGCCCTTCCCCCGCCGCATCCATGCGACGGTCCGCACGTCGCCGCTTGCGCGACCACCCCCCGCCGCCCCCTTGATCAAGCCCTACCCGTGGTAGTCATGAAAAAGAAGGTTCCTTCCATTTTTTATTTTTTTATTTTGAAAATTACATATTTTCTCTTTTAAGTTTCTGTTATTACCGAAAGGTCCCTGTACAGGTTTATGTTGTTCATGTTAATTTTTTTGCATGGATACCCCTGTGTTTGGCTATTAATTTGGACATATGTATAGCATCATTTTATTCAATAAAATGTTTTGATATTGAGAAACTAATTATCTATCACCTGGATATTTATTTATATTTTTCTGATATTTGGGTAATTAATTAAAATTGTCTAACTGAAATTCTGCATATCTAACTCATGTTTGCTTTAAAAATTCCACAAAAATTTGATATGACGTCTTGAAATGTGTTTGAATTAGTATCCAAATGTCATCTAAATAGAGTTATCCTGTGTCTAAAATAAATTATAGAGTGATTTGGATCTTTGAATTTTAAATAAATCCACGTACATCATTTTTGTGAAATTTCAACTCTCCTTAATTCGTTGTACAATTACTTCTTGAGATAATTTGCACTCCGATTAATTTGATAACATGGATTTATTAGGAATTAATAACTCACTGTCACTCTGTTTTCATTAAAAAATCTATAAAAAATTCATATTTTGTCAAAAAATTCCAAAAATATTAATGTAGTGTCCTTGCATCATTTTTTCATTCAAGTAAAATTTTCATAATTTTTGCTTACTGTTTGTGTGAAAAATTACGAAAAAACCCATAAAAAGTGGACATTTTTCATTATTGCATTCACCTGAAAATTCTAAAAAAATATGTTGCATTCATCATTGAATTAAGTTTACTGAAAAAATATAATTTGGCTGAATTGGATTAATTTCAGATTAAAATTAATTAGGCTAAGTTGTATGCTTTTTCATTAACTTAATCCACCTGCATTTGCATTCTCATTTATTTTTGCATTAAATTTTTTCTAAAAAAACCCACTTTGAAAACCTAGACCTAATATTCTAAATTAACGCGAAGTTGTTCCTTTGCCTCCCTGTGTTCGACCCCGGACTTGCCCGAGATATAAATTAAGCCGAGACACTCTTCACGGAGATTTTCTCTCGATTCTGATTGATTCGCTAAGTACACATGCTACAACGTGCCCAAATTAAACATCGTATTTAGCGACTCGTCAACATAACCTCCTTCATTTTTTAAATCCGATTCTCTTGGCCCCACTTCTTCCCCTCAAATCTTTCCCTAAGTTCAGATCACGTGACAGCGAGTTAGCCCATGCGTTTTTGCAACAAGGAGAGGTGAGTAGGAGTGGTTCCCACCATCTCCGGTTATCTCGGTCGTCGAGGTCCATCTCATTGGCTCTGGCAAACTCAAGGTATATTTTCTTGTTTTCTAGGTAGATTTAGCTGTACCTTTTCGATTATGCACTTTAGATTAGCTTTTAATTAATTGTCTTAGCGTAGAAAGCCCCTTTCGTAGTTCGCTGGAGCCCCACTCCAACGAGCATTCCACCATGACTCCGCCTTGTATCGACATACGTTCCACCACCATCTCATTTCCCTACACTTCTTCTAGATCCTTCGTGGATTTGAAGATCCATGTATCCAACTCCATCGTTCACTGGAGACGTCCACTCCACCACATATCCCTTCCATTCCACCTACTAATGGGTAGAGGTAGTTTACCCTCTACCCAGCTATCTTTCTATGCAGGTATTTGGAGCTAAAGAGCCAACATGAGGTGCTATTGGAATTGAAGGAGGGTCCCATGTCACTTGAGCTCTTCCGACCTCCTGGGACTCCTCTGATGATCCCGAAGCTTTTTGAGGCCTCCTACAGACGAAGACCAGCGGGGAGAACATTTTGAGAACCTAAGCATCGTCAGAGATGCACACAGTCGGAGGGAATCAACAATCGAACTTCAACTCCACAGTTGTTCTTCCCCGTTCTTAGCGAAGAGAAGCCACCATCCGATCACCTCCTCACGCCAGATTGAGCCAGCATCGTTGGATCTTGCACGCCTCAACCGTCAGATCTCATTTTGGGATCTAATCTCCACCTTAGATCTGCCAACAGTTATTGAGGGCTGTGGATGCGATGCGTGTCAAGTGGATTGCCTACAGCCGCACGATGGGGCCCCTTTAGGGGTAATTTACATATCCGAGCCCCCGTTTTTATTTATTTTTCTTTTGTACTATAAAATATTTAAGTGGTTTATCATTTCATGGTAAATTTGCAAGGTGAACCCTGAACTTTTTTAATATCGCTATTGGGTCTAGTCCAGCTTAGCTCAAGTGTCGTCCCACTTGAGCTGGACATTTTGCGTGGATAAACTTGCACCTTTTTGTATTTCAATTTAGTGCTGGATCTTTTAGTATCAGTTGTGATATTTTGGATAATCTGCATTGTAGCTCCTTCCTTTATTTTAAATTGCAAATATACCCTTGTCGGTTCAATTATTTTTGTGCTTGTTTTAGAATTTATTCAAATATCAAACATGCTTCAAAAATTTTTGCAAAATTAGGATTAAGTGTCTGCTAGCATACTCTTTGATGCATATTTTTAGATTTGCATTTAATGTGTTTTTCTTATTTAATAAAAATAAAACAGTACATTTTGCCCCTATTTGAATTAAAAATTCCAAAAAGTAAATCAACAATAAAAAATTCCAAATAATTAGTACTTATTTTTTGTATTTTGTACCTCCAGACCAAAAACCACTAAAAATAGAAAAAACCACTAAAAGTTAAAAAAACTCCAAAATCCTTATAAAAATTACAAAAAAATTTTAAAAATATAAAAACATTTATTCATGTCTATGAATTTTCTCTTTATTATATATTATTAATTAAAAATAGTTTTGAGAATTTCAACTTTATTTATTATTTTTAATCTCCAAATCAATTTCGCCTATTTATTTAATCCCTGTTTTGGCATGTTCTTGACTTTAAAAATATTTAAAAAATAGCAAAAATTCTTCAAAAATCATAATAATAGTAGAAAAATGTATAAAATACAAAAAAAATATTTTGTAAATTTTGATTATATTTAGTTGTATTTATAAATATATTACCCTATATTGTATATATAGTTCCATATACTACTATTTTATATTTCTTAAAAAAAGGAAAAAATAAAAGTAGGAAAATTAAAAAATATATATACAAATTTAAATCAAAAAATTATACATAATTTAAAACCCACGCAAAAGACAATAATTAGATAAGAGAAGCACAAATGTTTGCATTCATTGTTTGACACTCTACACATACTTACACCTATACACACATTTTGTAGAGTTATAATAAATTTTAACTCCACATTTGCTTTGCTTTTTATTGCTATATCTATTGTGGGTTAATTGTTGTTTGAATTGGGTTTCATGAGCGGTCACTAGAACAATGCTAATTGAGTTTGATTAGCCGACCCTCACAAAATACTCTTCAATAATAAGGGGGTACCGTATTGTTCTGGTTGTTCACCTTGGGTCTCCTACTTCATTTCATATCTTGTTTACTTAAGTTATTTTTCAGCTTAGATATAGGGGACCCAAGTGACTCTCTTTTTTCTAACAGTTCTTTTCATTTATTCACCCTTATCTTTGTTCAGTTATGTACATTTTTTGTATTTAGTTTAAGATATGGCTTCATATAACTTTGTGCTATGAGGACATAGCAAAAGTTGAGTATAGGGAGGTATATCGAATATATTTCATATATAATTTAGTCATAGCTCATATTTTAAATATTTTCAAACTTTTTGGACTGCGGGTATAGTATTATTGATTTTGAATATATTTTTGCAAAAATTGATTTGCAAAATGATTTGGAAAACTTATATATTATTTGACATGGTTTTCAAAAATGTTTTACATGGTTTGTAAAAATATGATTTTATTTGTTTTAGAAAAATCATTTGTAAAATATTTTGAAAAACCAACATCTATGTGAAATTATCTTGGAAAAATATTTTACTTAGATTCGAAAAATGGGGTTTTATATATTTTGTAAATCTTTGTAAAATATTTGGGAAATCTATAATTGTGGACATGGTTTGTAACATATTTTCAAATCATTTGCAACTTTAAGGGTGTAATTGAGATTAACAATTGTTTTGTAAATAAACCTAACTCTATAACTTAATTAAAAGAATTCAAAAAATGGAAAAAAGTAAAAATTATAAAAGGCTACCTATTCATTTGGTGTTTCCCTGATATTTACACTTTATACTCAAGATTTGTAGAGATCTAGCTTATGAGGTCTAGAAATTCTGATTTAACATGTCTTAATCATTAGGATCCTAGACTTTAATAATTCAAACTTCCCTAGTTAGAAAGATATGCATGCTATATATGCATGTTTAGTATCTTCCTTAAAGAATGTGACCATTACTTCACGTGCACTATTGCATTCATGATTGAGATGAGTTGAGGTTTCACTTGAGGAACTGGGATTTGAGATTCAAGTTTGAACCTGATTTTATGATGCTCGAGGATGGGATAAAATTAATGAAGACTTCATGAAACCCGAGTGTTCATCATCTTAGCATGTTTGGGACATGGTTTCCATACTAATCTCTTGATATATAAACCTAAGTGCCAAAGTATGATGAAACTAAAATAATTTTGTTGATCAGTGTGCACCAACTCTTGGTAAAATCAATGGATCTAGTCAAAAAGAAAAGAAATAAAAAGAGAAAGAAAATGAAAATAAAAGCTCAAGCATTACAAAAGTTAAATCTATACGAGCTTCCACCAATGGTGAGCGCTCCCAACCTTTTAACTGTCCACTTGGACCAAACTATTAGGATTTATGAGTCGGTATAGTACCCGGAAGGGGCTTTACATCGTACATGCTACAAGTATGGGTGTAGAAAGTATAATAGCTACTCAAAAAAGGCACACCCTAGTGCATTCCCAGGGAAACAAGTACAGACGACTCGGACTTCTCTTGATGGTCACATTGACCATCATCTAAAAAAGTACATTGTGTTGAATAAAAATGCACTTGAGAGATACCTTATTCCAATGAGAGGAAGAGAAGAAATTAAACAATCCTATTACCTCCATTATATGGCCTGCCATCTTCACTTTTAAGTATGATAAACTAAAGAGACAGTGGATTGAAGCAAGACTAGGTTTATTCTCTAGTGTTGAGGGTAGGATCGTTAAAAGAGTCTCTTGTCTTGGATCTTTAGGTGACATCTTGACTCTACTCTTGTGAGTGCAGTCAACATATTAAGTCGTATATTTTATATATATATATGTATACACTGATTGTCTGACAAATTAGAGAACTTGAATTCCTTTTGAGAAAGACTTGGTACAACCTAGAGTTTTAAGACTTCCAAAACTAGGTGTTCTGGATTAATTAAGCCTCGTCCCTTCACATGCACATGTCAGGGAATTCACTAATTCACTAACTCACTAATTCATTCTTTCTTTATTTATTAGCTCGAGGAAAAGCTTATCTTAAGTATAGGGGTGATAAATACTATATTTATCTTCTTTATTTAATATTATTATCTCTCCTGCTTAGAAAAATCAGTTACAATAATTAACAATTAACATTAATTAATAAGTATTATTTAATACATAACTAACTCTAATTATTGTAAATAAATAACTATATTATCATGTCATTATGTTATGTGTTTATTATTAAAATCTAATAAAAAATAGATTAATATTGTACATAATTAATTTAACATAATTATAAATTAAAATAAAAAATAAGAAAAATAAAATAAATAAGTGATAATTACACCCATAACCTTGAGTAATTCTGCAATAACATTCATAACCCTGCATAATCATGAATTACATGAGAAACCCTGAGTAATACTTAACTCTTACATGACATAACCCTGTGTCAAGATCAGTTTGAGTTGCTCGTTATGTTTGACGGTTTCTGGTAAAAGTTTACAAAATTACCCCTAATATCTATTCTAATTTGCAAAACATGCCAACACCTGCAGCTCCAACTCCATCCCCTCTCCCCTGACTACAGCCACCGCCAACACCCCCCAGCGCGGCGCCAACCCGACCTCCATCGCCCCCCACCCGCAGCCCCAACCGGCAGTGCCAACCTCTGCGACGCGAACCCGACCTCCCCCCCTTCCCCCGCGTCGCACCTCTGCTGCTGCAACTCCCCCCCTTCCCCCGCGCCGCACCTCTGCTGATGTAACTCCCCCCTCCCCCACGCGCACCTCTGTCGCAACTCCCCCCTTCCCCCGCGTCGAACCTCTGCCTCTGCACGACCCCCCTTCCCCCGCACCGCACCTCTGCACGCCACGAGCCATTCTCTCCGTTGAAGCCCCCCCTCCCCCCCCCCCCCCCCCCCCCCCGCCCCCCGCCGCCGAGTTCCTCCTTAGTGCCAAGCTACTGCTCGAATGCCCCCGCCCGCCGACCTCCTTCTCGAGCCCCCACACCAGCGCCCGCCCCTGTCGTCGCCGTCGTGCCAAGCTCCCTCCCCCCAGCGCCGCCCCCAGCTCCTCCTCGAGCCACAACTCCGCGCCGTCCCACACTCCTCTGCTGCCCACACCCAACTCCAGCACCCCCCTCCCGCACGTAGATGCTCGAAGCCATGCAGCCCCGCGCTCTTCCTGCCCTCCTCGAAGCCCCCCTCCCCCTCCTCGGCCCTCCTCAAGGCCCCTCCAACCCCCCCAGCGCAGCTCCCAGCTCCTCCTCGAGCCCCCCTCCCCCCGTGCCGAGCTCCCCTGTAGCCCGCGCCCAAACCCCCTCCCCCCCCCTCGAGGCCTCCCCCGCGCTGCCCCCAGCTCCTCATCGAGTCCCAACACCGTGCCCAGCTGCTCCTCGAGCCCTTCCCCCCCATTCTCCTGCTTCCCGCGCCCAGGTCACCCCCCCTGCCGAACCCCCCTGCTGCCCGTCCTCGAGGCCTCCCCAAGGGCCGCCCCCAGCTCCTCATCAAGCCCCAGCGCCCAACGACGAGATTTGCCTCCCCCACCGATCTGAGTTTCTCCCCTGCACGAAGCTCGCGAGCCCCTCCCTCCCATTCCCCTGCTGCCCGTGCCCCAGTCATAACCTCCCTCCCCCCGTGACAAACTCCCCTGCTGCCTGTCCTCGAGGCCTCCCCCAGTGTCACCCCCAACTCCTCATCGAGCCCCAGCACCGCTTCGAGCCCACCAGACCCAGCACCGCTCCGAGCCCATCGCTCCGCCCCCAGCTCCAGTGCCCAGCAACGAGCTTTGCCTCCCCCACCGATCCGAGTTTCTCCCCTGCACGAAGCTCACAGCCCGCCTCCTAATTAGTATTTTCTTTGTTTATTTCTAACCATTAGATTGAGGATGAGTTAGATTAACTCATTTGTATGGTTGAGTTAAAATATTAAACTAACGGAAGGTTATGAGTGTAAGACGGAGTGAGTATTCAAGGTTTCACATGTAATTCGCGATTATGCAGGGTTATGAATGTTATTGCAGAATTACTCAGGGTTATGGGTGTAATAATCCCAATAAATAAGTAATTTTATAACTTAAAATTACTTACAAAAATAATTTTTATGTATAGATGACATTTTCTCTCTTTGAGTTCTATCTACAACTTTCGTGTTGAATACTTTTAATTCGACTCCTAACTACTTTATTTGTAATTAACTTTGATTTTTTGTATTTCCCTATTTTCTGATTGGGTCACATGGCGCTACCTGCTTCAACCATGTGGCCCGCTCCCACTTGGCCACATGCTCCTCTCTCAACCATCGGATGCATTCGATCAGTTCAATCCCAACCATTCTTTGGTGCCTTTTTTCAGCCGCATGATTGACACTCATCAGACTCATTCATACGCTCTACCACACCCAATTATGGGTCATCTAATCTTGATCAGACAACCAATCCATCTCCTTCAACCTCCGCCCCTCTCTTTCATGCATGGCAACCTCCATAAACCATCCAACTCCCTTCCTTTTTCCAGAAGCCATTAACTCTCTTCTCCACAAACCGCCATCGCCAACCTCTGCCCTTAACTTCCCTCTTTTTTGCCCAAACCTAGACTTCCATCTCCGATCAACTGCCACCAACCTTTGGGTGGTTGAAATTGCCTTGTCACCCATCGAGAATTTCCCGACTTTCTCATCAAATATTCCATCATTGATCGCCATCGCCGGTGGTCCACCCTTATACGAAGAAACCCCAGCCCTCCTCTCCTCTTTGTGACATAGAGGAGGAGAGATGTTGGATCGATTATGGCATTGGTCTTCTGGTGTGACACATGGTGGATTGCCATGCTACAACATCTGAAAGGCTACTATTCGAGCTTTCTCTCTAGCTGAAAAGATCAAGCGACGACCCTAGCTTTTTCAAAGTTCAAGCCCATGCTTCTTCCTTCATCCATGGCGAATATCTTCATGTAAAGGTTAGCGATTTAGGTTTTCTTTTGATTTCTATGAATTTTCACAATGTATATAGACCATAACTTCAATCACCAATCATGCCCCAACTTTCATCGTGGTTCTATCAACCACAGTGGAGGTCCTGATTGTCTTGCCTGCAGTACTATCATCCCTACCAATTCGACCCATCTTGTTCTCCAGAAATGGAGTAGAACCCATTTAGGTATTCATCCTCTCAATGCACAGACCTCCATTCCGCCTCACCTTCGTGTGTACACTTGGCTATTTTACTTCAACTTTTTGTTACTAACTCCTGCAGGTCTGAAACTCTTCAATGATCTAAAATCGGGGCGAGCTCTGATACGGAGATCCTCCTTCGATAACCCATCATTGAAAACTGCATTCCATTTATCCACTGCCTTCATCCAACTACGACGACCTTCGCGGTGTCCTCGACGACCTTTCCCGAGCTTCAAGCAATGCACATCATCATGGTGGAGTGGGGCTCTCGACAGAGCCCTACCTCGCAGCCACCGCTTTAGGCGGAGGAGGATGAAGAAGGAGTGCAATTACCATTGTATGAGCCCAAATTGGGTGAAATCCAATGGCCCACAAGTATCCACGTCAAACTCATACGGGCCTACAACCTTAGATGCACCGAACCTTCCGTCGAAGCATCAACATGCTACACATGGCCCGAGCCATGCGCCTTCGATCGAGATTCGACGTCACGAGCCTTAAGCATGAGATGTTGAGCAAATTGTAGAGCCTACCATCCGGGTTCCCAAATTTGCAGAAATGTCCCCCGCACAGGGTTATCCATAATTTCCAGAGTAAGTTTATATATTTGTACTTTAGTCCTTTCAAATACCTATCTGTGAATCTTTGTGCTATTTTTATTTATGTTTTTATAACATTTATGCCCTTGCACTCTTTGTTGAATAACGTGAGCATGTGATGTCCATTGGAGATGATTTAGATTACATTGTGTTCCTTATTTAATTTTCTTTGATTATGCTTGATTTTTTATTTGATTGAACATTAAATTAATAATTTATTTTAAAAAATAATTTTGGTTCTTATCTTATTATGAAATGGACACATGCTTTGATCAATTGAGTAATTTGGACCTAGATCTTCATTTTAATCTTTTCTTAAGTTGGATATGTATGTTTAGGACATAAATTCAGTTCTTATATGCGTGTTTTTACTTAGCTTCATTCTGTTCATTTAGTTAAATATTTAGCTTGCTTAAAAAATCCTTTTAAGAAAATTACAATATGTTTCATTCATCATGTGATGCATTGTTTTATGTTTTCTTGTCTTTTGATCTAGATGCCATAGTGATCACTTAACATAGATATTGATGACTTATTAATTATGGTAGTGGCTCATTCATTGTGTTTGATCATGGTCTTACCCATGTATAAATTAAAACCATAGTCCTCTTCACATAGGTATTTGATATGTTTATGTATGATTGCTATTTGGCCATATTACAATGAATGATAATTATAAGTGCCATTTAGCGATTCATTAGAACTGTTACATGGATTCTTTACCTCCATTCAGATCTACTTTGGGTCATTCTTAGGCTTAGGTTCAAATAACTAAGATCCCTTCGAACAATCTCCTTCCAACACTCCTTAGACCTTCCTCGCCCTCTCTTAACATTCTCAACATCCCAAATCTCGCATCTTCTAATTGGTTCATCACCTGATCTCCTTTAAAAATGACCAAACCACCTTAAGTGATTCTCTCTCATCTTATTCTTTATTGGAGCTACTCCAACTTTCCTTTTGATCACATCATTCTGAATCTAATCTTTCCATGTATGACCACACATTTATCGCCTTTTTATCTACCTCAAAAAATCCTTTTGAGGCAAAAATAGTATGATTTATACCTATTAAATTGTAATTCAAAAACACTTAAAAATAGATCATACCCAAAAAAATTATAAAATTAAAGTTATCATAAAAAGTACTTACTAGATGATATTAACTAAATATTTCTAAAAAATAATAGTTTTTTTATTTCTTAAAACTTAAAATAAACATAAAATAGTAAATGTTATATTTAGAAATACTTATTTTTAAAAAAATTGGGAAAAAAATACTTTGCATATTTTTATCATATATTGGCTGTCAGCAAAAATATTTTATTTTCAAATTTAAAGTCCAAAAATGCCAAAAAAACTAAAATTTCAAAAGAATATATAAAAATCAATTAAAAAATTTAAAAAACATAAAACATAATTTAATGTCTTATTTCACCTCGATTTTACTATAAAGAGTATATACTTATATATATATATATATATTAGGTGTAAATGTTTTCTACCTTATTGAGACCTCTTCTTTTCAACTTTAAAAATAACTATTTTAAAATATCCTTGGAAATATAAATGGGAAAAATCTAAAAAAACATTAAGAACGGAAATTTCAAAAACAAATATGAATTTAGAAATATCAAACCAATACTTTTCCTTTATAAAAATTTAAAAATCTAAATAAAAGAACACAGCTTAATTCCGATCAATGATATAATATATCATTGCTTTCTCTTCATCTATCTACTAGCCTCCCCAAGTTCTACACTACTACACTTATCCAATATACATGTTTTCAATAGTATACATATAAAACACTGATTTTGTGAGTTACAATGATACATGACATACAATTAATTAAAACTTGTAGAATCTACAGTTTCAATAGGCGAGTGGAATGGTTGAACTACACAAGGTCAATCCACAACGATCTCCTTTTCGAGGGAGTGTTAGACCCATAATCAAACAATGATGAAGACTTCTAGCCCTCCCTTAGGTCGAGACTTCTTCTTTCCAAAGTAACATATTGATCCCAACGAGGTATAGTTATGTAGGGAGCATCAACCTTAATATTTGTTTCGACTAAGTCAACGAGTTTCCACATCGAGCTTAAAGTAGCTATCCGACAAGGCTTGAAGTTTACCCAGACATTGCTAACAATAACCATCATTAAATACAATGTTGATGGGAGTGAAGGCCCATCCAAGCTTTTGAGTAGATCTCAAGGTGATTTTCTTCTTATAATTAACTACAATGGAATGTGAAGACCTCCCTTTGATGTATGGCCCATTTCGAAGGAGGCACTCAAATCAAAGTGATCACTCGTTACTGTCTTTTAGCTACCTTGCGAGTAGTGGTGCACATGGATCGAATTAGAACAAATTGTAGCTTAATCCATGTACAATCCAACTTTAACGGATTATAACTTTTCTCAATTCAATCCATTAAATACTAAAATCCAAACCAATCCAAATCATCGGATTACATATCGAATCAGATTGGATCGAATTTTTTGTACTTGTATATTCTCCCCCTCATAGCCTATCCTCATGTAAGTAGCACTTAACATTTAGATTACATTTTCGATATAGAATTGATCTAAAAAAGACTGTTTATTGCAATGGATTTAGTCTAATTATTAATTCAAGTACAATTATTATAAATACTTTATAAACAAAAATATGGAAAAATTTTTTATTAATGATTTTTCATCGAAAAGAATGTAATTATAGGATAACACACCTACAGAAGAACTTGACCTAGAAGGCAACAATATCAACAACTGGAGTATGCATCGCATTTTATAGCTAAAAAATGAGATGAGAGAGGGTTGTATCTCACATCTCCAACAAACATACAAATCTGGTGGTGGTGGCCCTATAGAGTTGGGTTTGGAGCATATGTAATTGATCTAGGATGAACTAAGCTTGAAAAGATGTAGGATCCAAATACTTGCATTGTCAAATTGGGAGGTTGGCTTGTTAGAAGTAGAATAAGTTGGACTTTTTTGCATTTTAATCTTGAATTTATCTTTCTTTGTATTCCTAGCATGATGTTACATGTTAAACCAAAATTAAAGAGGCACTTGACTAAGAAGGATGTGGGTGGGATTCATAAAGTAAAATAAGAGGAAAATACGACAACTCGCACCTCCTTGGATTAACACATACTTTCTTTTGCAGGTCTGTCAAGGAAACTGAGGTCCGCATTAGAGACCAATGTAAAGAGGTAGGAACGATAACAAACAGCTTGATTCAGACTGACTGTCAGAATCTCCAGAAAGTCAATCCCAAACTTATTGATAGAATTATTAACTCAAAATGCCATCTGAAAACAAAATAAAGATAGAAGATATTTAGCTTATTGCATAACAAGGACCTAAGCCTACTGTAGAAATTTAACTAAATGGATCCCAGGAGAAAAGGGGGAAAACACTAACGTTACATGTAACTAAAAACTAATCAAAGATCTGAGCAATGTACTATGAAGAGCACAAGATTAGTTGTCACAGCAATTGGAAAGAATTTCTATAATGTACAAGAGAACTATAATCACCAAGGAAGTCTTCTGCACAACCGCAAAATCATATGAACTCTAGTTCTTCCATGCACTACCACAAAAGCCGCTTTCATAAACCCCTGCATGTTTGCTGGAAACTTCATGATCACTCGAGCAACAATTTCAGGCTTTGATCGACTCGTATTTCTCGCCTAACTGCCCGCCCTTCTGTTTTTGAAATTGAACATAACGCAATGTGCTGGCAAAGAAAGAGTCAGAAGCCAGATCTGATGTGCTTTCATTCTGCAACTCGGTCTTGATCAGCTCAATCAGGCTCTGAATTGAGGAGCTAGTAACCTGGGGATTACCTTTCTCAAAAAAGTAGAGATACCTAAAAAAGGAGAGGTTACCAAAGTTAACATTTATGTTAGATAAATGATAGTTTCCTTTCAGGTTCATTATACATACTTGTTAAGTATCTCAACATATAATGCCACAGGACCACTACTGCCCCTGGTGACATTGGCCATTTGTTGGGCAGCATTTGCAATCCTCAGTGCACGTTTAAGACAAAGAAGTACTCTGAGGACAATGAAAATACAGAAAATACAAGGTCACTTATGCATGCGGAAATGGCCAAAAGAACGAATTACTATTAAAAAGAAAGAAAGCATACACTATGCCAAGTCACGTGTGGCTAGCTACGAATCCTGTGATTTTTGTGGAGAGTGCCTCTATGTGGAGACGATTTTATCTCACATAAGATCTATTTTAGATTCTTGTTGTTTGTATTTATGATTTTGAGATTTATATAATTTATGGATTAGTGCCTACCTAGGGTGTTCACCTATCATCCAGCTCCAAAAAACAAAGCAAAATGCCATCGAAAAACCCTATCCATTCACTAATTATATAACATTTCCCAAAGGAAATGAGTATTCATAAGTAACTCCAGATGTGTTTTTCCTTTCTATGCCCGGATTACAACCCATATTAGATTGGTTTGGTTGCAATAAATCTATATAGCAAACCCAATTAAATTAGGAAAAAACTTGATTATTTATGTTGTTTTCTAAATTTTGCCCTCCACTAATTATAGCAGAAGCATATAACAAGCACAATTTCCAATATAGTCAAGTCAATATAAGTTTGATTTCACCTCCGAAAGCAACATGGGAGATACCAACAAGTGTATGCATATCTTAGCATACTTCAAAAATTATTCTAAGAATTCAAATCACTCGGAGACATCCTCGTCTAAAGTTTAAACAGAGACAATATCAGGCTATCAGCTACACAATAAAGTGATAACTGTGCAACTATAAATAACATTGCAAATGGGCGTATGATTACTCCACATTTCAAACACAGTTGGATAAAGATATCTAAACCAAAGACTAATCCGGAAAATCGGCATAGTTTGTTTCAGGTAAATAAAAACTAAATAGAAAACATGAGCAAGACGAACCTCTCTCCATCTTTAATGCCATCTTGGTCATCAATCCAAAAAAGATGAGAACACGCATAAACTGCTCTGCACTGAGCTGGTTTCTTCAACAGTCTTGCAGAATACTGCATATTAAATCAGTTAGAAGTGTAGCTAACCAATTGCAAAAACAGAAATCTATAAGTTGCTACCCCAGTGGCTTTGTGTGTTAATGTGTCTCTGTTTTCAACACCAAATACACTCGTCCTTTGAAGAGTGCCTATAATCAAGTGTATGGCAGTGATCTGCGCTTTCGAATCCTGGACCAGATAAAGTGCACCTTAGTATGCCACATCAAAAACTACTAAAATTAAATGTCACATAAAAAAAGATGTTTGCAATCAACAGAGAAACCAGGACAAACTATTTTGGATATCATTTACTCACAGAAACTTCTTCTTCATAAAGTACGAAGGCCTGCGTGAAAAACTCATATGCAACAGGTTCAAGATCACAATCATTTGCAGCCTGGATAATCAGATCACCTCTTGTTGATCAAAACTTAAGATTGAGAAAAGGAGCATGACAAAGCCAAATTAGACATACCTCTGCACATTGTAGATACAACCTTAAAGCCAACTCTGGTGATGGGACCGAAGCCAAAGCTTCGATAATCTGATAGATAATCACATATGGTCAACAACCATTTGGTAGATAGTTCAAAAGACTAAAAAAATGAATTAAAGAGTTCCTTAACATCGAATTTCAATAGAAATTTTCATATTTAATTCAAATCAAAGAAGTTTTTTTGCAAAATGCTTTGCATCTAAACTCACAGATTACCCCTACTTAACAGTATTAAAAGCATTTCCGGTTGGAAAATGAGCAGTATCTAATGTTAGGTAACAAAATAAAGAAAATTTCATCTAGTAGAACTCCACGTTAACTAGCTGTACGGATGGAGATTTGCAGATCACGACAGTCTCTTTGCCTTTTCTGTGCATTAAAAGAATCCATGGGGATCATAATATCTTAATATATTTTCACGAAATCAGTGCTCAATAGCGCAATTTCTTGAGAACACTGAACACAGTAGTTGAAGCTGCGGGTTATACCATCAAGAAACTTTGAAAGACGGATATGCATGAACACATCAATTGTGACATACTTTTATAAGATGCCAGATAACACCATAACATATAGAAAAGCACAATAAAGATCGTAAACAAACCTCATACTACCTATAACAACAACAACAAAGCCTTTTCCCACAATTAAGTAGGGCCGGCTACATGGATTCTATGACTCCATTCAGATCTATCTTGTGTCAATCCCGGGCTTATATCCAAAAAACTAAGATCCCTTCGTATAGTCTCATTCAACACTTCTTGGGTTGTCCTCGCCCTCTCTTAGCCGGCTCAACATCCCAAAACTCACACCTCCTAATGGGTGCATCAATTGTCCTTCTTTGCAAATGACCAAACCATCTTAAGCGATTTTCTCGCATCTTATCCTCGATCGCTGCTATACTAACTTTATTTCTGATTGCAACATTCCGAATCCGATCTTTACGTGTGAATCCACCTTAGCATTTTTGTTGGGAAAAATGAGCAAGTTGCTTATTCCATAAGCCCTAGGCTCTCTTATATAGGAGAGTAGCCTATGGGTAAATTACATAAAGCATACAACTAAAAATAAAAATAACGAACAGGTACGGGTACTAATATATATGCGTCAACACTCCCCCTCAAGATGGAGCATAGATATCAATCATGCTCAGCTTGGACATACACTTCTGGAATGGACCTCGAAGTAATGCCTTGGTGAATATGTCAGCAGTCTGATTCTCTGAGGTGACGTGAGATGTAGCAATGAACCCTTTCTGAATCATGTCACGTATGTAATGACAGTCAACCTCAATGTGCTTGGTCCTCTCATGGAAGGCTGGGTTGTTTGCAATGAACAAGACTGCCTGATTATCACATTCCAGCTTCATAGGGAGCGGTATATCAAGACAGAGATCTGTAAGTAGAGCTTTCACCCACATCATTTCTGTACTAGCCTGGGTCATAGCCCTGTATTCAGATTCAACACTGGATCTAGCTACCACTGTCTGTTTCTTGCTCCTCCACGAGACTAGGGCATCTCCAACATAGACTGCAAATCCTGAGGTGGACTTCCTGTCCTTCGGGCATCCTGCATAATCTGCATAAGCACATGCTGTGATAGAGATCTCCTTTCCCTTCTTAAATAGCAAGTCTGCACCTGGAGATGATTTTAGATATATCAGAATCATGTGTATAGCATCCATATGGACCTGACGTGGTTGCTCCATGAACTGGCTCACGCGACTCACTGCAAATGATATATCAGGTCTAGTGATCGTGACATACAGTAGTTTGCCTACCAGTTCTCTGTACCTTCTCCTGTCCACCTCTTCCGTGTCATCATCATAGAGCTTCATGCTGGGATCCATTGGTGTCGTAGCAGGCCGACACCCTAGCATACCTGTTTCATTCAATAGATCTGTAACATATTTCCTCTGCGGCATTACTAATCCGTATGGATTTCTAGCAAACTCCAGCCCCAGAAAATATCTAAGGACTCCCAAGTCCTTGGTGACAAATTCGGTTCCCAGTTTTTCTTTCGCCTGCTTTATGCCATGCTCATCATCTCCTGTAATCAAGATGTCATCATCATAAACCATGATTACAATGATACCTCTAGTAGTCTTCTGCACAAACAAGGAATGATCAGCATTGGAGCGTTTGTATCCTTGTTTCTCGAAGAGATCTGAGAGCTTCTGAAACCATGCTCTGGGGCTCTGCTTAAGGCCATAGATAGCCTTATGTAACCTGCATACCTTGGAACACTCCCCCTCAACAGCAAAACCAGGTGGCTGTTGCATATAAACTTCTTCCTGCAAATCTCCATATAGGAATGCATTCTTCACGTCCAACTGATGAAGCGGCCAGTCTCGAGCAACTGCAACTGACAACAAGATACGTAGAGTGGAATGACGTGCCACAGGAGAGAATGTGTCAAGGTAATCCACCTCGTATGTCTGTGTAAAGCCACGTGCAACCAGACGTGCCTTGTACCTGTCAATAGAACCATCTGCATTGTGCTTCACTGTAAACACCCACTTGCAGCTCACTGGGTTCACATCTGGAGGTATAGGAACCAAACTCCAAGTTCCTCTGGACTGGAGTGCCGCCATTTCTTCCTCCATTGCTAGCCGCCATCTACTATCCTGCATAGCATCATGATGATTCCTTGGAATATCGACAGCTGAAAGTGCCACAACAAAAGTCCTGAAATCTCCAGATAGCCTCTCAAAAGATACGGATGCTGATAATGGATATGTAGCACAGCTTCTCTTCGACTTGCGCAGAGCAATTGGAACATCTAAGTCAACTGTAGTCTCATTTGGCCCCTGCAACATATCCTGCTCAGAAATGTCGTCAGATCCATCAACATTCATATTTTCATTGCATACCATAGGCGAGCTAGTAGACGAGTCATGACCATGAGCGGGAGGAGGCCTGCGGGTATAATGAAACGGTAGCGGTGATATAGTCGGTGGTGACGGCGGCGGTGGTGGTGGTGGTGACGGCAGCTGTGGTGGTGGTGGTGTTGACGACATCTGAGGTGGTGGTGTCATAAATATGGCATCAGTGGATAGAGGTGGTAGCTGCTTGTCTCCTGATGCTGAAAAATACATAACATTTTCAAAAAATGTAACATTTGCACTGATCATATACCGCCGACGCAGAGGATCAAAACACTTGTACCCCTTTTGAGTTCTGGAGTACCCGACAAAAACACACTTGACAACCCTAGGAGAGAGCTTGTCAGTACTAGGCGACAACTGATGGACAAATGCAACCGACCCAAACACACGGGGCGTAAGAGAAAACAAATCCTTGTCAGGATGAATGACGGTAAACGGGATATGTTCATTTAAGACAGAAGAGGGCATACGATTAATTAGGTAACATGCAGTGAGAACTGCATCACCCCAGTAGGAGTAGGGAACATGACTCTGTATAAGGAGAGATCTCGTGACATCAAGGAGGTGACGGTGTTTCCTTTCAGCAATCCCATTCTGTTGAGATGTATGAGCACACGACGTTTGATGAACAATCCCTTTTGAGAAGTAATAACTAGCAAGAACATTTGTGCATAGTTCTAACGCATTATCACTTCTCACAAATTTCACCGATGTGGAAAAGACATTCTGTATTTCATTCAGAAAATGGATAATTATATTTCCTGCTTCAGATTTATTTTTCATCAGAAACACCCATGACACTCTAGAAAAATCATCCACAAATACAATATAAAATCTGTGTCCCTGATGATCAGGCACACGACTCGGACCCCAGACATCAACATGAAATAACTCAAACTTGGAGGTACTACCCCGACCTGGACGACTGGGAAAGGACGACCTGTGATGCTTTCCCAACTGACATGCCTCACAATGAATAGGTGTGTGAGGAAGACCATGAGGTAACACTTGACGCAACTTCTGAAGCGGTAATTGTAAATGACCAAAACGCAGATGCCACAGTAAAGTAGGTACTTGTCCAGCAGGAGAGGATGTGGTTCCAGCAAATGGGGTCTGATTCAGGCGGTAGAGGCCTCCTTGCTCATAGCCACGACCAATCACGTTGCCCGTATGGATGTCCTGAAAAATTAAAGATGGATCAAAAATTGCCCGACAATGAAGATCCTTCGTAATCTGACTAATTGACAACAGATTCATAGAAAAATCAGGTGCATGTAGCACATTCTTGAGCTGCATAGAAGATGTCAATGTAATCTCCCCCTGACCAGTGATGGGGGAATGTGTGCCATTGGCAATTACTACTGTCCGTCCCGAAGGGATCTGAGTGTATCCTGTAAATAGACTCTGGTCGCCACATAGGTGATGTGTAGCGCCCGAGTCCATAATCCATGGCAATGTATCTGATCTACTACTGTGGAGTGCAAGTATACTACCTGAGGCACTGGTAGACGCAGAGGCAGAAGCAGCAGCATCAGAATGACTCTTTGTAGTCGGTGCTGGACCAGATGGTGGAATAATGCCCCTCAGACGGGCAACTAGATCATCGAATCGTTGATCCAAAGTAGCAGCAGACGGGGGCTCTATCTGCTCAGCAGCTCGTGCGGATGTAGGAAATCCATGCTTCGAGTAGCATGTGTATTCATTGTGTCCAACTCGGTGACAGTAAGTACACGTTGGCCTAGTGCGGCCACCTCTTCCACCACGGCTCTGGTGATGAAACCCACGACCTCGGTTGGCTGCCATGGCTGAAGAATTCTGACTCGCAGCTGTGGAAGGAACTGTGATCCGACTCAATATATGAAAAGCTTCCTCCATGGGAGGAATAGTGGAATCCGCCAAAATCTGAGATCGTGTTGCCTCATACTCAGGATCAAGTGCTGCCAGGAACACACCCACCATAATCGCGTTCCTGTATGTCTTCTGCTGTTCTGGCGTAGCTGTGAGAGGCATGAAGCTATAGAGCTTCTCGAACATCCCTCTCAGTGATGTATAGAGAGAATGTAAGGGGCGACCATTCTGCTTTATTGTGAATATGTCATGCTGAAGTTGCAGGATCTTCGTCTCGTTCTTGGCCTGAGAGTACGTAGCCGCCAGAATATCCCACATATCCTTGGCTGTAGGTTGGTGTAGGATGTCATTGGCAATTTCAATAACCAATGTACCAGATAGCCAAACTTTGGCATATGCATCATCAGCCTCCCAAGAGGCATTGGTTCCTGTCTTCTCAGCAGGCTCTGGATCGGTAAGAATGTGCTTCTTACCCGTTGACTTCATCATGCTCATGAACTGCATTGCCCACATTTCATAGTTGGTACCGTCCATCTTGACAATAGGCGTTGGACCACGGAATGCGCCAATAGATGGGATATCTGCCTTGCTCTCTGACATACTGGATATTGAAGACTGGAACGACTGACAAACTATGTGATTTGTCTACAATGACATAAACGGGTTTAGTTGCACATGTAGACGTCAAGCAACTAAACCCATGATGATTGTTCTCTGCTCTTTAGGGCTTGGAACCGTGCACGTGTACAGTAGCTACGCGCGCTGACGCGCTGGATGCACTGGAATCACACGACCTCTGCGCACTGGGCACGCAAACGCTGTGCACTGGGATCACGCAGGCGTGCAGATGATGCACGCGCGTACAGGACACGCACGGGACCCGCACAGGACACGCACGGGACCCGCACAAGATGGTGCGCAAACAGGAGCACCGCCCGCTACTGCGCGCGACACGCACAGGAACCGCACTCGCCCGCTACTGCGCACTGGCGAAGGAAACGGGCCAGCGCACGATGTTGCTTCAGATGGCGCGATCTCACCGCGAGAGCACCGCTGGAGATGGCGGGCGAGAGATGGCGCAGCGCTAGGGATAGCGCACCGCAAGAGCACGGGGAAGCACCACGAGCAGATGGGCCAAAGGCGGCGACGCCGTGCGTGCTTCCCAAGAGATGGCGGCGTCGATCGAAGAGAGAGGGGCCGACGGGTGGTGGGGTAGGGCTAGGGTTTCGAGAACTCCGGTCTAGGACCGTCGCTCTGATACCATGTTGGGAAAAATGAGCAAGTTGTTTATTCCATAAGCCCTAGGCTCTCTTATATAGGAGAGTAGCCTATGGGTAAATTACATAAAGCATACAACTAAAAATAAAAATAACGAACAGGTACGGGTACTAATATATATGCGTCAACAATTTTCATTTCTGCTACTGTCATTCTCCGCATTATCTATGGTTCACAGGCAAACATTCAGATCCATTGAGCATATCAAGTCTCACAGCTGCTTTGTAAAACTTTCCTTTAATTTTTAAAGGAATTTTCTTACCATAGAGAATAACAGAGGCTCCTCTCCACTTTAACTAGCCTGCATTTATTATATTAGTAACATCTCCATCAATTTCCCCATCATGTTGCAAAATAGATCCCAGGTATCTAAAAGAATCTCTCTTCCGAATGTTATAGTAACCAATCTTCACCTTGATTCCTTCGTCATTGTTTCCATCAAAGGTACACTCTATATATTCAGTCTTAGCCCAACTTATACGAAATCCTTTAGTCTCCAATGCATGTCTCCAAACCTCAAGCTTCTCATTTACTCCATCTCTAATCTCATCAATCAACACAATATCATCAACAAATAACATACACCAAGGTATCTCATCCTGAATGTGACTTGCCAACTCATTCATAATCAAAGTAAAAAGAAATGGACTCAAAGCAAAGAAACTTCGTACTACCTACAATCTGAATAAAGCTAACCTCATGCAAAATCTGAAATATTTTCTTTGGTGTAGCTGGATCCTTTTCTCCGACCATATCTCCATCTTGATTTTGTAATCGCCTAACTAACTGCAAGTAAACCACCAACACGAAATTATTAAAAACATCTGGGTAAAAGAAAGACACTTGCTCAATCTATCATGATTGCAAGGATTACAGGTTAAAAAATGCACGAAAGAAAAACTTGGTATTTAGATAATTTCTGTGAAGAGAGAAGGCTAAAAGTAGAAACACGAACCTTAAGGGCTGAAAACACAAGGGGAGGAATGGTGAAAGGAAGACGTTTAGGACCACCTTCAAGAATATGCTCCTTTACGGTACATAATATCTGAAAAGACAGAAAATAATGTCATAAACAACTACACAGCAAAGTCATAAGGTATGCATTCTACACATGCACTAATGAACTTATCTAGTAAAGAAATTATAATAAACAGAAGTACGCAAGAACAACCTTGACAACAGGGTCAAAAGGCTACAATTAATTCTGTGAACAACAAATCATTTTTTGTATAAACTATTAAAATGGTATTCTCCACCACGAATCAATAATCAGTTATAAGAGCGGTTCAAAATAACCAAAAACACTACCTAAAAACGTGCTAGGTGTATCTCATATAGCACATATCTCCGTGGTCTGGTAGAACTAAACATCCTCTGATGCAACAAAGACAAAAGAATTGCCAGTAATGCTCCCCTACATCCCATTTGTTGCATTTCTATCATGAAATTGCCCCTAAAACCTCTTTAAGGTTGCCATCAAGAGAGCATATCAAACTCATCGAGCAAACTGCCCCCATAGGACAAGTGATGAAACACTCATGCTATAATTCGTCTAAGACAGTGAGTAAAGGAGCACAACCAAATCTCAACAATAAAATGCCTATTAAACTAAAAATCGTAACCAACGCCGCCATGTGGTATATAGTAAAATTCACATGGCTGATATGCCAAAGAAAACAAGCCGAATGGTGCTAATTAATAGCTTACTTTACTGAAACTAAAACACCTGAAAGAAATATATTCCTGTATAATGTGCAAGGTCATACAGCAATCAATCACATATACCCCGATTAAGTTGTACAGGACTTTGCATGCCAAACTAATCCAAGCCTATACAATAGTACATGAACTTCTTTCTTCATTGCCCCTCCTACAAGGCTCATAATGAACTTTTCACACCTTCAGACTCAAAGTACATAATATTTGCCAGACTTAGACATGTCTATCATATTGAGAAATGCACACAAATGCCATGTAGAACAGTATGTTGTATACTTACACCAGGGTCCTTGTTAACCAATTCCATCGTATCATGTGTGTCCCGGTCGCATATCTCATGCAACAAACCTTAGTTGATCTCCATCAGACAAATGCAAATGAGATTCATGCCATGGAAGAGGTCGCCAGAGGAGATCGAGATGGATGAATAGTTCGTCTCAGAAGTTGCAGCAGAGAGGTTCGCTGGAGGCACCGGGTAAGGGAATTCGCTGGGGTCAATGACACACATAGGGCACAGTGAGGGCAGAGGAACTGGGGGACCTCACAACGTCATTTGGCATGGGGCTTGCTGGGGTGGAGCTTGCTGAGGGACGCATTGTGGAAGAAGTTGGAGGCAGAGTGACTTGTGGTGTGAAAACAGCAAGAGGTAGCAGATACGGAGATGGGGGTCACATGAAAAGGGAACATCGAGACAGGGGTTGTAGGGAGGAAGCTCAATCAAAAATTCAGCACAAAATATTCAATCTGCACCGTTGTCAGGAAAGCTTGGGCTCAGTGAGCTCAGCTCGAGCTCGGATTGTTAATGGCTTGTGAGCCTAGCTTGATTGAGCTAATGAGATGACTTCAACCAAAAACTGGGTTCATATCATTAATGAGCCGAACTTGAGTCGAGCATTGCCCAACTAGCTAGCTCGACCCATTGGCTTGATAACATATACATATATTATTAGTGTATATATTATTGGTATTATACTTGTACTTAGATGCAAGGTGGCCGAGTTGGCATTAGGTTCCTCCACCGATTTGAAACATGCAGGTTAAGATCCATGTAGCTGCTGTAGAGATATTTCTATGTTCATATGTACTTTTTTCTGTTATTTTATTTCTTTATGTTCATTTATGTAATTACCATAGGTCTCTCCTCTATATAAGAGAGCCTAGGGTTCCCAGGAATAAACAAATCTTATTTTTCCCAATATGGTATCAGAGCGGTGGTCCTATACCGGAGCTCGCATATCCGAAACCCTAACCCTAGCCCCACCTCCTACCCTCTCGCATGCCACCCCTCTGCGCCGCCCCTCCGCGCACCACCCACCCTACAACGCCGCCGGGCCTCCCCGCCGCCAGCCCTCGCACGCCGCCTCTCCAGCCGGTCCTTCCTGCCACTGCTACTGTCGCCGACCTTCTCCCAAGGCCATCTCTCCAGTTGCCGTTGCGCGGCACGGTCTCCGTCGCAGGCGTCGGACCCTCTGTTTGATTGATGGATTTGGGTGCATAAGTCTACATATGCATTCAAATCCATGTATGTCCGTGTAGACATTCACTCTTTGGTCTACAAAATCCTAGTTTTCTGTATCCTACAATATTACTAAGAACAAAGTCGATGTACCCGCTACATGCACTTTTTCAGAGGTCTAGAGACTATTGTCAAAATGGACGGGACAAACTATGAGCTCCGGGCTATGTAGTTCATGAGCCTTATGAAGTCAAATGTTAAGAAACACATTCTTACCGAGGAGGAGCCGGTGGAGAAAACTGGGATAAACGCGTCGTGGGAGGTGAACAATGCATATGCCAAAGTTTGGCTTCCCGGTACATTGATGATTGGAATCGCCAATAATGTGCTACATCAGCATATTGCCAAGGTGATGTGGGACATCCTCACACATCATATTCTCAAGCAAGGAACGAGACGAAGATCCTCCAACTCTAGCATGACATATTCACTATCAAGCAGAACAAACACCCTCTTCATTCACTGTATACATCCTTGTGTGGGATGTTTGAGAAGCTCCACAGCTTCATGCCTCTAACGACGACTCCAGAGGAGCAGAAGACATATAGGACTGCTACCATGGTTGGTGTATTCCTAGCAACCCTTGACCCTGAATATGGTGTTGCTCGCTCCCATATTCAAGTGGATGCCACTATTACTCCCATGGAGGAAGCTTTTCGCAGGCTCAGCATGATTACCGTTCCATCCACAACCACTAGCCAGACTTCTTCGGCTATGGCATCCTCCCAAGGAAGAGGAGGCTCTTCGTCTTTTAGTGGATGCGAACCTCGTGGTAGAGGAGGTCGCATTCATCAACCATGCATGTACTGTCATTGTCCATGATATACCGAGGATACATGCTAATCCAAGCATGGCTTTCCGGCTTCAGCTCGTATAGAGGAGCAGGTTGAGTCTCCAGCTGCTCCTACTTTTGATCAGAGGTTTGATGACCTCATAGCTAGACTGCGGGATATCATGTCTCATGCTTCTTCACCATCTCCAGGAGGCCATTCAGATGTAGAAGCCTCCACATCTGCCAGTACGTCTGCTACGACTAGTACCTCAAGTAGTACTTTTGCTTTTACATCCTGTCACAGATCCGAGATTACTGAATGGATTATGGATTCTTGGGCAACACACCATTTATGCGGGAACAAAGATCAGCTTATAGGGAGAACTGTTGTGATTGCAGATGGGACTCATTCCCCGATCACCGGACAGGGGGAGATTTGTTTGATGCCTTCGATGCGTCTGCAGAATGTGTTACATGTTCCTGATTTCTATATGAATTTATTATCCATTTGTCAGATCATAAAGGATTTGCACTGTAGAGCTATTTTTGACCCATCGTCTCTTGTTTTTCAGGTCATTCTTACGAGCAGAGTGATTGGGTGTGGCCGTGAGCAGGGTGGCCTTTATCGTATGGTCCAAACTCCCTATGCTGGTGTATCTTCTTATGCAACAGGATCAATTTCTCTCTATACCCGGCACCTACGCTTTGGTCACCTCTCTCTCTCTCTCCAGAAGATGTGTCATATATTGCTGTAGATTTCACCGGATTCTTCCTTCCAGTGTGAGGCGTGTCAGTTGGGAAAGCATCATAGGTATGCTTTTCCTAGTCATCAGAGTCAGAGCAGTCGCTCCCTTTTTGAGTTATTTCATGTTCACATTTGGGGTCCGAGTCATGTTCCTAATCACCAGGGACACCGGCTTTATCTTGTTGCTGTGGATATTTTTCTCGTTTGCCATGAGTGTTTTTATTGAAAAATAAATCTGAAGCAGGGGATGTGATAAAAGCTTTTATCAATGAGGTGCAGAATGTTTTCTCTACCTCTGTGAAATTTATGAGAACTAGTAATGCTCTGGAATTCTGTACTCGTGCACTATCCAATTTCCTTTCATCCCATGGAATTATTCATCAAACATCTTGTGCTTGCACTTCTCAACAGAATAGTATTGCAGAGAGAAAGTATCGCCATCTACTTGATGTCACTCGGACTCTTCTCATTCAGAGTCATGCCCCCACATTCGTTTTGGGGTGATGCAGTTCTTACGGCATGCTATTTGGTGAATCGCATGCCCTCATCTGTCTTGGGTGAGAAAATTCTTTTCTACATAGCTTTCCCTGAGAAGGAGTTGTTCTCACTCCTTGTGTGTTTGGCTCTGTGGCTTTTGTTCACCAGTTGATTCCATGTCGTGACAAGCTCTCTCCTAGAGCTGTAAAATGTGTGTTTGTCTGGTACTCCATGAACTAGAAGGGATACCGGTGTTCTGATCCATTGTGCAGGAAATACAATATCAATGTTGATGTCACATTTTTTGAGTATGTGACAGGTTGGCTTCATCAGATTCTGATGATGAGGTTTACATGCCACCCCCTCCTACGAGTCAGTCACCTCCTCATGTGCATGTGGTTCCACCACCTCCTCCACCCCCTCCTAGTACCCAGTCGCATGTTCCCATTGTTCCACCATTACCAAAATTCTATGCCCGCTACACAGACTCTGAGGCAGGTTGCATTCGTTGTGGATCACCTGTGGAAGATATAGACCATCTGTTTTTTACGTGTCCTGGCTCCGCGGAGGTGTGGCAAAAGGGTGATTGCCCGAGCTTGGACTGGATTAACAAGTCGGCTTTTTGGCGCTCCTTAGGCAGTGGACGGCAGGGTTGTAAAAGTCGCCTGACTGGTCCGACTAGTCTAGTCAGCAAGGTGGCCAACCGAGTACCGACTAATTCCGACTAGGCACAGTAGTCGACCAATGTTTACTTGGAGATATCATATTTTTATGTTTTGCATTTTTTATAAGAAAACTTATTACAATAAGCTTAGTGCTTTATTTAAATTCAATTACTTTTTTATTTTATTATTATAGTATAGAAATGTACAAAATCTATTTAAATATATGTATAAAAATGAGTTATATATTTAAAATAATCATAAAATTCAAAGCCGATTAAAATCCGACTAAATCTGATTAGTCGTCCGACTGTCGATTAATCCTTAGTCAGTGACTCGATCGACCGAGTACCGACTATCAACTTTTGCAACCTTGGTGGATGGTCAGGTTATGAGGATGGGAGGTCAACGGTTTGTGCGATTATGTGGGCTTTATGGTTGGCAAGAAACGATGTCATCTTTAAAGGAGGGAGGTTTTACTTGGAAAATGTACTGGGGCATGTCAAGACCCTTTATGAATCCTGGCAGATGTAAATTTTTTTAGTATTTATATATATATATATATATATATATAATTTTTTGGATGGATCTCTAAAGGAAGTCCATCCCATCGTTTCCTAAAAAAAAACATGGTTTCTAACTATGGGTCTGGAGATATATCTGTGCAGGAATCATTGCAGGAGAATAGCCCACAGATGAAGGAGGTTCCCAATGACTTGGATATTCCCGTTGCAGTTAGGAAGCAGAAGCGGCCATGTGCTTCCTACCCTCTTTCCTCTCAGGTCTCCTTTCATTGTATGACAGGGGAATTTTTTTTGCCTAGGAAAAAGGGGGAGCCCTCCCAAGGCGGGAGTCACCACACCAAAATATTCATTAAGTAACAAAACAACGCATCAGTTAGAAATCCAGAAAATGTATACAACATTACAATGGGAAGCTACATTTTCCCAGTAGAACCGCTGCCCCTTGAAAATACGGTCATTCCTGCCAAGCCAGATTGCCCATAAAATGACGAAGGGCCTGGATACATCCCCGAAGGACCCAAGCTCCACCGAACGGATAGACCTCCAGAAAGGACCCAGACCAGATGTCTGGACCCAAGAAAACCCCATAGCGTCCCAAACCTGCGCCGATGTCCTGCAACCGAAGAAGATGTGGTCTGCGTCCTCCACCTCCTCGTCGCATTTGTCACACTGCAGGTCCGCCGTACCCAGAATCCTATCCCTCCTCACCTTATCACATAGACGGTTTCTCCTAAGGCACCAAAGGAAGACCTTGACGCGAGTAGGAATCTTGGCCACCCAAATCACTTTCATGTCCGCGCAGAGGTCTTCGTCAATATCCAATGCTCCAGCTCTCAGCTTCCGGTACACCATCTTCACCGAGAATTTACCATCAGCCCACGCAAAGTGGTCAGGGTCACCTGACATCTCCCCAACAAAGGGAATCTCGGATAGCAGTCGCAAAAAGTCCTCTATCCTCTGATCCGAGAGATCGGAGTGGAGCCTCGGAGCCCAAGATCCCTCATCAGCCACCTCGGCCGCATGCACCCATCTGTTAGCCGCTAAAGCCACAAGCCTAGGGAAACGGGTGGCCAGCGCCCCCTCTCCAGTCCAATCATCCAGCCAGAATCGGAACCGTTGACCATTCCCCAACCTCGAGCGAAGGAAGGGCCCGAGCCCCGGAAGCACAGAACGAAACCCACCCATAAGGGAGATTCATGACGAATCCTCTGAGCCACCAACTCCCCAGCGACACCATAGATCGACCTCAGCAGCCGTAAGACCAAAGAGTCGGATGCGCCCCAGATTCGCACCACCCATTTCGCAAGCAATGCCTTGTTCATCAGCTCCACATCTCGAATACCAAGCCCCCCTTCCGAAATGGGCACCGCTATGTCCTTCCAAGCGACCAGGTGGAACCCCTTTCCCGTTTGCTTCCCATCCGACCAGAAAAAAGCTTTCATCATAGCCTCCACCTTCCTTCTCACACTCGTAGAGTAAAAGAAGACTGGAATGGTTGACAGCACGTGTTTCAACAGGGTAAGCTTCCCTCCCTTGGATAGAGTGGTGGCCTTCCAGCCCTCCAGCCGCTCCTCCAATCTCCACAATACACAATCCCAATCAAACCTCCTCAATCTACCCGCAACGAGAGGCAGCCCCAGATATGATATTGGCAAGTGTCCCTTGGGACAACCCGCCCACTCCGCGAGCCTGCTGCCCTCCTCATCATCCATCGCGAGTGGAACCAAGACCAACTTATGCCTGTTAATCTTCAAACCGGACAAGCACCTAAACAAGTCTACCAAAGTAACCGCATTGTGATTATGCTATTCCGCCCCCCCCAGAAAAATCAGTGTGTCATATGCCGGAATGGAGATGTCCCCAAACCTGAAGCCCTCACACCACCTCGCATCTACCGCCCCCTGAAACAAGATGGCAAGACAGTCCGCCACAAGCACAAACAACAAGGGGGCCAGGAGGCAACCCTGGCAAACCCCCATCTGCGGTTGGAACCACCCACCCTCCAGCCTTCCGTTGACCAACACAGAGCACGAGCTAGTAGTGATACATCTCTTGATCCAACTAATCCACTCTTCTGGAAATCCCCTTCTCTGCATCGAAACCCAAAGAAACTTCCAACTGACACAATTGTAGGCCTTGGCGTAGTCAATCTTCCAAATTGCACCTTTCTTTGCGGACCTTTTCCACTCGAGACAAGCCTCTGACGCAGCGACGATCCCATCTGCCATACATCGACCAGGAATAAATGCAGATTGCGCAGGTAAGACCACATATGCGAAGACAGCTCTAAGCATGTTCGCAAGCACCTTGGACACAATGAGATAGATGCCATTAGATATAGAGATATGCCTGAAGTCCCCAACGGTTACAGGAGTCTCCTTCTTGGGCAGCAGAAAAATCAAGGCCATGTTAACTTTCTCAAAGCCCCTGTTGGCACACCTGAACTCATCCAGAACCTCCAAAATATCCACCTTCAGCAGCTCCCAGAACTCCCGGTAAAACGAAATAGAGAAGCCATCGGGACAAGGAGCCCCGTCCCCATTTAGATCCCAAACTGCTCTGCGGACCTCCTCCTCAGAAAAAGCGGCCACCAACGAATCAGATTGGGCTCTAATAGTTAGACATAATTAATACTAAATATGAAGCAGTTTGCTGAAATAGTTACACATATTAATAGTAAATATGGAGTTATGGGTACGAAAGAAACATCAGATTTAGGCATTTAACTTGTATAATCATTATCCTAAACAAGTATATATTTATAAGCTTCTCAAACCACCATGTAAACTATTAAAATCATAAAAAATCTTCAAAAAAATAAAAACGCCTCGACCGCCTCGAGGCGGAACGCCTCGAGGCTACGCCTCGGCCACTCGAGGCGCACGCCTTACTGGACAAGGTCGAGGCGCACGCCTCGAGGCTAAAAAGGCCCGCCTCGCCTCGAGGCGTACGCCTCGACCGCCTCGAGGCGCGCCCTTTAATACCATGGTCGTGACCGCCCTTCGCCGCCGTGCGACATCCTTCCTAAACGACAACAACACCCGCCTTAGGGATGCCAGCTTGGCCGCGAATCGCGACACCGCTGACCCCTCCCCCACAAAGCTCCGCCAGTACTCTATGACCAAGTCCCGAAATCCTTCCTCCAGCAGCCACTTCTTCTCGAACCGAAACAAGAAATGACCCGACCGGTCCTCCCCAGAGCTCCAGAGGATGGGAGTGTGATCAGAGAGTGTCCTCGGAAGTGCCCACGCCCTTGCCAGCAGGAAAGTGCCCCCGCCTCAACTGACATCAGGAACCTGTCAAGTCTGGACCTGGATCTCGTATTCCTACAAGTGAATTTACACCCATCCATGTCCACAATAGATAACCCCAGAGAATTGACTACCTGCCTGAGTTCCTCAGATCCTGGGTCTCTACCACGGGCCTCCCTTGGCCAATCTCCCGGGAGTAAGGTGACATTCAAGTCACTACCAACAATCCAGACCGCATCTCCCACCTCAGGAGCAACAGTTGCCAAATCCGCAGCAAATGTAACAACCTCTCGTCTACACGGGCCATATATATTAGTGACACAAAAGCAACAACCATCCGCTCTCCATAGCAACCTGATCGTCAGCGCGAACAATAAAACGAAGGATCCCAGTAGGTCGAAAGAATCGGCATGCCACCCAGAAATGATTCCCCCCGACGCCCCATCTGTCCCTTTCTCCTCCAGCGCGAAAACACCTCCCCTACTCAACTCACGTCGCAACGAATCATCCAGGACATGCAACTTCGTCTCCTGGAGCAAGATAATGTCAGCAGTCGCCTCTCTCACCAAGTTTACCACCCCAAGCCTCTTATCGGGGCGGCCCAAGCCCCTAACATTCAGAGAGAGCATTTTCATGAAGAGACCTGTACCGCCTTCTTCTTAGGAGGAATGACCCCCAGTCTTCGAACCAAATCCCTATCGAGGGCGGCAAATCGGTTCCGCACTGGCACTACGGTTGCATCACCCTGAAAACCAGTCACCAACGGAGACCCCGCCACCAGGGCTGCTCTGAGCGAAGCCTTCTCCCCCTTCCCAGACCCCCTCCGCCCCCCTCCCCCCCTGATAGGCCAACCGAACCTCCTCTGACGTGCCCCCCTTCGAGGGATGTCGTGCCTGAACCCCCCCCCCCTCCCCCCCAATCTCAGCAGGCATCCCACGCACCGGCAGAGAAGAGCCTCCCGTTGGCTCCGCCTCAGGAACGACCTCCCCAGCACCAGTCGGATGTCTTTGCTCCTCACCTACAACCCGAACTCCCCCTTCCCTCCTCGGAACCCCTGCCCTAGACTCAGCGAACCTGCCTCCAACGGAAACCTCCAGCCGCGCTTCGGTCCTTGCCCCTACCAAAGACACCAACCGATCGAAGCGTGGTGCTGCAACGGAAGATACCCCCCCCCCTCCGCCATCGCAGGTGATAAGGGAGTCCCCAAATGAGAAGAGAAAAGACCGTCGCCAGAAACGATGACCACGTCCGGCTCCGGATCCACGAGAAGGTTCGAAGGACCCGAACCAGACCGATCACCCACCAAAGGAGCTTCCAAAACATGGTACCTGGAGCTTCCAAAACAAGGTATGACAGGGGAATTTTAGAGATTTGCAGTGGCTCTATCTATTGTGGACTTTCCACGAAATTATCAGGAAGCCTTGAAGGATAGTCCCTGACGCTTGGCTATGGAGGAAGAAATTGCTGCTTTGCAATCACATAGTACCTGGAGTTTGGTGTTTGCTCCTCTTGGAGCGTCTCTTATCAGTTGCAAATGGGTGCTTATTGTTAACCATCATGTAAATGGGAGCCTTGATCGTTACAAGGCAAGATTAGTGGCACGTTCTATCATGTTGTTCGTCACTCTACTCCGTGTTTCCTACTTTCAGTAGCAGTGGTACGTGATTGGCCTTTGTTTCAGTTAGATGTTAAAAGTGCATTTTTGTATGGAGATCTACAGAAGGAAGTTTACATGCAGCAGCCTCCGTGGTTTGCTGCTGAAGGGGAGTGTCAGCAGGTTTGTAGACTCCATAAGGCAAAATCTGGCCTTAAGCAAAGTCCAAGGGCATGGTTTCATAAGCTCTCGGATCTGATTGAAAGGCAGGGGTTCAAGAGGTCAAATGCAGACCATTCACTCTTTGTGCAGAGAACATTTAAAAGCACAGTTGTCATTATGGCCTATGTTGATGATAACTTGTTACAGGAGATGATGTGTAGGGAATCAAGACGGTAAAAGAATTTGAGTCGTTAGTTTGTTACCAAGGATCTTGGTACCCTAAGGTATTTCTTAGGGTTGGAATTTGCTAGGAATGCGCAAGGTCTTGTGTCGACAGAAGGAGATATAGAGAGATGGTGGGAAAGCTCCATGGAGCAGCCCTGACAGGTTCATATGGATGCTATATACATGATTTTGAGATATCTAAAATCTTCTCTAGGTTTTGAATTACTATTCAGAAAAGGAGCAACTCTTTCTGTATCTGCATGTGCTGATGCAGACTATGCATGGTGTCCTAAGGATAGGAAGTCTACTTCAGACTTCACTATGTTTGTTGGCAATTCTCTTGTTTCTTGGAAAAGCAAGAAACAAACAGCGATGGCTAGATCAAGTATCGAATTTGAGTATAGGGCCATGGCTCAAGCAAGCACAGAAATGATGCGGGTTCGAGCAGTGTTAGCAGATTTCCATATAAATGTACCTCTGCCCATGCAACTATAATGTGATAATCAGGATGCCTTATTTATTGCGAATAATCATGCATTCCATGAAAGAACGAAGCATATTGAGGTAGACTGCCACTATACTAGAGATATGATTCAGAAGGGTTTGATTTCTACCTCTCATGTCAGTTCAGGAGAGCAAACAATAGATATCTTTACCAAGGCATTACTCAGGGGGTCATTTCAGAAGTGTTCCTCCAAGCTGAGCATGATTGATATCTATGCTCCATCTTGAGGGGGAGTATAGAGATATTTCTATGTTCCTATATACCTTTTCTGTTATTGTATTTCTTTATGTTCATCTTATGTAATTTACCCATAGGTCTCTCTTCTATATAAGAGAGCCTAGGGTTACCAGGAATAAACAACTCTTATTTTTCCCAACAGTTGTTGATTACCAAATATTTATTTCAGGATCTTCACTTCTTTTTAAATTTGGATATGGAGATAGTGCCACATGGTCGAGTATATAGATGGGCCTCCTTCTAATACATATAAGATGGACTCCTCGGCTCATAATTTGAAAATTTTCATGATTAAGCAGTAGAGAACTCATGGGCTAACTCAAGTTCAAACTTTGAGTTTGAGTTAGTCAATTTGAGATGGACCACGTTGGAGTCCATGCATAAGTTGACCTCTACTTAACGAGCTCGGGTCTGAGTTAAGGTAGACTCGACTCACTCGACTCGATAGGCACCTACATTCTACTGACTAATAACCTCCATTACTCGACTAACGATTTCCAATAGTTAATCCTTTATTCCAATTCTTAGTCTCTTAAAGACTATAATTTAAGCATTAAATATTAAGGATAATGCCTTGACGAAGGGAAACTGCATACTAAGGTTGTAGAGAAAGCACGGGCTCGATGAACTCGACTCAGACTCGATTTGATATGAGCTTGTGAGTCAGCCTTGAATAGCTAATGAGTTCGAGTTTGAGTCGAATGATAGACTTCTCAACCTTAGAAATGAGTTCGAGTTAAGTCATGTTCAACTTGCTGATTCAACTTGATAAATCAATTTGAAGTATACGAAAGTTGTAATCCTTTAGGAATAGTTTTGTATTTTGGGGCAAGTTCCTAACTAGTATTCCTGGAAAATATAATTCTGCGAGTATGATAACATATATATTCATTCCCTAGATAGTGTAGTAATATCACATCTTCTAATGCGCTATCAATGTCGCATTTTGTAAATGCATTATATATACCACTTTTTTGTTCTAAGTGCCCAATGAATAACACATTTACAAAATGTGTTATCGAAAGTGTACAGCTTCGATAACGCATTTCATAAATGCGATATATAATCTCTATTTCCTGTGAAGTCCTAGCATATTTACAAATAACACTATTGACGCATTTTTAAAACGCGTTATAAATAGTGCATTTTGAAGTTGCAATATAACTACACTATCCAGGGAATTATGTTTACTCCCCCTAACATTAACCGCCTCTTCTTGTAGAGGGGTCCAATTCATTCCCAATATGCCAATCTCTCGTTCTTTCCACCATACTATCAAAGCAATGGTTTCAGAACACTAAATTCGTTCCCACCCACAGGTCCAACCTCGCCATCACCAGTCAACCTCGCTGCCATCGATGCCTACTACCACCGCCTAATGATGAACCACCTGCATCGATACATACTACCACTACTCACCCACGAGCCGCCTATGCCAACACCTAGTCTCTATGCCAAGTGACTCCCTTTAGGCAAGGTATCCACCGTAAAACCTAGTGGCGTTGTCCATGCTGTCAACGTTGCAACTTCACCGCACTACATTTGTTGGCCATAGTCGCAGACTCGCAATGCCACCATTGTTGTCGCCATGCCACTTATAACCCCACCTAACAATGTTGTTGTCACCACAACCACTTGCAAACCCTCCAACAACATCGTCACTAATATGTAAGCATGCAATCACATGCATTGTGTACCATCGTCTCACATTCCATATGTATGTAACATCATGTGTTAGGTTCCTTGAAACCTAATTTATCCTTCTACCATGCAATACGCAACCAAATGATGATGGGCACTACAATGACTACATTACCTATCCTGAAGGAGGCTTATCAGATTGAATCATCTCAAAATCTCCTAGTAGCCGAACATATCAATATACCATACTTCAGACCTAGTAGCGTCATATGATCGTAGAAGGCAAAGTTCTTTTGGATGAGGTTGTGGAAGAGGCCACAACAAATTTTACTAAGATGGGTACCATTGTTTCTACCTACAACAAAAAGACCCAAGGTTTGAGGTTGCTTCTTCCGATTGGACGGGAGATGGTGCGATGGGGGATCGTTTCCCGTGCTTCTTTTGGAAGGTAAAGAATAAGGAGGCACATATATGGCAGGTTTGGGATAGGGGTTTGTGGTTTTCGGAATTCTCATCCTGTTTGTCAGGCCAGAGGGTGGAGGAGCTCTTTCAGTTGCATGCGGAGTTGACGTAGATTGTGGGCCCTACTTTGGGCAATGACCATTTTGTGTGAGGAGATGGAAGGTTTATAGTTAAGAATGTGTATCGTTTTATGGTGATGGATGGGGTTGAGGTACACGATGAGATTCGTGTGGATGCTGGCCTGATTTGGAGAAGCAAGGTGCCAAACCGTGTTAAGGTTTTCCTTTGGCTTCTCAGACTGGGAAAGATTCTTATCAAGGTACACCGAAGTCAACTGCTTGGTGTGGATGACTCTACTTATGACGGATGCGGGCAGACAACGGAGGACATGAACCATCTTTTCTTCTCTTGGCATGCTTCCACAGAGCTATGGAGCAGGGTCAATATTTCATGCCTCGCCAGGTCTGATTGTCCCACATTCTGGAGAGATGTTAGAGCGGTTTGCGGTTTTGGGCAAGAGGACAACATATATTCCTTTTGCATTGATATAAGCAATTTGGTGTGCCAAGAACGAGGCAAATTTTGGTGGGAAGACGTTTTATACTGAGAATGTACTTGAACGTTGTAGGGCTCTTTGCATGTCATGGCAATGGTGATATGATGTAATGTATACCTTTTTTAATTTTTTATACATGCTTCATGGTGCATCCCGGCTTGGGATGACACACTTCATTTTTCTAAAAAAAACATCATGAAGCGTTGAAACACGATATTGGCAGATGAAATCCGACTGAGAGAGACAACTAGGAGCGGTATTCTCTACAAGATTGATAAATAGATTACCAAGTTCGTGTTTATAGAGGTATCCCATATAAGGCCGTGACAAATATGATCGGCTAGATCATCGTTTGGAGGATCTCCTTAATGGTCCATCGTTTAAAAAATCACATCTATGAATCACAGAAAAACCATGTTTGTAGCTAGATTGCCTCGACCAGTTCACGTTCCTACGGGTTCCAAGATCGTAGGCGCTCGGGCTAAAGGTTGATGGTGCCATGCCACTACCTTCATCTTCCGAGGCTTCAAAAGCAATAGCAGCTCGATAAGTGACCTCATGATTAGCAGCGACGAAAACATGCACGCAACAACACATATCATCTCCATGCTTCTATCTCGCCAACATGATACATGTTGGGAAAATAAGAAGAGTTGTTTATTCCATACGCCCAAGGCTCTCTTATATAGGAGAGTAGCCTATGGGTAAATTACATCAGAAGTCCATAAGAATATAGAAAACATAAAACAGTACAAATAACATAACATATATCTCTACACTCACCCTCAAGATGGAGCATAAATGTCAATCATGCTCAGCTTGGACGAGCACTTCTGGAACGACCCTCTAAGTAACGCCTTGGTAAAGATATCTGCAGTTTGGTCCCCTGAGCTAGCATGAGATGTTGAAATAAAACCCTTCTGAATCATATCTCGTATATAGTAACAATCAACCTCAATGTGCTTGGTTTGTTCATGAAATGCTGGATTATTGGCAATAAATATAGCAGCTTGATTGTCACATTCCAGAGCCATAAGAAGTGGGACTTCTATATATAGATCTCTAAGAACAGCTTTCACCCACATCATTTCTGTACTAGCTAGGGCCATAGTCTTATATTCAGATTCAGCACTGGATCTGGCTACAACAGTTTGCTTCTTACTTCTCCATGAGACAAGAGAGTCTCCAACATATACAGCAAATCCACTGGTGGACTTCCTATCCTTGGGACATCCTGCGTAGTCTGCATCTGCGCACGCTGAGATAGCAATCTCCTTGTCTTTCTTGAACAATAGACCTGCACCTGGAGATGATTTAAGGTACCAGAGTATCATATGTATAGCATCCATATGTACCTGACGTGGTTGCTCCATGAGCTGGCTCACCCGACTGACTGCAAAAAAAATATCGGGTCTGGTAATGGTAACATAAAGAAGTTTTCCCACCAGTTCTCTATATCTTCTCCTATCCACCTCATCAGTGTCATCATCATATAATTTCATGCTCGGATCCATAGGTGTAGTGGCCGGTCGGCATCCAAGCATTCATGTTTCACTCAGCAGGTCAGTGACATATTTCCTTTGGGTCATTACAAGTCCGTGTGGATTTCTGGCAAACTCCAGTCCTAGAAAATATCTAAGGACTCCAAGATCCTTGGTGACAAATTCATGACCCAGCATTTCTTTCTCCCTCTGAATTCCTTGTCCATCATCACTTGTAATCAAGATATCATCTAGATTTACCATAATTGCAACAACGCCTCTGAATGTTTTCTGTATAAACAGGGAATGATCTGCATTGAAACGTATGTACCCCTGTTTCTCAAACAAGTCTGAGAGCTTTTGGAACCACGCTCTAGGGCTCTGCTTAAGGCCATAAATGGCCTTATGAAGTCTACACACCTTCGAATACCCTCCTTCAACAACAAAACCAGGTGGTTGTTGCATGTAGACTTCCTCCTGCAAGACACCATACAAAAATGCATTCTTAACATCTAATTGGAATAATGGCCAGTCACGAGTAACTGCAACAGAAAGAAGGATCTGTAAGGTTGAGTGGTGAGAAACCAACAAGAATGTATCAAGATAGTCCACCTCATATGTCTGTGTAAACCCACGGGCAACCAGATGTGTCTTGTATCTATCAATGCTACCATCTGCATTCTGCTTAACTGTGAAGACCCACTTACAGCTCACTGTAGACACACCGGTAGGTGCAGGGACAAGGCTCCAGGTACCTCTTGACTGAAGAGCAGCCATCTCCTCTTCCATAGCTAAACGCCATCTACTGTCCTTCAATGCATCTTGGTAATTCCGTGGAATATCCACAACAGATAATGCAATAGCAAAGCTCCTGAATTCACCAAATAACCGATTAAAAGAAACCGTGGATGCTATAGGATATGACACGCAGCTACGATTCTGTTTCCGAAGTGCAATAGGTAGATCCAAATCACTGGCATCCTTAGATGACTTCTGTAACACAGCCTGCTCAGGTAAATCATTAGATCCATCATTATTGATTATATTCTCAGAACATACCTCAGGCGAGCTAGATGATGAGCGGTGACCATGAGCAGAAGCATGCCGACGAGTATAGTGGAGTGACAATGGGGGGACAGGAACTGTAACAGAAGGTGTAGGTAATGTAGGTAGTGGTGGAGATGGTGGTGGAGGTGGCATGTATATGGCTTCATCAGTGTATGAGGATACCAACCGATCACCTGCAGGGGAGTACATAACAGACTCAAAAAAGGTGACATCAGCACTAAAAAAGTGTTTCCTGCCTACGCAACATATCATAACACCTGTACCCTTTTTTGTGTCCTGGAGTACCCAACAAAAACATACTTGACAACCCTAGGAGAGAGCTTGTCAATACCTGGAGACAACTGATAGACAAATGCAACCAAGCCAAACACACGTGGGGTAAGAGAGAACAATTCTTTTCCAGGAAAAACAAGGGAGAAAGGAATCTTCTCACCTAAGACCGACGATGGCATGCGATTAATGAGATAACAAGCCGTTAAAACAACATCGCCCCAGAAAGAATGAGGAGCATGACTCTGTATGAGAAGCGTCCTGGTGACATCAAGTAAATGACGATGTTTCCTTTCTGCAACTCCATTTTGTTGGGAAGTATAGGCACATGATGTTTGGTGGATAATCCCTTGTGTTGAAAAGTAATTTGAGAGAGTATGAGTACAAAATTCCAAGGTATTATCACTTCTCACAATCTTAATAGATGCAGAAAAAACATTACGAACTTCATTTATGAAATTTATGATAATATTCCCAGCTTCAGATTTATTCTTTAACAAAAAGACCCAAGATACATGAGAAAAATCATCCACTATGACGATATAAAACCTGTGTCCCTGATGATCAGGAACACGACTAGGACCCCAGATATCAACGTGAAACAACTCAAACTTGGAGCTACTACTCCGACTCTGACGACTGGGAAAGGTAGACCGATGTTGCTTTCCCAACTGACAAGCCTCACATTGGATGGACACGTGAGGTGAAACCTGAGGTAAAACACGACACTATTTCTGAAGCGGTAGATGGCCAAAGTGCAAGTGCCACATGAGTGGAGAGACAGGTCCAACAGGAAGAGAGGCGATTCCGGCATATGGGGTACGACTGAGACAATATAGGCCACCCTGCTCATAGCCACGTCCAATCACGTTGCTCGTAAGGATGTCCTGAAAAATGAGAGAAGATGGATCAAAAATTGCTCGACAATGTAAATCCTTTGTAAGTTGGCTAATGGACAACAAATTCATAGAAAAATCAGGTGCGTGCAGCACATTCTTGAGGTGTATAGAAGGTGTCAGTCTAATCTCCCCCTGACTAGAAATCGGGGAGTGTGTCCCATTAGCAATAATCATAGTACGGCCTGGAGTAACCTGTCGGTAGGCTGTAAGTAGACCTCGATCACCACAGATGATGTGTGGCACCAGAGTTCATAATCCACTCTAAAGTATCAGATCCACCACTGCTAGTGAATGCATAAGTACTACTTGAGGTACTGGTGGATGTAGAAGCAGCAACGTCAGAATGACTCTCAGAGGTAGGCGTTGATGCAACAGGGTCGGATGGAGGAATAATGCCCCTCATACGAGCTACAAGATCATCAAAGCGCTGATCCAAAGAGGAAGCATATGGAGGTTCAATCTGTTCAGCTACTCGTGCAGAAGCAGGAAATCTATGTTTGGAATAGCATGTGTCCTCGGTATGTCACGAACGGTGGCAGAAAGTGCATGATGGCCGAACGCGACCCCCTCTGCCTCGAGGTCCACGACCACGAAAATGATGATGACCCCCACGACCTCGAGATGCTGCTATAGCTGAGGCGGTCTGATTGGTCGTAGATGAAGGAACAGATACGACTCAGTCTGTGAAAGGCTTCCTCCATCGGAGGAATAGTGGAATCTGCCAAGATCTGGGAACATGTTGCCTCGTACTCTGGATCAAGGGCTGCCAGGAATACACCAACCATAGTAGCATTCTGGTAGGCCTTCTGTTGCTCAGGAGTTGTTGTGAGAGGCATGAAGCTGTAGCGCTTCTCAAACATCCCACGTAAAGACGTGTATAATGAGTGTAGAGGCCGTCCATTCTGCTTGATTGTAAAGATGCCATGCTGGAGTTGTAGAATCTTCATCTCATTCTTTGCCTGTGAATAGGTAGCAGCCAGAATATCCCACATTGCTTTTGCAGTGAGCTGATGGAGAATATCATTTGCAATCTCAATTGCTAACATTCCTGATAGCCAAACCTTGGCGTATGCATCATTTGCCTCCCATGAGGCGTTGACCCCAATCTTCTCAGCAGGCTCTTCCTCAGTAAGAATGTACTTCTTACCAGACACATGTCGACTTCATCATACTCATGAAATGCATTGCCCACAGTTCGTAATTTGACCCGTCCATCTTCATAATGGGCGCAGGTCCTCTGAAGGCGCCTGTGGAGGGAATATCGGCCTTGCTTTCTAACATGATGATAGTAGAAGACTAGGATTGTAGATGTCTACACTGACATTCATGGGTTTGGTTGCATGTGTAGACTCAAGCAACCAAACCCATCAAGAAGAAGACTTGACGAGAGGCTAGGCAACGATGAGGCCAAGATGCCTAAGTTAGAGAAGCCTAGGCGGCGATGGCCTAGACACGGTGGTGGCCTAGGCGTGAATATAGAGCAATGTGGCGGTAGTCTAGGCACAAGGCACGACGGCGATGCCCAAGGCCCGAGGCGCGAGGAAGCCCGGGGCGCAGGGAGGGAGGCGAGGCGTGGCACGTGGAGGCGAGGTGCGACGCGTGAAGGAGGCCCGAGGAGTGGCGCAGGCGAGAAGGGCTTGCGGTGGAAGTTAGGGTTAGGGTTTTGGCACAGGAGCTCCGATCTAGGACCGCCACTCTGATACCATGTTGGGAAAATAGAAAGAGTTGTTTATTCCATACGCCCTAGGCTCTCTTATATAGGAGAGTAGCCTATGGGTAAATTACATCAGAAGTCCATAAGAATATAGAAAACATAAAACAGTACAAATAACATAACATATATCTCTACAATACCCAACACTACTACGGGATGTGTGTTGCCTATCAGAGGGGCTTCAACCCAATTTTGTCATCCCAATGGTGATTCTTGACATTTGATTGGCATGAGAGACACAACCACTACAAAGAACCGCATAGGCGTTCCAGTCCTTGCCATGAAAAGAAAAAAAAGATGTGATGCCCTCCATGGATAGATAAAAAAAGCCCTTGATTTGAAAGTTGTGTTTTAGATATTAGCTTGTGTGCATTGAGTGTTGTATTGTCTAAGCTGACTAATCCATCCTCCAACTTGAGGGACATGTTGAGAGTATTGAGTCACATGTGTGTGCATGGGGAGGTGGTTAAGTCCCACATTGAGTAATGGTGGGACTTAGCTATTTAGATGGGGCTATATATAGAGTCGAAACCCCCTTGTACTCGTTGAAAAAGCTAATGCAATAACTACAATTAGGGTGCTAATTGAACTGATTCGATTGAAATTGATTAAAATTTGTTCAAAAAATCCCAAAAAAGTGTGACCCGAAGTAAAATAAATTGAATATGAATTTGACTTGTGGATACGATTCTGAAATGAACGGAGTCAGAATTAACCTGAATTCATTCTGATAATAACTTGGTTCGATATTCTATATACATACATATATTACATATGTACATGCATGCATGATTTAAAAAATCGTGCCTTAAGGCGCATGCCTCGAGGCTAGAAGATCAAATTTCGCTTCAAGGCATGCGTCTCAACTGGAATCTATAAGGCGAACGCCTCGGATGCTTGATGTTGTTTCAGGCGTGTCGCGTGGTGACACGCTACATTGAGGCATTTTCATTTAGGTCATGTGCTTTGCAGATGACCCACTTTAGGTAGACCCCCCCTCCCTAAAATGTCATCTATCTGAAGCAAAAAAATCCCATGGTCTTCCAATGCCACCTCTCGACGCCGCCACATAGCATCATCGCCTCCTCCTGTTACTAGCTCCGCCCAAAGTTACCCCCTCTGTCTTTCCTCGTCGCATGCTTCTAGCGCAACAATACCCCTTCCTCTTGTGTCACCACCTCCCTCAACCTACGTGATTTTTTAGGTCTATTGTTCTTTCTTAGTTCCGCTACTAATTACTAAACTCTAAACTCTAATTACCAAAATTAGATATTAATGAAGACACGAAATTAGATGGTAATGTAGATGCTAAAGTAGATGGTAATTTAGGTCTTTTTTGTGGAATTGATAATATCAAATCATCATGTAGTCTCGTAGAGTCGTCGTTATTAGAATTAAACTTTAGGAAGTGTTTTCTCTACATTTATGTTATAGCAAAGAATGAGATCACTTAAAGAAAACAGACTTTTGGCTTAGCTTGCGTTCATTTAAAATTTTAGGCAGATCTCCTTAGACTCTAAGCAATTTTACTATCATAGATAATGGTAAAATACTATATTTATTGAGTCATCTGCGTCTGGATCAAGAGTTCTTTTCCAGTCACGTTTGGAAGTATAGTTTTCTCCATGTTCTGTTAAACTTAGTAACAAGACAAAAGTTTTATAGTTACCATGTGAGGGGATAGACCTTTTGATGTGGGCTTGAAACTTAAGTAAAAGATGCCTCCTATCTTATTTTAAAAGACAATTTTATTTTCATTTTTAGAATTCTGTTTTCTTAAGAGATTCAGGAAATTAGAGTCTAATAAATTAGCTTTTTTAGGTCAATTGGCATTTGACAATTGTTAGCACACATTTCAAGTTGTTACTTGTTAATTAAACTGAATGTGATTTGTTAACTTAAAATGTTTCGTTTGCAATTGTGTTTTCAGATTAATTTTAGAAATCCTGAAAGCAAACAAGAGAGACACAAAAAATGTTGAACGAGGACTAGGGGATCCTGGATGGATTATTGTGTTGAAGTCCAAATAGAAGAGTCTGCAGAAGGCAGGGGTTATCTTTTATGTGCAAGGCAAGTTTTGAGTAGGAGGATTACTGATGGAATTGTGAGACTCAAGCACACCTTGCAATGTGGGGAAAAATGTCAAAAGATGCCTAAAGGTCCCAATTGAAGTTCTAAATAAAACGAAGGGTTTGTTAGCAAGGAACAAAGAGAAGAATAGAAGAACTGAAGAAATGGAAGAGATCTGTAGAGTGGGTGCTTATAAAATCTTGATCTGCAGAGTGGGTGCCTACGAAATTCAAGATGCTCGTGGAAGTAATGACAATCTAATATTAACCGGATCTAACAGTGTGAAGTAAGTAAAGGGTCCTATGGACATGTTTGCTTGTGCATCCGGTTCAAGAGATCCCACAACTGGGACTAGCAACATCCGCGAGAAGCAACATACAACATTGAACGTTGTTTAAAAGTGTGGCAGGTCCCAACCCTGGGATTCCACGCTTTCTCTTCTAAAAAACATTGAATGCTGTTTGGAAGGACATAAGTCGTATTTGTCGTGATATTGGAAGATTTTTTTATGTGAATAGACTAGCTTTCAATTATGCAAATACACTTTCATTCTGAACAATGCTTTATTTTGTTGGTGTATTTAGGAGGGGAACCAACGACATATGAGTTAAGGACATGGATACTAAAAGAAGAAGTGAAGATCATTGGCAATCTGACAAATGATGAAAAGGCTTCATAAACAAAGATAGGCCATAGCATTGTGTCTGATGGTTGAATAGACACTAAGGTCATTCACTTATCAATTTTCTGGTGAACAATACAGAAAGTACCTGGTTCTTCAAATTCGTAGATGCATCCGATAAAACAAAAAGTGCACAATTACTTTTTTTTCATGCTTGATGACGCAGTTGAGGAGGTCGGTGAAGGCATTGTTATACTAGTTAATTGATAATGCCTTAAATTACAAGGCAACCGGAAGTTTGTCGACGGAGAAGAGAAAACAATTATATTGGACTCCAAGAGTTGCCTGCTTCATTGATTTGATGTTGGAAGATATTTTGAAATTGCCTTTGCATGCATTTGTTTTCAAAAATGCCAAAGGGTCATCAATTACATTTACGTGCATGGCCGATAATAATAGTAGTCAATGAAAGGTATCCGAGCTTCAGTCTTGTGAAGACGACACATATCAAGAGTTTGATGCAAATACTCCTCTAGATATTTGCATTTCAGGGTAAGGAAGACCATGCGTGCAGATTGAAGAAGTCCTTGTATGAGCCTAAGTAGTTTCCCAGGCATTGAAACTTCTAGTTTCCCAGGCATTGAAACAAGAAGTTGACAGATTCATGATTTATCATGGGTTCAACACGACCCCATACGATAGTTGTGTTACAAGAACAAGGTGGAGAATGGGTCCTTCATCTATCTGTTATGGTACGTCGATGACATGCTAATTGCTGCCAAGAAGAAGAGTAGTAGAGTACCATAACTGATCTAGAGAAGCTCGGTAGTTCAGAAATTGACAAGGACCTTGGTGCAACGAAGAAGACTTTAGGGATGGAGATCATTAGGGAACGTGCAGAAGAGAAGATTTTTATCTCAAAAGAGCTACACTGAGAAAGTTCTAATGAGATTTGGGATCTCTACAACCTATCCTCTAGGTACTCCACTGCGAATATTCATCTCTCGATCTTTTTCCCACCTCAGTCAAACGCAGAAAGGAACACATGTCACGTGTTTCCTATGCCAGCACAGTTAGGAGTCTTATGCATGCCATGGTATACACAAGACTTGATATCGCTCATGTTGTGAAGATGCACAAGATGGTTCTCATAGAAAGAAGATGAAGAAAGGTAAAGGTGATTTTTAACTTAATTGGTTAGTATAAAAACACAACATAACTAATAATGGTTATGTACAATATAGGTAAAGCTGTGATTGATGTTGATGAGAATGAGGCTTGTGTTGGCGATGAAGTCGATGATGGGGATGATGAGGCAATTAAAGTACATGTAGGGTTCATTAGATGATCCAACTAGCAGTAGTGGATCCAGGATGATATCTTGACGCAAATCTTAGATTTTAGACCTAAAGCAACGAGTAGAAGGTTGAGTAGAAGATCCTAAGTAGTCTAGAACATGTCACATTTTTCATTTTTGGACAAGAATTAGAAATTTAAACTAGAACTTCCTATATTTTGTATATTTTGCCTTGCGGTTAATTCTAAAACTAGAAATAACATTTGCTCATTACGAACAATGAGGAATTGTACCAACAATCGATTACTTGCTTTGCATGCTTGAGAATTGTGTTATAGGATAATTTTATTAATTATAACACATTATAATTGATTGGAGATTTTTGAAAAAAAAACTTAGGCTTATCTCATATCTAATGAAACCACCCCATTCCGTCTTTCATTTTTTAACCTTGCATGCATACTTACATGCATGTATAATTCTATTAGTTAATGTATAAATATTCACTGCTAATAGAGCTAAAAGGAAGAATCTCCTATGATTTTTATTGATTTAGAGAAGGCTTATGATTTAGTCCCATGGGAGATATTGTGGAGAGTTGGGGAGAAGAGACAAGTACCTATCCTATACATTAACCTTATAAAGGATATGTATGATGGTGCTTCATCTTTTGTAAGGATGCAGTATGGGAAGACTAACTATTTTAACATCAGCAAAACTTTGAGTCCGTTCCTTTTTTTACTTTGATTATAGATGAGTTGACTAGTCACATTAAGGATGAGATACCTTGGTGTATATTGTTCGTCGATGATATTGTGTTGATTGATGAGACAAGAGATAGAGTAAATGAGAAGATGAGGTTTGGAGACATACCTTAGAGACTAAAGGATTTCGTATAAGTAGGGCTAAGACTAAATATATGGAGTGTACATTTGATGGAAACAACAGTGAAGGACTCAAGGTGAAGATTGGAGTCAATAGCATTCAAAAGAAAAACTCTTTTAGATACTTGGGATCTATTTTGCAACATGATGGGGAAATGGTGGAAATGTTACTCATAAAACAAATGCAGGTTGGCTAAAGTGGAGCGGAGCCTTTACTGCTCTTTGTGATGAGAAAATCCCTTTGAAAGTCAAATGAAAGTATTACAAAGCAGCCGTAAGACATGCTAACCATAGACATGTGCAAAGAGGACAATAACAGAAATGAAAATGCTAAGGTAGATATGTGGTCATACATGAAAAGATCGGACTAAGAATGATGCGATACAGGACCTTCCTTGTTGGAGGCCAACCTCGAAGCAAGCCCTATGGTTGTTCTGATGATACACGAATGTCTAAGGAATCAGGTAGTAACTGAGATAAGGGAAAGTAGAAGACCCCGTAGGGATAAGAGATACCAACTCATCTATAGGCAGAAGAGTCCATCTTCATGATACAGAATACGGAATTCAGTATCTACGGATCCTGACCCCTCTGGGGCTTTCTTTCGGTGCGTCAACGAACCGACGACTCACTAGCTTGTTGCTGCGGTCTCTGTAAGGACTCCAGGATGGCTGGTTGGGATGTCTAAACCACTAGCCCTCGACAGCTCAGCATTAATGGTTGGAGGCATGAAAGGGGAATCGAAGACCGAGGAATGAAGTTGCTAAGAAAAAGAAGGGCTTCCTCCTAATTGATAAAGGAAGGAAAGTTGGTATAGCTCCGATAGGGACTGAGATGAGAGAAAACAACTTAAGGTGGTTTGCTCATTTGCAAAGGAGGTCGATTGATGCACCAATAAAAGATGCGAGATGTGGGATGTTGAGCCGATTAAGAGAGGATAAGGAAGGCCCAAGAAGTGTTGGAATGATACTATCCGAATAAATCTTAATTATATAGATTTGATCATGAGAATGACCAAAGAAGACCTGAATGGAGGCAAAACATCCACGTAGCCGACCCTACTTAATTGTGGGAAAAGGCTTTATTATTGTTGTAACAAAGTAGAAAATATTGGAGGTAAAATCGAGTAGGAACAAATATATGTTTAAGATTATTATCCCAATACACCACCTTAGATTTATTTATATGTTCCCGCATTTCCTGTTGAATCTTTTCCCTTTCCCTTTCCATTATTGTCCCAAGATCCCATAATCAGGGTTTGAAAATAAGAACAAGGGAACAAGGTGATTTTCCTAGAATCCAGGCGAAGCGTAGCGTCGAGGCAGTCGAGGCATAAGCCTCCTTTTTTTCAAAAATGTTTGCAAAACAACTTCATTTTTTTTCCAAAAAAATGCAATTTAACCAAAATATGATATATTAAGAAAATTAAATTATAACACATTTCCTATACATTAAAGTAATTAAATGATTTTCAATATAACTCTTTAATGTCAAAACTGAATAATGACTTGGGTATTATAGCTTGGAGATCTTCTTATATGACATTTAAATTTCTCATATGAAAAATGCCAATGCTTTTCTTAAATTCTTTGAAAAATGTGTATGGTTAATGTAGAGGTTGAGTGGAATTCTTAAAGTTTATTTTTCAACTCCTACCATATTGTATATGATACTTGATACCTATAAGAAGTTAATAATTTGATATTCAAATTTTTTTTTTACAAAAGGATTTTTATTTTTCAGTTCGCTTGGGAATTTACACAGTTTTTGCCCAAACGACCACAATTACAGCTCTCTTTTTGGCGAGAAACATTAACGAAAATATAACGGTAAGGTGGACCAAGTTTTTAAGGTGGAAGAAGAAAAGAAGGATGAAAAACATAATGCATCAGAGGCGCACACCTCACCACCTCAAGATCGCCTAGGTCCCCTGAGGCATACGCCTTGACAGAACAACCTAAGGCATCCACCTTAAGGCTAAAAGGGTCTGCCTTGACTTGAGGTTTACACCTTGACCACCTCGAGACGAGCATTTTCAAACAATGCTAACAATCCCAGGGTAGAGATACCTGACAGATGTAAAAGTTTCCTTTTAATATATTTTTTGGATGGATATCTAAAGGAGATGTATCCCATCCTTCTAAAAAACAATCCCATGGTAGACTGTGGCGATCTTTCTCCTTGCACAAGAAAAAAATGGTCCGCTATTTCGAGTAACTATTTGACATCTATCACGGTTGGCCTATCGAGTCTTCTCTCCTCTTCCTTCTTGTTGTGCTAGTTATCCTTGCATGACAATCCACATGATTGCAATCATGTCAAAGGATTGTGATCGTTATGTGAGAAATCTACAAGCTATCCTTACCCACCATGTAAGTTGCTA